>VXBW01002918.1:92248-118235 GCA_013400375.1 Thinocorus orbignyianus
TTTTTTTTTAAATTCCCCCCCCATTGGTTGGACTAGATGATCTCAAAAGGTCCCTTCCAACCTAGGTGATTCTGATGACTGTAAGATATTTCCACATACTACTTTGTGACAGAAATTCTCCATCCTAATTCAAAATAGCAATAGTCTGCATATTTTAAAAGAATGCAGGGTAATTTTTTTCAGTTTTTCATAAATAGCCACAAAATCTCTGTGAATACTGCTATGCTCTAACAGATTATTTCAGTTCCAACCATCATGAACTGACACATTTCCAGAAGCTGCAAATGGAAGGACTACAACTTTTTACTACACTCTGTATATCTTTAATGTCCTTACTGCAGAGATTGTTGATATACTGTTTGTAAAGTTACTGTTTTCCTACCAACTTGGGGGAGAACCTAAGGAACAGTGAAATATTTTCGCCACATCAAAATAATTTCTTAGACAAATTTCTTACAACAGCAGCTCAACACATTATCCTTCCTAATTAAAAAAAAAAAAAAAACCAAAAACCAACCAACCAAAAAAAAAAAAAAACCAAAAAAACTCCCAACCAACAAACCCAAACATAAACCCACAACAAATTAAGTTTTGATAAAAGCCTACCATGGGGAGCTTTATTAAGAGGGAATCCTCACATTCTCTACAGCAAAAATTGGAAGATTACATAACAAAGAAGGATTTACTAAGTGCTTATGGGCACTGGACAGATGTCCTTCATAATACTGAAGCCAATGACACTGACAAATCATTGAATGCGGAAATGAAAACAGGTTATTCTAACCCTATTTGTACTTCTCAGTGCCACTCACAGGAAGCACCTTTTTAGCCTGCTCATAACACAGAGTACAGGTCATGACTTAAAATCAGTAATAGATTTATCAAAGTAAACTTGAATTCACGGAAAATAGCATTTTCAAATAAATTCTTAAAATATGTAATGAAGCAATGTTATAATTTTAACATGTCGGTAATCTGCTACTCAGATAATGACAAAGGCATCTGAGAAGCTCCATGAAGATCAGAATATAAAATAAATACAAAAACTGATGAAGCAAGCACATTTTCTGCAATAAAATTTACCTTTGAGCCATCCAAACTGATTATCCTGTAGACATTTCTTGTGCTGTCATAGAAGTAGGACACAGTAACAGCATGCTTGCTGGTGGGAACCCAGTTCTTCTTAGTGTTTGGGTCAATCTGGAAGACATGAGCTCGGGTGCTGTAGATGGGTTGTTCCCTGAAGGGCAGAAAGGAAAAGTCATGAATCTAACTTGTACGTAATATCTTTGCACGCAAGATATCTTCCAGTTCTGCCCTCTGAGGTGTGCACATTATACTTTGCATGATAAATTATTCCTAAGAACCTCTGTATATGTTACTGCATAGAGCAGATAAGTGTATTAATACATATATGCAAACAAAATGTAAGCCTTATAAGGCAAAAATCAGGACCCAGCTGTAGAATCAGATAAAGACAGATATCTCTAAATACAGATTCAGCCCTGTCCCATCATCTCCCCAGCCCTCACCGCCCATCCGTCCCTTTAAACAAACGGGCATTGATGCAGGTATAACTTTATCTCCGAATGCGCATTACACTGCACATTGCAGAATGAGTATTACTTCAAGCCTCCGTGTTCTCAAAAATATTTTAATACTCTGATTATTCTAATCAATTTACAATTTATTTTCCCTGTGATCATAACCAGGACATACATATTGCACAGAAGTCTAAAAATATTTTAGTATCACTAAGATGGTTGTCTGTTTAAATTTAGCTTCATTTCAGTGATAAATAGATTGCTGTATTCTTCAGGGAACGTTGCCATCGAATCCCAAAGATATTAAGTACCAGAACTTTAAGTTGGATTTAACTTACAGGTTTCTAGACTCTCTTGTTTTCTCCCATTTCCAGGACTTACGGAAACATGTCCTTTGTCCCTGTCTTCATCTCCCTTTAAGAGATAAGTTTTTAATACATTTTTCTGCCCCAAATAAAAACAAAATTAAAAATCAGGATTTTGGGTGCTCATGGTCTAAGGGTTTCAATCTGGCAACGTTGCCAAGGGGTACATGTGAACTCTTAGAAATAGCTCTGCTACTTGGCAGCAAGTGGAGCTGAGACCAGCTGCTTTCAGCAGGAGAATCCTATTACTCAGCTGGGAGTTAAGGCTTCTTGAAACTCATCCTGCCAGAGGATGTGGTGCTTTCCTAGGTTGGGTGTTGGAAGAATTGACAGAGAGGATCCAGAACAGGCCAAGGACAGAGGAACAGAGAGTTTCAGTGAAAGCTAAAGGAGAAGGAAGGCAGGCCAGGAGATCAATGCACATGCTAGTCCTCCATGAAGATATCACTGTACCCTCAGCACCAACTAATCTTTTTCTAAATCATGAAGCTATAGGAGGTTAGGTAGCTGTTTGCCTGATCCCAATCCCTTGTGCACAAACAAAGGTTATGCAAAGGTGACTCTTACTGTCCTTCTGTTTAACAGAATCTTTAATTCGTATCGTTCTTTCAAATATATACAACTACTTCTTCAATCACATTTAAACTTAAGTTCTTGTCTTTGGTATTAGATACAATTTGCATTTACCTCCCAATTAAGCATATCTAAACATAATGTGATGCACACTACCATAATGCAACCAGTTCTTTAATTCTGGGAAGTTAGAGACCCCATAAAAAAATATCTTAGAAGCCTGACAATTATTTGGACGACACTGAAAGGAGAAAATAAAAGACTTTGACCACATTAACTAAATAGACAAAAGAAGAGTTGAACCCAAACTGTAGATGTGTGGTTAACGAATACATATTTGACCAGCACTGATATTCAATTATGTCACAGTGCAATATATCACACAACTGAAACTTTCAACATACCATAGGCTAGGATTTTAATACACAGAAGGTAAGGAAAACTGTAGGACTAAAGCAAGTGAGAGTGTCAGTAAAAGTTCAGTTGTTCAGCCCGGAGTTGCTGCTTTCCTGCACTGGCAGCACCAAAGTCTCCCATAGCCCCAGCTAAATACTCTCAATTTGTGTGACAAGGTGGTTTGAATATTCCTGCTGATTGCCCAGCAGTCTTGCCCAAAGACTTCCACCCTGTCGCACACATGTGGGTCTGGCATGGACATTACAGTTAGGTGTAGAACAGGATAAATGAAGCTACTTACACTTTTTAAATCACTTCTGATAAACTAGTCAGTCTTTCTGTTCCCTGTTTTAACTGAAACTACAGCTTTGCTGATGACAAGCTGTCTACGCTCTGTGGAAAAAGCAAACCTCCCTTCATTAAACTAGTTGGATAACTCATGATTTTGCCAGATTACTGGGGTAATTAGGATTTTTTTTTTCTGACAAGGATGCTAAACCTCAGATGCCTCTAGTATTAGACCAACATTTTGACACTTGATGATGAACATTTATAATTATTTTTTCTTCAAACAAATGGCAGTTATGCACCCTATGTCTACAGAACTAAACATACTACAGAATCAGTCACTGCTGTGCCACTGAAGTCCTTCGAAGCCACAGTATAATCAGGTCATCTATACTTTTTTGTTAGCAATACACTACAGAACTACTTAAATTTCAGATTTGCTATAACATACAGAAACAAACAAAATGTAACATATGAAACATATACAAGATTTTTAACTTCAGCTAATCAATCTTTAGTCAAATGTTTTGTCCTCCCATTATCCTCACAGGACATGATGCCCTCCCTGTCCAGAAGTTGCAATTAATTCAGTTGAAGTAGCAGTAGTTATAGGAGTATTAGTAAAATAAGAGAATAGTTTCCTTTTTCCCGTGCTAAGTGCTCAGATCATTAATGTATATTAAAAAATACCATTTTGTGTAATTATAAAATCGAATTTTATATATATAAACATTTTAAAATATACTTTTGCCTATAAAAAGTTCAGACAGGAAGAAGAAAAAAGCTGTCAGTATGAAAAAACAAACCTGTAAAAAACTCCTATCAGCTCTTTACTCTTTCTTCCCTTTTTCTTTCATCTTCCTCTTGTCATTCTTTCATTACCCAAAACTATTTAGTATTCATTAAAGACAGTAATAGGAACTAAGACAAGACCTCATCACTAATTACAAAGAGAAGTCATTCACTTTCCCAGAAATATCCCAGTGCTGAACAAAAAGAAAGAAACTAACAGAATGCCATAGTAACACAGTTTAACTATTAGAAGCATCCACTCAGGCATGGCAGAAACATTAAGGCTAATATGCTACTGTTCTTAATTTGCTAAGACTGCAACATTATAATGGTCAAACACAAACTAAAAAGAAATAAATGCTCTTTCAGGACTTGAGTGGCATTGAGAGGACTGAAGAAGCACAAGTACCACTTAAGCAGGCAGAGTCAAACCATATTTTTCATCATGGAGACAGAAAGCCATCCATTGATACATGATCAGTCCTAGGTTAGGTTTATGTGAAATGTTGAATGAACAATGTTTTCAACCACTCTTTCCATTCTGACACCGTAATGCAGCCTTTTCAAAAAAATGCAGACTACTGAATGTACGAACCCATGGTTTCATTTTCCCATATATTAGACCAATTAAAGTTTTCACAACAGAAGTTTAAGTTTGTACAGAAGGTCAGAAAGAACTTCCTTGTTAACCCACACTTAATATTTGCTTTGTTTTTTATATATCAGTATCTCTTCGATGTGTCTGGTTCATCCAGACCATGCCAACACTAGTACCGAAGGTCTCCTTCCTCTTACTTCCTTTCCCACACTCATTTACTGTGACTCCAAAGTTATTTTCATTGCCATAATTCAATGCCATTCATCTGTAACTTCTCAGGGCTCGTATTCTGATGTCTTTGGCATTGTAAAAACAATAAGGCCATTGAAAAGAAGGTATGAACTTCTACAACCTTAGTTGATATGCTACTTGCCTGACCTTATGTTGTGTTAATGATGTTAAAAATATTTTTTCAAACTGCATACCCCTCTCCCTTTCCCCTGCATACTGAGCTAAACTGACAGGGTTTTGGTATTGTGGGTGCTGCACTGTGTGGGACAAGTTCAGGGACTACCCTGTGCAGACACAAGAACAGACCGGGACTGGTGCTCAATTAAAAACAGAGACACCTGAGTGGGGGTTGTAACAGAAACGGCAGCAGGTGTAACACTGAGGGGACTATGGCCCATCCATGGGAGTCCTCACAGGCACTGACTCCTGTCTTCTGAATCCACCCATGGTAAGCGGATGGGAGATCAGGAAAGAGTTGGAGAGGTGTCCGCAGGGAAGATGAGGCATGTTTTCTCTATTTAATTGTTCATCGGCAATAAACTAAATTGAATTAAATTTCCTGAACCAAAAGGGTTTTGTTGAGCATTTTGTTGACATTCCCTCCCTGCCACAAACTCAAAAGATGTATGTAAAACTTTATATAACAGCCTCTTGGTTCCCCAAAGCTTTCAAATACACTAGAAGTTTTGCATCTCTAAGCAGAGCTATTTTCCCCAACTAGTAGGACAAAAGGGGATAAATTAACAGGTCCAGTGTGATGGCATCCACCTACTCAGCTTAGCTCTGATAGCTCTAAATATCTATTGACTAATGAAAAGTCCATGAGAATGAATATTTATGCCAATCATTTCCACAATTTCTATTTCCCTGATACAGATCTCAAAAACTCCAGAGTGCCTTGTCCAGACTTAATGGTTTTGATGCATGTGGAGTCCACATACAAGACTGTCTTCAAGTCAAGTCCAACAAAATGTGCCTTGGAAGTCCTTTTCATCACATTTGCAAGTCACAAACAGAGCAAGATCCTACCCTTCAGACTTCAGTCTCAGTTTCAGAAGAAGGCGATGCCCAGTGTATTTAAAAACATCTCTGTGATAAGAACTGGAGTACAATCACACTTCAAATCCCTGATATCCAGAGCAGAGACACAACCAAAGGTGTATTGCCCTCAGCCCATGGCAGCCAGGGGCACAGCAGAGCCTGTCATAAGCTCTGGCAGCCCTGATGACTGCAGGCTCTCAGCAGGCACCACACACACACGTTTTTGCTGGTGGTAATTTCCCACACAGTGAGTTGTGAGCCTGCATAGCATCTGTCACCTAAGGTAATATCTCCTGGTACTAGACAACATGAAACCCCTGCGTGATCTCTCAGACATTTGCCAATTATCCTCAGATTTAGGACCTTTTAGCTTTTTCAAAATAACTGCATACAAAGACTACAGCTTTTTCCCAATGTCCTGCTACAGTCTTAAAAAATACTCTCCCTAGCTTGTTTATAAAGCTGTAGCAAGCTCTTATTACTCTCAGCAGCTTGAGGAGAGATGCCTGAAAAGAAATGAGGAGAGAGATTAAAAGCGCAGCTGTAGTCAAAACGGATTTGTCAACTACGGCATCCAAACATGACCAGTGGTTTCTCAGGAGTTTGAGTCCATGAGCTCTGCAAACACAATTCAAAGCAACAGAAAACCACAGACCTTTCCATGTTCCTAAAAATGCTCTTAAGTCTAATAAATACTGTATACTTCATCTTGTGAGACAGTATTGCATAACATCAGCTCTTTGTTGAATGGAAACTGTTCTGAAATAAAATCTTTTTCTGGACAGAAAGTGACTGAGGACTGTCATCTTGAAATTAAAATTAAAATTACAAAGTACTTGAACAAAGTACAGTCATCATACTTGTGAAAGGAGTACCTCTTAAGATTTTGCTTTCTGTATTACATACATACACTAATAACTTTGATGCCTCAGAACACGTTTTGAGATAGTGAATAAAAGTGGAAGTTAACATTGAGCAACCAGATCAAAATCTCTCCTATACTACCACTGGTTTATCTAATTTTACAATTACATTTTTAGACCTGCTTTTGGTGTCATGTTTTGGGTTTGAGTCAGGTTTACTCAAGATCAGTAAAAGCTTAGGAAATTGTTCCTAAGAAGCTTAGTAAGTTTTTGTATTCAGTTAGAAGTTAATACATGTATGTGCCTATTTACCTATAAATTTCAACATCATACTTCATAGAGTATGCTCTATAGCTACATAATAGTGCACAAAGCAGTGTCTTCAAGCTGTTTCCTAAACTGTTTTGTTCCCATTTAACATTTAGTACTAGATCTTTAACCCCTTCTGAGTCAGCCTATCATCACAAATAATACCAGCAATTTTTCAGGATTTGAAGTGAGAAAAATGATCTATAGCCTTTCATTAAACCTACAAGGTTAAGCAAAAAATACATTTATCTTTGCCAGAAACATCATTACATACTGTACATTAGATTTTCAAGGATCTGAAGTTATGACCAACTAAACTGAAAACAGGTAACACACAATACTTAATGGACATAAGATGCAGAAAATCAGAAGGAAATAATGACAGTGAACTGCTAATGAGATCTTTCTATGAAATTAGTGTTGTGTCATGGGTGACCATGAGACAAGGCCTTGCTGATACGCCACAAGAGAGGTACCAGGCCTGATGGCTTAATCAGCTTGGTCAGTTCCAACACTTTGCTGTTCCCAGGTTAAGCTGTAGCCTGTGCTTTCAACATTTATCTGTAAATCTGCAATAGATATTTTGATGCCCCAAACCAGTATTGCCTGTTTTTAGGACAGAAAAGTTCAAAGCCCAGCCCATAAACTCCCCTCCATCTTCACCCACACTACAGCTTCTCTGCTTCTTCATCCATGTTCTTTGCTCATTAGCTCTAGTCTTAAATGTAAACAAAGACATTTCAAAGATGGTAGAAATGCAGAACATAGTTTGAATTAATTCAATTTCTATGAAGTTACAGATCAGACTGTAATACCGTAGAATTATTTAAACGCTAGATTTTATAATTTCCTTAGATGTCAAGTAACTTCAGAAGATAATGGCAAACCACGTACTGAATTGATGTAACAACCTCTAATGTTAAAGGGTATATAAATAAGCAGCATCCTCTGGAGTCCTCTCTTTAACTGCACTGCACAATGGTGACGCTAATGTTAAACTGACTGAGTCATAGGTGGTTTTAGAATTCAAATTGACTTAGTAGCTTTAGTCCAGTGAACAGGAAATCACAACACACTCTAAGATGCCGTCCAAGTTGGAAAATGCTTTTTACAACTGGAAATGATTCTGTGATGGGTTTATACACAAGTCCCTGGAAAACAGGTAGAAGAAAAGCCTGGTCTAAAACAAAATTCTAACTCACTGGACCTCCAGTGTCTAACAAATAAAGAAACGTCCCTCTGAAACCTTCCTGTATTTTGGGACAGAACATCTGACCCAAGAGATTGCTCTGGGATTATTAGAACTTGAGCTCTTGCTCTCTTAACAAGCACTCTTTTTGACATGTCTCTTTATTTTCATAGAATTCTCAGAAATCTATCATCTTTGAAATGTCAATGTCCCTATAAAGACTAGTTGAAATGTGAGAGCTACTCAGGCATCGGGGGAGGGGAAAGTTGCACCCTATTTGCATACCTTAAAATTCTACATTTAAAAAATAAAAAATAAAAAACCCAAACTCACAATATTTTACTATGAGGTAAGAAGTATACGCAAAACACATATGTGTACAGCGAGGTGCAAACAATATAGTTTTATACAAGCTAGGCTAAATTTTACACCTATGAGTAGACAGAACTCCTATGAACTCAATGATTATGGGCTTCCATTAGTAGAAAAACTGCCTGCTTATGATTATTTGTATCAATAAATAAAAGTTTCTGTATGATACAGAAGGCAAGTCAGGAAAGCAAGGAAGCTTCAAACTGTAGGGCAGGAAATATTTCTGAAATCAATTCCTCCTCACAATGTTTTGGCACATCCACTGATGTGGATGGCATCTTTACAAGCATTTAATCCTACAAAATAGTCCCATTTGGGGAAAAAAAATTAACGACTCTCTATGTGTCTATACATGAGACCTGCCAGAAGGAAAAGGGACAGAAGAAAGGCAGGGGAGTATCCTACAAGCAGGCACTGTAAAACAACTGCAGACAGCACTGAGAATTTATAGGCATCATATAAAATCACAAGAGCTAGGATTACCATACCTGGGGAAATAAGGCTTTTGCTATTAAATAAACAAAGAAAAAAACAACAACTCAACCCCCCTAAAAAAGATAATTATGAAGAGAAATTAGAAAGATCATTTAAACTAATTCTTCTTATGTCTGAGCTTCCCATTCATAAGAGACCAGTGAAGGATAGTAGTAATTGGTAAACTGGAGAATAGTAAAGATCATCTTTCACAGCACAGATTTAAAATTAACTGTAGTACAGCATAGAGATTACAGACTTAAAATTTTGTAACATCCCCAGCATGGAAGCCTGCAGAATTGCAAAGCATAACCCTTGTTCCTACTCTGCAGAGAGGACAAGAAAAACCAGGCACAATGGGTTTTTGTCAGGACAGTGGTGACAGCTGGATAGGACATCGTCTGTGCTGGCAGACCCAGGCACAGGAGAACACAGTATGTTTCAGACCAGGACCCAAGCGACCTGGATCAAATCCATCCCTCAGACCTACCTTCTTGCCTCATTGCAAGTCATTCATTTGACAAGCTCTTCCCTGGCACCCTGGCCTTAGGCAGTACACTTCTCAATCTGTTTCACCAGCATTTCTGTTCAGGCATCTCACTGACTGGGAAAGCATTACAAAACATCAGGAGAAAGGGCTCCTTAAACAGCTGTCTCCTAAACAATTGTCTCTGATGTTCTTCTTTGTTCTGCTTGGCCTTCATGGCCTTAATGTCACATTCATTTGGACATGTTCTGATGAGTATTTTTACATACACACATGCATTTATACACCTCAAAGATATGACAAAGTGTGTTAATAATATAGTTGGTCACTAATTCCACTAGCACACTTCAAGCACACCAACCAACCAGAATCTGCCCTCAACACCTTGCATTACGAACAGCTCCCTTGCAGCCCTTCTTGGCCCTCTCTATATTACAAGGCACAGAAACTGAGAAAATACTCAGAAACCAAGAACTGTCTTCTGTTTCACCCCAGCTTCAGATGCCTAACATCAGGAGGGGGAAGGCTTTAACATATTAACTGGAAATTCACGAGGTTGATGGAATAAATGATTTTAGGAGGACAGTGTTAACTGCACTGCATGACAGATGGTTTAAATTTTTCTTCTCTTAATTTCCAGAGCAAACTTGAGATATCAATAGAGAAGACTTAACCGAATTCTCTAGTTGCATTGCTATTTCCCAGAATACAGTAAAAATATGAGAGTGTCCAGTCATTTTCCTTCAAATAAGCAACTGATCAAAATTCACTCATGATACAGTGAAATTAGATGGGTCTTACTACATAATGTCCAGATCAACAGCAAAACATCATGTTTTGCTTTCTCACGAACTGGAGAAAGCAAAAACTGAAACATGAAAATGGATACACATTCTTTAGAGAAAGAACAGACATAGTGCACAGGATTCTGCAGTCAAATTCTGCTTATTTAGATGTGAGTCACAATGACACCTGTAAATTCAGTCATTTCATCCTGCTGTCTAAATAGTATCTCAATAGTTGTTTGTCCTTGCCATGCAGAACCTCCACTAGAAGTTCAGCCCTCACCTGCACAGAACAACTCAACCTGCAGTCTAGCACTGCTGTTCTCTTGGGCTCCCCAGCATGGTAAAGGCACTCCTGCTGACCTCTAACAAGCAGAGCCAACGCGCCCTCACAAAACAGAACACACTGAATTACATTTTCCAGTTAAGATGAAAACTTCTGTATTTTCAATAGAATAGATACTACTTGAAATCAAGGTGTACATTCCAGAGTAAAGGAAAAAACTCAACAAAACTTCAATTTTTGCTATTATGTCAGTGAACACGGAGCTGCTTGCACTGGAGAGTAAAAAAGGAACTGGGTATTGTGCAATGTTAACCTGATTTTTAACAAAAGGAAGAAAAATAGATAAACATTGGATTTAATTTCACTTCAATAATTCTGTGGGTTTTTAAGAAATGCCTGTTCTCCAGCGTCCCCAACTATCATGGCTTAAGTGTACAGGTAGATAACCAGCTGAAGTGTTACAGAAAACATCCACGCCAAGAACTGAATACGAAAGTTCTTCCAACAGCTGCGTGAGAGACTGCCTTTCTAAGGCTTTATTTTCTTGTCCTTCCACCCAACCTTCAAAAGCTCATTTTCACACCATGAGTCAAGTGAAAGCTTTGAGAGGCAGATGAGATAAGAAAAAGCATATTACCAAAGACAAGCAGTCAGCTTTATCTTAACGCTTTTCACTTCAGTTTATTAAGTCATTCCAGGGATATAGGTGTCCTCATAATTTATATAGGTACCTAAATGATTATTCCCCTAAATTGTGCAAGTGGATGGAAGTATCTCTGAATTAACTTTTACCTTAAATTTGTTCTTAAATTACAAAATTGGAGAGAACTAATCAGCAACTTTTAATGACTTAAGAGCAGCTACCCTATCTTAGGTTGAATTTTAGGATAGATATTTACGTATAGTGAAAATACTAAGTAATCACGATAGTAAAAATTGATCCAAAGTTGTGTATTATTCCCAGATTTTGTTCTGTCCAGAAATTCTTGTCAAGGAAGACAAGAAAGGATTTCTTCTAGCTTTATGATTAGATAATTAAGTTTAAGATGTATAGTTATTTTCCACATCTAGTCACTGAAAGTGTTAACCAGAAGCAAACAGTGAAACGACCTAATGTCAGGTTTTGGTCTATGAACAAAGAACCCTGGAACAACAGGCTATTGAGACATTTCTGAAAGTCTTATGGATGTTAACATTCCTGCAACAGCCCTTACATACAGTAAACTAAGCTAAGATGCACCTGGAATAAGAAACAGGAAGCCAATGGTCTAAAAATACTATTACCTTCCATTCTTAGCATGGAAAAGCAACCTTGCCACACCCGAAACACAAACAGAAATGAGAGAAATGAAGCCTCCACAGCACAATGTACCAAAGGAAGAAGTGTCATTCACACCTGCTAGTGAAAAAAAGTTCAGAAAGTCCAAAAGCAATTGATAACCCAGTTTTCTTTTTAATTCCCTCATTTTCTTGAAAATCTGTGTAAATTTCTTTTGCAATCTGCATCTAACATTTCCCATGCAATGGAGCTGTGCGCTAGAGGGAAGGGAAGGGGAGGGGAGGGACCCCCTACACCATCAGAACAAGCACAGCTTTCCCAATACAGAAGAAGCGAGGACGAGAGCAAAATTTGCTTTGGGATCCAGAGAAGCTGTTGGTCAGCCAGGACCCCATACTCTGCTTTACAAGCAGGTCCAGCAGTGCACTCCTTTCCAAGGCAACAGAAGAGGATGAGATGTAGGTTCCAGCTGGGACAGAATTTCCTGTAATCTCCAGAATGAAAGCCTATTCCCATCTATCTGTGTCACGTTTCACAGATACCCTCAAATTAGTTCATGGACTCCTTGAGATCTAAAGTTCAGTAGCTTCTTTTGCAAAACAATTTTCAGTTTGTGAGAAGGGCTGCCACTCACAAATAACTAATTAGGCAAACTGATGCTGACTAAACAAGGTGAGAATCAAGCTAAACCGATAGGGTCACCTAGGTGCTGTCGCTGAGGCATGGATGGGGAAAATCAGCACCCTGCAAGCACACAAAGACTCTTTGATGTTAATCCTACTTAGGACCCTGCTGTAAGGGTCCTAAGAGAGCACTGGTAGAAGTGACATCCAGAGCAGCACATTCAAGCAACCAGCAGACTGAAACTCCTTGCTTTGTCCTGTCACGAAAGCACAAGACTGTCCAAAAATCAACACTCCCCTGTCCTAAAGTTTGGTTAGATCAGTTTAGTGGCTGTAATGAAATTCTTCATCAGCATCAACAAGTATCACGGTGCATAGCTAGCACAGCAAGAAGGATCTAAGAACTGCCTGGCACTAGGACATGCAGTCACACGCAGAGCACTGGAGATAATAGGAGTGGCAATACTACATTAGCTTAAGTTCCATAAAACACTACAGAGTTCAAAGAAACAACGTAAACACAGTATTGTCTAATATTACATTCCATGTGATTTTGTGCACTCCATCAAGTGTCGTCATGGTCTGTGATAAGAATTTGTTGTGGTGGCTGCATTTCATGGGTATGAGGCAACAGATACAAAGCTGGGGCACTTGACAATAGAGACCAATGACAATTTTGGAACCTAAAAAGAAATAAAGGAAGACAAAATCATAGAACTAACTTGTCATGCGTTTCCACCAAAATAATCAGCACTTATATGGTAAACAGTGATAATATTTAAAAATTAGTATTTTTAGATGGTAAGTTTAACTGCTGTTTTTCCAGTCATCTTCGGGAAAAAACACTCAACTAATATGAGCCACAATTTTGCTATTCTAAACAGTAGATCTCTCAGCAACTCTCAGACTACAGAATAAACAAGGAATACATACCTCTCTTGTTTATTATGAGACAGTTGGAATTTGTCTCAAACATTTCTGTAGCAAAATAAGGTTTCCTCACCTGGCACCACAGTATTTAGCAAGCCCTTCTTGCAATACTTCTTAGCAGTTGTCTTCCACTACCCTCCTATTTGGCTTGAAACTTCCATTTTGCTTCCACATAGGTCTTCATACAGAAATAATCACACCTTCTTACCATTTCTCACCCTATCAACCAAGTCCACTCCACCTTTTTCTGCATCTCCAAGTTACTAATTTTGACATGCCTTCTACATGTGAGAATGCCTTTTATTTCAGTGGGCCTGGGACTTGTCATTCCTTCCATTTCCAGGCTAAAATTCACAAACCCCTTATTTAACATCAAGAAGTTGTCAGTTAACAATTTTTAGAGCTTAACTCTAAAAGTTAAGACTCTGAAACAAATCATTACCACAACCCGTACTTTGTCTGCACACACCTCAAGGCTCAAGTCATGCTTCCACCACTGCCAGTGGGAGTATCATGGAATCATGGAACTGTCAGAGTTGGAAGGGACCTCTAGAGATCATCTAGTCCAACTCCCCTGCTAAAGCAGGGCTGCCTAGAGCTCATCACTCAGGACTGCATCCAGGCAGGTCTTGAAGGTCTCCAGAGAAGGGGACTCCACAACCTCCCCGGGCAGCCTGTGCAGCAGGCTCTGTCACCCTCACCCTAAAGAAGTTTTTCCTCATATTTGAATGAAACTTCCTATGTTTCAGCTTGTGCCCTTTGTCCCTCATCCTGTCACTGGGAACCACTGAGAAGAGTCCAGCTCCATCCTCTTTCATCCCACCCTTCAGATACTTGTACGTGTTAATAAGGTCTCCCCTCAGCCTTCTCTTCTACAGGCTAAAGAGTCCCAGCTCTCTCAGTCTTTCCTCATATGGGAGATGCTCCAATCTCTTCATCATCTTTGTTGCTCTGCACTGGACTCTCTCCAGTAGTTCCCTGTCTCTCTTGAACTGGGGAGCCCAGAACTGGGTGCAATATTCCAGTTGTGGCCTCACCAGTGCAGAGTGGAGAGGGAGAATGACCTCCCTCAGCCTACTGGCCACTCTTCCCTGAGCAGCCCAGGATGCCATTGGCACTCTTGGGGACAAGGGCACATTGCTGGCTCTTGGATAGTTTACTATCTACCAGGACCCCCAGATCCTTCTCCTCGGATGTGCTTTCCAGCAGGTCCTCCCCTAATCTATACTGGTGTCTGGCATTCTTCCTCCCGAGGTGCAGGACCCTACACTTGCTCTTGTTGAACCTCATTAGTTTTTTCTCTGCCCAGCTCTCCAACCTGTCCAGGTCATGCTGGATGGCAGCACAGCCTTCTGGAGTGTCAGCCAGTTTGGTATCACAGCGAACTTACTGAGGATATGCTGGGTCCCCTTACCAGAACTTTCATACAGGATGAATAGAATGAACCAGGCTAAATAAACACACATTTCATCACTATTGGCATCAACTGATCTTCAAACAATTTTCAATCCCATCCAGACTGCTACAGCTGCATGTTAAGTTTCAAAAAGAATCACTGGTCCACATCACAAGATGAGAATTGGATTATTTCATTTGTATCAAGGAACTGAATTAGACTTCTAGAAAGGTAAACAAATTAATTTTATATTCATAAGTAACAAATCAATTTGAATCATCCCACTGAGCACTGTAGGAGCTATAAAGCCTCTTTAATTCACTCTGAGTACGCCATTACCATGCCAGCAAGTCCCTCCCTTCTGATAACTTACAGCCTAGTAAACATTATTGAATTTTGGAAACAGTGGTTGCATCTATATTGAGCTGTAACTGGAAGTGACAGATCTCAGTTCCCCTGATTGTTCACACCATACATATATGCCAAACATGTTTTGAGGCAGAACACATAAATACCATTCCTGATTGGCCGCAGAGCAGTTTGCTCGGCAGATCACTGAAGACATTCCTAGGATGGTTCCAAAACCTGCTTCCACCAGTGATGTGCCTTGCACAGTCAAGCAACTTCCCACCATCATTATGAGATTCACAACAAGTTTTAAAATATAACTGTACAACTGCACACAGCAAACGGTGCCCTGCACAGAGGCTGGTATGGGAACAGGCACACAGGTTTGCACAGCAAGTGTCAGTCAAAGGATTCTGCCAAGTGCTGTGCCATGGGGACAGTCCCCAACAGCTGGAAGGGAATGGCCAAACCTGGAGTAGGCTGTCTCACTGATGAGAAGCTCATAGGGAAGACGACCGTGCGGGAACACTATGGTTGCATCAGTATCAGCCTTGGGTACTGCTATCCAAACACGTAAAGAAACATTTCTTCACTGACATGCACTTGCTTTGACTGCTCTGGTGGAGGCTTGTAAAGATAAAATATTACGTGTTAGTTGTACTGGAACTAGACTATCAACTACTTGTAAAGCATACTTCAAAATACAGCTTTTACCTCAGAAAGGCACTTAAAATGACTGTAGTTCTAACTCCAGAATAGCAGGCAGGTATAAGGGCTTTACTGAGATGGAAGTTACTTTAGTTCGAAGTGTAATTACAGGAAAAAAATCAGATCTCGGGAAACTGTTCAGCATTTTGACAAAGTGAGCAACAGAATGCACACTGTACAGTTTATACACAAGTGTTGGCTCAAATGCTGCTGTGACAGATAAACCCAGAATTTTCTGAGCTATTTCACACACAATTGGAATTGCCTACGTTAGAAGCCTATACTAAATAATTCAATAAAAATATTCAATCAATAAAGACATGCTACTGCAGTTAGGAAGCGTATAATTAAACACCAGGAACGAGTCCGTGTTAAGAGCTAGTTAGCTACTGCTGCAGTATGCCCTTTTTATTATCAACAGGAACAATTTTCCTTATGTGTTACATGAATAAACTGCTGGGGTTCGATGAATTCAAAAACTAGGTACAAAACAAGAACTAGAAAAGCCTCTCTCAACTACTGCTTTGCATGAGTATCAGAACAGATATTAAATGTAAGCCAGTTCCTAATGTTTCTGTATCTGTATGATATATGATTGCTTAACATAGCAAATAAAATACCATGGGTATGAGGAACTAATACTATACTTAATTGCAAAAAAATCTGCGTTTACAAGCAAATGAAGAGGAACAGTTCTTCAGGAAGATGAACAGCATACATGCCAGACAAGATGATTTACAGCAAATTCTTTTATCTGCCAAGTAAAGTTCAAAGTATCAGTTTTAATTGTTACTTAATCAGCTTTGTGTGAAGTTTGATCACGACCATTGATTTCTCAAACCTCTAGCATATAAGCACATTACTTCATAAGCATAATGATACCTTAAACCAGAACCTTTGCCTTTTTTCTTTTTTTCTAATGGACTTTGTAAAGGTATGAGACGACACAAGCAGGTCACTGTCAAGTTTCAATGAAGAAGGTTAACTGTGTTAAATTTGACCAGGCTGTACAGGGTTTTGAGCAACCTGGTCTAGTGGGAGGTGTCCCTGCCCATGACAGGGGAGCTGGAACTAGATGATCCTTCAGGTCCCTTCCAACTCAAACCATTCTATGATTCTGTCATGCCACTCTGGTTAGGGATATTTCTTGTTCAACTGAACAAAGAATTCTTTTCACAGAAGACTACTAGTTGCATTTTTCAAACGTGAAAGATGAAATTCACTTTGTGATCACAATGGCAATGCTAATCATAAACCGTGTGTCATCATTAAGTTCTCATTAGTAGCACAGTCAAGTACTTTGCTGCAAACCTGGTATTCATACAAGGCAGCATGCAATGATCTGGCTTTCCAAAAATTGGTTACCCACAGTCTGAAATCATTATTCTAATCCTCCCAATATTTCTCCTCTGCAATGAGAAAGCTAGGAGGACTTGTACAGGGTGAAGTCAGAAGTCGGTATCTCAGTAACTGAGTAAATTCCACCCATTCTTCCTGAGGGAATTCAGGAAAACACTATCACATGCAAGTTGCAGGATCATCAAGTCAGCAATTTTTAACATTTAAATAGACTGATAAAGATTTGTCTAGAGCCATAAAAGACATCAAATCATCATCCTTTCCAGGTTCCCCTTACATAAACAGCATTTTCCAAGGCTGCAGAACTGTTCAGATGGTTGGATTTTGTAAAACCACTTTGAATTTGAACATGTTGTTGACAGTTTATATTTTTCCTTTGACAGAATTCTCCCGCTGGGGTGCTCAACTAGTCTTTTCCAAATGATTCCAGAAACATATGCAACATCCTACAGATGTTGCTCTGAGTGACAACAAGGTCCTCTGAATCAGCAGTCTTGAGTTTTAGAAAAACAACAGCCAGTGGCAGAAGAGGCAAGACAGCAAGAAAAGCAAGAGGGTGGAACAGAAGGTAACCTTTACATGAACTAGACTTGGGTCCTATCTGTAAAGGCTGAGTTAGTGCAAGCGATTCTAGGATTACCTGTCCATCTCTGAGGACTCAAGAATAGCAATATTATTTAAATCTAGGACTTACGGTTTTTACCAAGGAGCAGAATAGGAGGGGTCTTTAAATATATTTTCATGCTATGTAAAATTGTTCTTTGTAAGAACAATTAGTGAAGTAGCAGATTGTTTCCCTTTGTCTAAGAACTTTGTCCAAGAATAACATTAATTCTCAAATCCTGCTAAAGTCACAAGTGTTATAAAAGGACTCTAAAAGGTCCGTCAATCCATCCCATAATAGAACTATTCTAGCTTTTGTTCCAACCTGATTTTAAAACACATAAACAATGTGGACAAAAAGGGAATATTTTTAAAAGGCATATACCCCATTTAAGGTCACCAAATACATAATTATCAGTAAAAATTATCTCAGATCATGAGTGGCCCATTAAGATCCATTGTAAGAGAGGCAGGTAGCATTTGCATTCCGATATGAGATTACTTGGGGAGTCAGTCCAAAGTTTAGTGCTCATGTTTCACAGAAATCCTATCAAAACGGAACACTACTTAACCATGCGCTTCAGCACCTACGTCTTTTCCCAGAAAACTTCTCAAGGATCCTGAGAGTTTTACTATTGCACACAGCCAGAGATGCTGCCATCTGAGCTGTGCAGTGCTTCTGAAGGATAGAGCCTACCTAGTACTCAAATCAGCAGGACATCGCCTATTCCCCAAGCACTGCCAATCATTTCCAGGTTGCAATCCAGCTCCTATGTATATCCAGATACAGAGAGCTCTGCATGCCTGGCTAGCAGGCTTGCTAAAGCAGACACACAAAACTCCTCTATGTTTTGTAAAAGAACAAGAACAAATACTGACATGGGAATGACACATACTCTGAGGCTGAAAAAGCACCTGGAAATCAATATCAAGAAGCTGGAAGTTAAGTTAATCCAAGGGAAACTGTTCCGGTCAAACTGCAGGCTAATTTCTTTTAGTCACACAAACAGTGAAAACATGGCTAGTGCAAAAGCAGAGTTTCAGTTTCAAAGTCAAATGGCCAAATACCTGCTTTAGGACCTCAGTTACCGGATGCAATGACTTGACAACAGAGCCACACAGCATATATTATTCCACCATCTTAATTTTGTTAGCATGGAAAACACTTCATACCCTAAGAAGCCCTGACGTGGCTGCACACTCCATAGTACGTCATGTGTTGGAAGAAACGCTGGTTTCTCCAGTATCTCACAGTACCTTCTTTTATATGTTTATACAGACAAGCTAGGGGGAGCAGACTGTGGGAAATGAAGCAGAACAAGAAGTAGGAATTGTGAGAACACATGTCAAAGACTATTTATTTCACCACCAGTTCACTGTAAAGCGTCAACCATTTAAAGTTCATTCTTCAGTATTCAAAACTCAAAGATTCCATCATATCTTCTGTTACAAGAGTAGCTTCAAGATTGTGAATTCAAAACTACAACATACTGTTTACAGAATAAGTAATTTAAAAGGATTTAAAAAAAACACCCAACAAATTCTAAACCCTGACCATATTACCTATTAAATTTTTTACTATGGAAAGGGGGAAAAAATGCCATTTCTCAACAAGTTGCAACTCAACCCAGTGAACAGTCTCAAAAAAACCTTTCCAGACTTGAACTTCAAAAGTGAGGAACAAATTCAGACGGGTAGCTCTGAGTATGGATCTTCTTGAACACTTCTCACCAGAATAAACAGACACTAGTGTAGAAGAAGATAGGTCTATCCCACCTCTAGTAACAGTTTCTTAGTGCCAACCCCTGTATTCGTATGACCATGAAGTCAGCTATGTTGGATGGCTGGACTCGATGATCTCAGAGGTCCCTTCCAACCACGAAAAATCTGTGATTCTGTGAGGTTACAGTACTGATGTGTCTCATGGCATGAATGTTTGTGCTGCAGTGGACAACACACAAAAAAAGCAGCTCCTGTCTTCTGTTGTTCCCACTTCTTTGCGGTAAGCTCAAAACAAGTGATGCAGACTGCTTAAGTTAGCTGACTCGAGATCTTTATTTAAAAAAAAAAGAAGAATAAAAAATATCATTACTGGATGTAGAAATGTCAATATATGCTCATATCTGACAATCCAGCATCATCTATTGCTTGTTTAAAAACATCTCCCTAGACTAATATTTTAAATGATGACCAGAATTCACCACTACTTGCCACCAGAAAAGCATGTCAGAATGCAGCGTGTTGCCAGAAGCATATCTGCGATGCTGTTCCAGAAAATCAATACAGTATTCAAACCCAGTTCCATTACTTTGCAGAACGGAGCAGACAACATTAATATTGCTGCTAGGCCTCCATGTACACACATCAGAGCCCAACACTGCATGGTGCAAGGCCCAGGTGGAATAAAACCACAGCTCCCTCTAGCCTCCTCTCTCCTCCAACCTCCTAACCTTCCTGCCCTGAACACAATACTAATTTTGGTGAATCTCACATGGCTCAGCCTTGGAAAAAATAAAAACTAAAATACTCTCAACAGAATGGGGAAAATAAATTTATTACCAAAATTAGATCTGAATGTGGAATTTTTCACAGTGCAATGATTCTGCACCCATTGCAGCTTACCTTTAAGACTGAATACATGTGAAAAAGCCTCACAGGGAAAACAGCACAAAACCCTGAACTAGAAAGCATCCTCTAGCTAGTATTTTTTTAAGAAACCTTTTCCCTAAATAGGGCTTTTAAATACACATTTCAACCCAATATGGCACCTGCTAAAAAGAAAAAGAGATGGACTAAGCAGTCTGATTTGGGTTTGTTTTTTTTTACATAATACAGAATACTTTGTCCCTTTGTTGATTGTTACAGTTTCCTGTTACTAAGACTATAACCACACACATGGGGGGAAGCATGAGACTTTTCTCAAGTGCAGGACTGTCTCAGCTACAAAAGACATGTTGTTAAAACACAAGCACACTTCATTTTTGTGTGCCTACATATACATATACTCATGTGAGCTCTGTTCCAGATCAGGTCTCAGTCTCACTGAGTATTTTTGCACCACACTTGATCCCTTGCTAAGCACCTTTTAAATGACAACTTGATAATTTATGGACTGCAAGAGACATCAGCTCTTGGTAATTACTTTAAATCTCAAGAGGTTCAAAATTAAAGATATCTAAAAGAGTAGAAGAACCACATTTCTAACCTGTATGAAGTGTTTGCATTGTTTACATGTGCTAGATGGTCACTGATCTGGAATACCCTGAAAAACCGTAGGCTCAGCTAAAATGATGTCCCAGGCATCTATATTAATGAGAAACTACTAGTAAATTAGTGTTTCATCATGAGATAATGCTCTTCTCTTTGCAGAACACTAACACATAGACATAGATTTGGAAAGCTGTGATTTAAAAAGTGATCAGCTCAGAGCTTCACATCAAATTACAATGTTAAGAGACAATCATAAAGACTGTTTCCAGCTAAATTCCCATAAAAATGGTGTCTGAATTCTATTTATTATTTTTACTAACCAGCAGGCAGAAACACTCCAATGCCAATTAGGGTTACTGTTTCCCCCAATCAGAAAGGGGAGGCATTAAAGCTACATTAGAGTATTTCAAGCCATTGCAAACTCTATGGCTTCAAGACTGCATGTATCTTCAAGTACTGGCTCAACATCTGATTACAAGTCCTGCAAAGATAATAGGAATTGTGGTAGGGTGAGCACTGTTTGGGAGAAAGAAGTCACAAGAACATACGCACAAAACACTCATCTCATGTTTGCCTTGAGACACTGAGAATAAAAATAATCTCAACATGATGAATGTGGAGGACTTAAAATTTTCAGCAGAACTAGGATTTCACCCAAGAAGCTGGTCTACAAAATCTTTACAATACATGGAAATACTGAAACAGATCAGTCGGAACCTTAAGTCATTACCTACACTTTCTCTAGGTCAGCAGGGAAATCAACCCCCACGGTGTTCAGGACACCTGTTTATATGTTGCCAGATCAGAAGAGCTGGTTTAGTTTTCTCATGCTTATTCCATGGTCATAAAACTACTGTGACAGAAAATAATTTAAACACGGTAGAAGCCTCCACACACTGCTGCCTGACAAGGTAGTTCATTAACCATTTCAAGCTGATTTACATACAGTCTATCTGTATAGGTGTTTATACTTTACTGATTTTTTCTCAGATAATCAAGTTTTGTGGGTGTTATCTAAAGTAAGTGATGCTGATCTGTTTCTGTTACACTCCTAAAGTAAGTGATGCTGATCTGTTTCTGTTACACTCTCCCCGCTGCTACAGAAGACAGCATAAACTACTTTGCTGTCATTGCTTTCACACAACAAGCATCTCATTTTACCCATAAGACAGTAAAATGGTCAGGAATTGCAGTAACACTGAACTACTTGCCAAGAAGCTGTACTTTCTGCTCTATTATCTGCAATACTTCTGTGTCAGAGGAGCACAGCTGATAGAACTGTTGCTAAGATAAAAGTTTTGGGAAAGCTACCATTAAGTCTTGTAGGAGGGAAAATGATAAGCTGAAGAACCTGATTCAGGTCAAATCTGATGGTCAACAATGTTTCTGGCTCCTAACAGCTTTACAGTGTTCATGTTGCATTACCCGGCTGGAGGAAGGAAACTGAAAAGTTTAGGGACAAGACCATGGTTTAGCAACACCTGAAAAGACAAGTCAACAGGCAGCAAACCAAAACCAGTTTCCACAAGCAAGATTTGTCTTTTCTGTATGTTCAAACACTATAGGCTCTCATATATTTTTAGGTTTTAAAACTCCAAAAGGGCTTTGTAAAAATTGTTAACATCCTGCAGTTTAGAATTAGCAAGATTTATCAATTCCCCTACAATACAGTATTCTGTTTTCAAAATGGGTACCTGCATCCTAAGTGCCTTAAAGAAATGCACTTGACTAACCCACCATTCTTCAGGAAGGGTAAGAGCTAGGATGGGATCAACCAGCCACAGACATTTTCCCAACTGTCAAAGATTAAAATAAAATACTTATTCCTAGGCAGCTACAATGCTAATAAGTACATCCTAAAATACTCATCTTCCACAATATTCTCCAGCCAACTTAAGAACCCTAGTATTCTAATTATGCCATCTCAAACTGACACATATCATAACCACCTTTATGAAGATAATATACTAAATATAATCCAACAAAAGTGAAGAGAAGCTGAAGTCTTTATAAAGACACCTTGATTAACGTGACATGACAGAGCCAAGCAGATCTTACAGAAGCTTTTACCTTGTAATTCCTTATCATTCAGCAAGAGGGAAGGGAAAATCCAGCTAGATAGATCTGGATACTTGTCCACAGCACAGAAGGCCATAGAAGAAAGCAGTTATGGAAAGACTACCAATTAAACAGCCAGGAATTAATCCAAGACAGCAAGTTTAACAGGACACCAACTTCTCACCACTACCAGAATTGACAGCTGCGCAGCTTCCATGCTGTGTCTGTCATTTTGGCCAATGCAATGACAGCACCGCAAGTGAAAACCTCTAACTTTCCCACGCCCAGCTAAAAAGTAAATATAGTGGTGGTTTTGGTGATGCTCTGCAGCTTTAACATGGAATTTACCTGGTTAATGTAAACAAAAATATAGGCTACCAATATACATCCCAAGTGTGTTTATCTAAGATCTATTCCTTGAGGATTTTTAATGTAATCAAATCTCTGCTGTTGCTCAACTGATTGCACAATACTGACAAATTCTGTACTTCTCCATACTGGGAACACAACAGCGACATGTTGTGAACACAACAGTGACATGTTGTGAACTGGGACAGGACATACTGAGGTCGTCTTATTTACACAAAAATCCGTCTTCCTATTAAAGAATGCTGGAGAGGAACTCTTTGCCAAGAAGTGCAGTGACAGGACAAGGGGTAATGGTTTTAAATTGGAAGAGGGGAGATTTAGATTAGATCTTAGGAAGAAATTCTTTGCTGTGAGGGTGGTGAGGTACTGGAACAGGTTGCCCAGGGAAGCTGTGGATGCACCATCCCTGGAAGCGTTCAAGGCCAGGCTGGATGGGGTTTTGATCAACCTGCTCAGTGAGAGGTGTCCCTGCCCATGGCAGGGGGGTTGGGACTCGATGATCTTTAAGTTCGCTTCCAACTCTACCCATTCTATGATTCTGTATTACGAGTGATCAACAAAACAGAAAGACCTGCACAAATAAATATTTATATCACTCAGCAGTGACTATTGACAAAAGCTTGTCTTTATACAACAGGGATGAGGAACTTGGAGAGGGGAGACTGACTGGCAAGCAGAGAAGCCAGAGTGATCTGTGCCTGGCCTATACAACCCCCAGGACTTCAGCCATTTACTTTCGCCTGTGAGATGAGAGACGCCCACAGACACATGGGATAAGGCACTAAGAAGACTGTTTTCTGAATTCCTGTACCCTATATACCACGCTGTAGTTTCCAATTTCTCAGAACAAGTATTCCACAGCAGCAGTGGCCCAGAGACCAGCCACCCACAGCCTAGTATCCACCACACACAGAGCACAAATTACACAGCTTGCCTGATGGTATTCAATGTGCAGATCAGGCTGAACTACACTGGCAGAACAGTGAATTCTTCACTAGAACAAATGAAAGTAAGAAAGATGCTGCCAGCTTGGCAAGCCAATTCCTCTCCCTCATTTCAAGTTTTCTGTGTTCTGACCATTGGAATAGGTAAACTCTCCACCAGCCTGGTACTACAAACTCACTGTACAAAGCTTACAAAGGATAGCAGTACCATTTAATACTGGATGCAGTACATAGACTTTCACGTAGTCAGGTACATGGATTACCAACCATTCTGCAACCTGCTTCTAGAACACTCAATTTAAAGACCTCAGCAGAATATCAGAAGACCATTTTTTACAAATGCAGTGTTAAGAGTACAGTACACCTTGGTCTAGAAATACTCTGAAATTCGTAAGTAACTGCATTTAGACATCAATACAAATAGCAACTAAATCAAGACCTCTGTTCTGACCACTAGCTAACGTTCTGACACATAATGACAGATCAACAGAGTTGGTGCTGGCCCTGTCTTGCACTTGGAGATCAGGGAGCTTACCAGTAACACAAACCTACATTTCTGGTTTTGTCCACCTTGTTAGAAGACAGGCTTCAAAGGAACTGTATATTGCAATATCCTGACATGCACTGTCTAAAGAATCTTCAAAATCTTTGAGGATTTTGCCAAGTTTTCTCTTTTTTACTTCAATGTGCGAAGATGCTACTCAAGGCATCACACTAACAACTGCAGTATTTAGGACTATTTCAACTCCCTCTTTAGATGCGGGTTTGTACTGTTCATTAAGAAGCTATGACACCAGCAGTGCCAGAGTTGATGACACGAGGGAGTCTTTTTTTTTGAAGACAGGCTCTCGCTTTCAGAAATGCTCAATTTAATTATGGAGAAAAAACGTTTATTCCTCTTCAACAGATCTCTGTAATATGGTACACTTAACTGATGCATCTACAAACGCAATACTGATTTTAAGTAAGTGTGAGGTCTTCCATTATTTGAATTTTAAAAGCTACGTAATTCTGTGTTTTGTTAGCAGTTGTAAGAATATACGCCATTATAATGCCACTTAGCCTTCTGGCACATTTTTGAAACACATTATCACTTTCTTGAATACGTAAACAGCTGCAAGCTTGCATTTACTGTTTTGGATTTACTTATTTATTACATGGAAGGGAAGACAACAGGAAAACAAAAGCTAGTCAAAGAATTCTTTCCTACATCTTGTACTGTGAACACCAGTGAGTAAGACAGAGCCAAGGGTGCAGTTGTTACCACCCCACATGGCAGGAAAGTTAATAAACTGGAGGACTGCAAGTGTCCTTAACAGCTTGAGAAGAGACACTTTTAACTTCTATAATTATAGACCAATTTCACATTCGAATACCTAAACGACTGAAATACAAAGGAGACTGTTTGTAACTTTTATATTCTGAACTACGTCATAAAGTCTGAGAAAGGCAGCACCCGGTCAATGCACTGAAAGCATGCCTCCACCTCACAGCCAGCCAAATCATACCAGGTTTGTGTTGCTTTTGAACACGGATGAGTTTCCATTCCACCAAGAGGCTCTCAGAC
>VXBW01002918.1:122956-141345 GCA_013400375.1 Thinocorus orbignyianus
TTCTTTTTTCACCAAAAAAAAAAAAAAAAAGAGGTATTCTGGCACACCAAAACCAGAGAGAAACTGTGAGGATACCTCAGAGCTGTTGGTTGAGAGCAGAAAAATAAAAATTAATGTGTTTGGTTTATCAAGGTAAAATCCAATATAACATACTATTACGCTCTCCAAATATTTTGAGTTGAGGGAGCAAAAAGAGCTATTAAAGGGCAAAAGACCTGAGACCTCACTATAAATATTTTTTCCTGGCACTTCAAAGGTGGTTTATCTTCGAGGAGCTGGTAGCTTCAGGAGCAGTCTTCCAAAACAAGGCCTGGGTGCAAAAGAAACAATGACTGTAAAGTAATCATAGATGGCAGCCACCGCTGCCTCCATTTGGGAAGGGGTGAAGACAGCTGGAAGGATAGAGACATCCTTGCCCTGGCAGCTTGCACGCAGCCTGCAGACACTACTTCCTCCATGGTTCTGGGCTGGGGTACTACTGCTGCTCCCTTACGTCAGCTATTGTTTTCTTTAATACCAGATGAGTGTGAATTCCAAAATCCCTAAAGAAGCTGAGAATGTTTATTCTGTTTGAAGATAAGGGAGCCAGCACCTCACACTTCCCTCACTTCTCATGCATTGCTGCTATTTTGTGTCTCTTCCTTCCTCCTACTCCTTTATGCCTTTTCCTTGCCCTCCTTTCTCCTGCCTAATCACAAACCTTTTCAGTGAGTGGGATCGTTTCTCCATCATTTTCCATAGAGGATCTGTGTTTAAGTTAGAAATGAAGTAGAGAAAAGAGGGGAAGAGAGTAAATGGCATCCTCTTCCCTGAGCCCAAGACTTCTCTCCGCATCTGCATCGGTCTAGAAAAATCTTCAGTGTCATATCAGGTGGGCCTGGATGGATCCTGGAGGGATTTACCTACACTGTTTTTTTTTCCTGGAACAGATTAAGAGACCTAAGTGTTGCCTTCTATTCAAGTAAATGTGGTACTCTCAAAGACTCGATTTGTTTTTGAAAGCAACTGTATGACATAATTCCCTGAGATGCCTTATGGTCCAATATTTCTAATTCTGTCCTCTTGCCAGTGAATGCTCATTTTCCGGCACCCACTTTCAACATTTCATTGTCTTGCCACCAGAAATAGATTGCACATCTCCTACACAGCTCTGTGGCACTACACCCCTACAGGAATTTTTTAAAGATACTGAGCCCTGAGTAATGCTTTCATTTCTTAGTCAGGTTTATGTGTGACTGTTATTTCCTCCAGTGTTTTTTCTGACCATACAAAAAGCTCAGATTATGCCAGTAGACTGATTGTCAGCTTGACATTTCTGTTTAATTACTCCAAGTTTATCTAGATATATCACTCAGCTTTGCTTCCCAGAATCCTTGCAGGTATTTTTGCACTTTCAGCTGAAGATGCTGAAAATGCTGTAAAAACAAATCAGTGTATTTTTCACTTGGGAGTTTTGAAATGTAGTAACAATGGCATTGTGGATCTGAAACCTCTCCAACAGCATTCCTTTCTTGGCAAAACTGCACTTGCACACAATGAGTCGTCTTTTCTAGTGTGTGGATCCCGTCTGAGAAACTACATGTTGATAAAAAAGCTTTTTCAGTCATATTTACATTACAGACAGTATGATCTGTGTTTTCAGAAAGAGTATGTCATAGCAATCATATGGCATTTTTCTTTACGGTCACTCCTGCCAAACCAGGACCTGGTGAGGTCACATCTGGAGTACTGCGTCCAGTTCTGGGCTTCCCAGTTCAAGAAAGACAAGGAACTTCTGTAGAGAGTGCAATGGGGGGGTACGAGGATGACCAAGGGACTAGAGCATCTCTCTTCGGAGGAAAGGCTGAGACCTGGGTGTCTAGAGAATAGGGCAACTTTTCAGTCGAGCCCAGCGACAGGACAAGGAGTTCATTGAGGATCTGTGTCTGTTCTCTCACAAGGGAGAGGAATGAACCCTGTCCTCAGCAGCAGCCAGCTATGTGAGAGGCATGCATTTTTATTTTTTATTTAAAAAAAAAAAAAGAATACAACCATTTCCTAAAGGGCCTTGTTAAAAAATCCTTTTCTCTCTAACATTTTAAGAGTTTATGTGGACTCTTCCAGAAAACTTTTTCTGTAATAAAAAATTCTGTCACTGGAATAGGAAATACGCTATATTTTTTATAAATCCACACTGATTGAATCCTCCTGAAGTGATAAAGCTCAGTCATAATGCATGACATTTTTGTTGTTTAAAAAGAAAGCAAATCATATTTTGTTATCATTTTGGTATTTGAATTGCTTCTTTGATGTGTCCTCATTTTATAGCTCACTCACTTTTCCATTTCTTGTAGGCTAATACTAAATTTATTATTTATTCTTTATTTATTTATTTACCCTCTGTACCAGAATGGAGTCATGGCAGCAGTAAAGATCTTAAAGAAATTATGGCTATTCAGTAGGAAAAGAAGCATATCCTTCAGGCTGCAGTAGTTACATTACAGCTACATGTATTTAGGGTAATGTTAGACCTTGAGCGTGAAATTAGTTGAGTATAAAACAATCTTCAAGTGAGAAAGGAAAGGCATCATGTGTCCTTTCAAGAAGAACTAGTTTAATACCTTTTTACCACTATGGCTCTTCAAAAATTCGAAAAACGTATCCTTAGCAAGTGATGAGAAATCGAGCAAGTCAGTACAATTACTTAGGTTCTAATGCCTTCAGGCTGCAAATAGTTAAGTTAATTAATTGTCCAGTATATACAATATGAAAGTATGCGCTTACCTGTTTGTAGTGTTACAGTCTGTATTATTTCTGAGGGAGAGCAGTCAGCTACTTCATTAGCTCAGTTGTAAGAACAAGTATATTATTGACAGATGCTTTTGCTGTTAAAAGTTATGGTTTATTCAAAGGCTTGTTAGCTTACAAATATGCACAGCAAAAATACTGCCCCCACCAGTACTCTTATGCTGGCATCTAAGAAACAATATATTAGGATACTATTTCCTACGTCTCTTCATCTCTCTGAACATGGATCACATTTGGAAATTATATTGAAAGCAACTTCATTATAGAACCATTACATATATTACCATTATAATTACAGTTTACATGATTTTACGTCTTCTTTATTAGCAGTATGTTTTCATTACTTTTTATTCTGTTCAAAACGTCTCATTGTAGTTTTGATTTACCTTTGTGCAAGCAAAACACACCAGCTTCCTTCACGCCCCCACACTCCTGAATTTAAGTGCAATTTCTCATAAAAGTAGCATTCACAGGTATGTTACAACATTAGTAAGGAAGAATAGTGGCATTAGCTTTGAACTTGTGGAAGCTGACATAGAAGGAACAGGATTTAGTGTTTCCTAACTATAAACCTTGTGGTATGGGGACTGACAGAGCACTAAACTCTGCAGCCCTCTTCTGTCATCTTTTCCTGTATTGCGGAATAGCCCAGGTCTTCATGGGCATTAAGAAAAGAGGCAGCAAGGAAAATATGGGTGAACTTTGCCCAGTGAGAGAAAAAAAAGAGTGACCTTAAGTTGTAATAGAAAGCTTCTAAAAATTCTGTGAAAACAAGTTATCTATCTATCTATCTATCTACCTACCTACCTACCTACCTGCCTATGTCCCTACAATTTCTAAAAGGTGTTTTTCTTGCTTAGAACTATGGATTTTGTGTTATTGTTCATACCATCAGATATAGTCTATGATACATCCTTTACAGTAACCTACCTTTACCTAGGCTAGTGGAGAAAACTCTACTTAATCTATAACATTTAGGAAACTGAAGTTACCAACAGCAACCTATTCCTTACTGGCTGCATGCAATCCTAGTGTCAGGTATATCACAGGGAGAAAGACACATTTGCTATCAGGGAATGTAGGACCTTGCTATACTGCACACACCACCCCATTGCTATGTTGTGCTGCAGCTTTTCTCCCATAGTGGGAGTCACATCACTGGAGAAGCATGTCCTCCTCACGACAGGCACCAAGGCTCAGTGCTGACAGGACACAAAATAGAGCTTCTCAGAACTGGCACTGGAGGGCACACTAAAGAAATCTTGTGCATGAGAAGGATGTGTGGCAGTGGCTTATACGGTCGTGTTACAGGTGTAGCTGAGATCTTTGTTCAATATGTTTTTTCAGTGGCACATTAGCAAATAAATTAATACGTTCCAAGCTCAATGAAAAAATGCAGGAGGACACTTTCAGGAAAAAGTATCAGCAGGTTTATTCTACAGAAGTATTGGTGGATCCTCTCCCTAGTACCAGGGCAGAGACAAAAAATCATAAAGAGTAATTATCCTACCCTTACAGCAAAAGGTTGGAGGAAGTGGCTAGACCATGTATTCCTTCAAGCACCTTGCCAATCTCTTCCTGACACTTTTAAGGTTTGATTGAGAAAGTAAATATAAGGTAAAATAAGAGTGTACCCTTTACTTCTTCTGTTTTGCTCTGTACATTATACTTTAAGCATGATGCTTCCTTTCTCCTGATGACCTACACAGCACAGTACAAATGGAAGTGGGATACAGAATCAGTCAGCAAGCAGAGTTCAAAAATATGCCTAATGCACACTAATGCTCTTTCTTTTTCCTTCTATTTCAGCTTAAAAGGAAGAGTAGCATATTCAACATAACTGAAAACTAAATGACTAAAGTTTAAAATATTTTCCACGTATTTGAACTTTGTTTCTTGTATATGAATTTTGCATGCAGATAAGCATAAGGAGCTGCTGGACATTTTCAGAAATCATAGAATAGTGCTGACTGTGAAGACAGTTCTTCCTATCTTGAGACAGAATTTCCTGCATTTCACTTTGTGCCCATTGTCTCTAGTCTAGTCACTGAATACCACAGGAAAAAGAATGCTTCTGTCATCTTTGATTCCTCCAATCAGGTATTTATACACATTAATAACATCCTGAATATGAAGGATGGACAAAGTGACCTCCAGAGGTCCCTTCCAACCTCAAACATATTGTGATTCTGTGATCCTGATTAAGGGACTCAGGAGGAAATCCCAACTCTCTCAGCCTTTCCTCTTATGGGAGATGTTCTTGAGGGTGCCCAAATGATGGGAAGTTCTGAGGCTCATCGAAAGATCCTTTCCAGTTAGTCAACCCGCAGCATGTGCTGGTGCAAGGGCTTGTTCCTCTCCAGGAGCAGGACTTCTCAATTCCATTAGCTGAACTTGGTGATGTTCCTTTCAGCCTGTTTCTCCAGCCTGGTGAGGTTCCTTTGGGTGGCAGCATGATGCTCTGGGTTTATTAGCCACTCCTTCCAGTTTTGTGTTAACCAGTGAACTTGCTGAGGGTACATTCTGCCCCCATCATCCGATTAGTTAATGGAAATGTTGAAAAATACTGGATCCAGTACTGGCCCAGGTGAGCTCCTACCTACTGGCCTCCAACTCCTGTCTTAGCATGGCAGAAACTCTGAGGTGATGGTCTTCTCAGTCCTCATGTTGACTCTATAGCCACATCATTTGAAGTTGCTTAGCTTTTTCTCCCTTTCTTATCTTGTGTGACTAGCATTTACTGATAGCAGAAGGTTCACTCCAGCCATGCCTAGGTAACCAAAGGATGGAATGGGTTGAAATTAGTGAAGCTGTCACTTTTGTAAGTATGATGCAACAGAGATGTGAAAAATTCATTCTGATACAAGAGAAAAGAGGTTAAACTGTAATTCATATGGAGTAACTTGGTACTGTGAGCAGAGGAGGTTATGAGTAGAGAGGAGGCCTGAGAGTCAGCTGGAATAGATAGAATTTTAGTGGGGGCAAGGAGAGTGTTTGTTACTTGGAGTACAAGAAGTGGACAATCTGCAAAGTTTTGTGTATGAGTGTATTGCTGTTTTGAGGATGCTGGGGAGAGAAAAGGTGATAAAGTTACATTAAGAGGAGAGCATTGAAGACCATGCCACCATGGTATAAAGCAGATCAGAGAACAGAGATAGTTATCTACATGGCAAGAGAAAAAGCCCGGGGCAAGAGAAGAATATGGAACACACATATGAATGCCAGGAGGGTGAGTGAACATTCTCACAGTAAAAGAGGCCTGTAAAGTTGGAGTACTGCTGCATTATATCTATATACAATTAAGAAGCCTCTTAATAATTGTGAAAACTCCAGGTAGTCCTTTTCAAATGATTTGTCCTTGGAGAAAGAAAAGAGTTTGAATTTAGCAAAGAATTAGTGGTGCCTTTTTTCTTGCTTATGAGAGGAAACAAGGACAGGCTGCCAATTCCATATAAAAAAGACAACAGCAACCTTCACTGTCAGAAGAATAAAAGACACAAACTAGATACGTATCTGCTGGTTATTCAGTCTATGGCAATGGAAAAATGGATGAATTAGAAAGTTTTAAGTAACCTAGCATTAGCTGATAGGAAGGAGCAGGGAAGGACAGAAAAAGAGCCTCTGATATATCCTGCAGTACTCAGCAGGAGGCCAAAAAATAACTCCAGCACTACAATGTGGGAGGAGAATACCAGTTTTGCAGTTAGTTGTAATTGCTGCTCACCTTGAAGTATCGCTTAAAATATTTTTCTCCTCTTCCAATTTCCCCACCGCCCTCAAGCCTTTCAGCAGGAGATCTTCAAGATCATAAGCACAGCTTTTACTCATGGTGAATTGGACCATATTTGTACTTTCTTCCACTGTGGCTGTTTCTTATGGCCTGAAGTGACAGTAAGAAGTTCAGTGTCCTACAAGAGAAAAACCATGCTGAAATAACAAAATTCTTCAAACTAAATTTTCAAAGTTAAGCCATTAATCAACAAGCTTGGATTTTTCTTCTACAAAAATTGGTATAACTTTATAAGAGAAAGCTGATTAAATGATGTGCATTCACTGTCTCGATCTTGTTAAGTTACGTTGAAGAGACCAGCAGAACTGCAACAGATTAGGTGCACTTACATGGAATATTTTGAAGGGCCTGTTACATAATTATCTTAAGATATCATCTCTTGGATATCTGATTAAATATAAAAGCAAAATAGGCAAAGGTTAGTGTAGGGTTCTATGGCATTTGCAATAATAAAAATTTTTGGATACTTCCTCAACTCTGGCGAAGTAACAAGTATATAGGTTGGTTTATTAGTTTCTTAGATTTTTAAGATGTTTCTATAAGTTTACATAAATTCAGGGAAGTTTATTTCTCTAGATTCTCTCTCATGCAGATGCGCAGAAGGTAAACTTGCCACGTCTGAAGTTCACAATGTAGAGCTAAGTTAGGCTTCTGCTCTACAGAAACATACATTTGCTGCAAAGGCGGCATGGGGAGATTAGTGTTTCTGAAACAGTTTTCTTTCAGAGGCTCCATGGGGGTGCTTCAGGTGGCCCCTGCAGGTATTTAAACTGGGGGACCGGAGAGAACTTCCTAGGCCTCCCTCGTAAGTGGACATGTTCCCTGGCTGCAGCCCAGTTACCTACTGGTAAGTAACTCTTCCCTCTTTCCCACAGCTGCACTGGTTTACATTGGGAAACCTGGGTGTGCAGACAGGGAGGGAGCAATGGTGTATTCCAACAGGATCACTACTGGGGCTGGCACAGAGAGTGTATTTGGTCCTCTGAAAGAATACCGCTGTAGTGAGTGGCCAACAAGGGAGACTGTGTATACTTGGAAGAAACAGCATCTCTGTGGGGAGATGTCAACTTCTAACCCAAAGTTTACTAGCAAGAAAAGTGAAAACAAGATCCTTCTTTTAATAAAATCCTCTAGTGCTATCAAGCTTTTCTCCCCACTGACAGATGGCAAGCTCTAAGCAGAGAACAGTGAAACCTAGCAAGTATTTGTTTCTAGCTGGTATTTTCTTCATGCTGCCCTAGGATTCTATTACAAGTAACCTACTCTTCTTAGGAATACTAGGATTCAAATATTGTCAGCACTCAACTAATGCCCTAAAATCCCTATTTTACTGTTTGCTCAGGTGCTTTCTCTTAACAGTAATTATGAACTATAGGAGATTCTGGTTGTGATTTTTTTCTCACGACTCCACGTTAATCACTACAGCATCTGAAATGCAAACCAGATTTAAAGTGAGTTCTGTAGCCTGAGGTCAGGTATCAACTTTTTGTCATTCTCTTTCTAATAAATTAATGTAGAGGACTGTCTTCACTGCTGCATCACATGGAGGATCCCTTGTGCTTGGACTCTTGTGACTACAGATCATAGCAGTCTTCTCCCTTGTTCTGCTCACATGCTGGCTGTCAGGTGCCTCACCAACCTGAAGGGCTCCTGAAGCAGGTACCAGTTTTAGCCACTTCTTGGATGGTCCCTGTGTTAGCTTGCATCTGTGCACTGCCTTCTGACTCAAGAGCTCCATGGAGGTTGCTCAGACCTGGCCTCAAATTTGTAATTTTATCACATTAAAAAATAATTTTTTAAGATACGAGGCTTTCTCTGAGCCTGTAATTTGATAGCTGGAAACAAAGTATCCAGATGGAAACAACTGGATCTGCCTTTTCAGCCATTTTTTAACTGCTCCTTAGTAGCAAATTTTCTCTACAGATGACTAGGGAAGATTTATACAGGGCTACGTTGTGTGGCCATTAAAATCTGTCTGTCCTATTTTGTGAGTTATTAAGAAATGATCTAGATGAAATTCCTGTGTCTGACATTTTGGCTCTAGACACAGTCCAGCTTACTGTGGCATCAATAGTTGAAACAGAAGCTCTGCCAATGAAACTGAAATGAATGAAATCATCAACTTGTATCAGCAGAAGTTCTATGCAATTCTCTGTTGAAAGAGCTACTGAGCATTTCAGCTGCTTGATACTAATCTTAGCCATAACCATGTGGGTACTCCATTAGATATCAAGTGACCAGTAGATGTAGCCTGAAAGTTAAAGCAGGCAGCAGTAGCCGGAGAGATGCTATAGGGAAGATCCTCTTCCCTCCCCACCGTGCTTTCTACTGTACTTAATCTGTTCAGTTTTGACAGTGGATTTTGACAGTGGATTCCCTGACTTCATATGAACTACATCAACCTTAGGAAGCCTTCTTGTGTAAATGTGTGATTTTGCCTTATGGGGAGCACCGTGAAGAGCACAACTCACACTTTAAGGATTTGAAAGAAAAAAACATCTGAGCTGGAGGGCCAAATCAGATTTTCAGATCCAGGATGTTAACATGGTATCTATCCTTGAGCTTGTCACAGCAGGAAATCTAAAACTTTTGGCATATACTTTGTGCCTGGCACGGGGCAGTCCTAGCCACTCCTCACAGGCCGGCCCTGCCGCTCTCTGGGTTAGAAACGGCCACAGTGGACCAAATCAGAAAATCAGTGGTTTAGAAAAGGGTTGGGAGCAAGGCTGAGCCCCAGCCACTGCTGTCACCAGATGGGCAAACGTGAGGCGTATCTCAGCTTGGCTGTTGGTCCTCCTGGTGAGCCCGCAGGCAGGGGCAGCCACCCCCACTGTCAGGAGCCAGCAAGGCACTCCCACATTTAAAGCCTGTTTTGTAGCTTTCTACAAAGTAGTTGCCAATGAAAACTATAGATTTAAAGATTTTACTTTACCTGACAATCATGCTCACCTGCTTCCCTATTTATACATTCTAGAAATATATTTACTATTATCCAGACAGTGCTGTCAAAAGTGCTACAGCTGTTTGAGAAACAATAATTAATGACACTCATTTTAAAATCTTTCTCATAGCACATCCTTTTATTTATACTATTTCTATTATTTTGATTACAACCTTCCAAGGTTGCGTGTCCTCCCCTGAAATGGATTCTCCTGGACATCGTATAAATTGCGGTTATGGACACAGGGCTTTTTCTGAGCAATGTACCACATAATTTGGGAATCCTTTCAAGATACCATACTAAAGATGTTAGCTTGCAGCCAGGTTTCTTGGTTTGAGGTTCCTAATGTTCAACATGTCAACAGTGCTCCTTGCATATCAATTGAACTAATGGCTAATTAAAGGAAGATAAAACTTCATACAGACCTGCCCCTTCAGCAGGCAGATACAGGAATTCTGAATTGGGCTGGAGAATTTTCAGGTTTGTAGCTTAATGCAAACTTTGCAGAGGCTTCATACTGCTCACCAAGCTGTTGGGAAGGAAACTGGAGGAGATGGAGCAAGAGCTATCTATGGTCTGTAAAGTATGAGATGAAGCACTAGAGGGAAAAATGCACCTCTGTAAAGCACTAATGCTGTATTTTCACGCTTTGCTGAAGAACTGTACCATCATACTGGTTAAACTTCCACAAAGTACCATTTTCAGTTTATCTCTTCTAAATTCCTTGTTTCTTCTACGATTTTGCTCTTCTGACGATGATAGTCTGTAATGTGAAGGCCATACTGTGCAGTATTAACTCAAAAAAGCACTTTTTAATGCCTTGGCCAATAAGTTACCCATAATATTCTTTTTTAGATACATCATACAGTCAGCTTAATATTAGAGTGCAAGATATAGTCAGCCACAGCTAATGCCTGATTTCTTATGTTTGCTGAGTCGCCAGTGCAATTAATATGTATTATAAATAGGATTCAATATAATTAGAATTCACATAATAAAAGGAGGACACCTATACAGAGTTGTATTAAGAGGATGTAATTAAAAGGATAGCATGCTACCTTCCTAAAGGTTTCCAGGGCAACCTTAACTCTGCATTTCCTGCCTTTTGTGATTTCAAAAGCCCAGGCTCAGTGTTGCTTTAATACAGTATTTCACACTGAATACTTTTACCAATGGAAGGATTATTTTGAAACTTGACATTTCTAGGCCTCCTGATATTAACCTAGTTTGAACAGCAACATTATCAATTATTCAGAAGAAGCTGTACTAATACAGAGCTCACAACAAAGACTGAACTTGCCTCAAGCTGGCGTACTGTGTTGTGGATATGTGGTAGCCTCTTCATAGATAAGGTGCTGGCAGTTTCTCTTTGGAGCCCTGTCTCATTTCCTCTGTGACACTGGCTGAAACACTATCTGGCCTCTAAAATGCCAGATTAAAACTTCAAGTAAGAAGAAACACGTCTGCAAATGTAAAATGGGAAAAAAAAATAGTTTATTTGAATTACAACTCGTTGAAGAACAAATACCATGTGCATCTGCCAAAATGCTGATTGTGAATAAAAGCAATGCTGTGAATTATAGCTGCATTAAACAGAATTGTTCCAATTTTGAACCCAGAACTTTTGATTAGACTTCCGTAACAGACTTCAAGTGTGCATGGGCACACAGATATGTGTTCATCTCTTGGCTGCCTGCATTTTTAAACTAAAGTCAATTTTGTAACTTACTAGTAACATAAATGCTAGCAACTTGAGAGAGAGAGGCCTGGGTTTTCAGAGTCCAAGTCCATAGGTCCAAATGTTTATAGGCTGTTTTACTTGAATGCTAAGTAAAAGCTATGTTTTTCGTTACTCCTATTGTAAGGCTTTGTAGAAAAGCCCTGAAGAAAGCACATTTACANACTGCCAACAGCTACTCTTGCACCCTACTCAACTTTTCACAGAGCACACAGGAAATGTTAGGAAAAAAGACAGCAGATAGCAAGTTATGTTTTATTAATTTATAGGAGGACCTTCCCAACTTGTTTGAATCTCAGTATGCTCATTGAGACCTGATAATTTCTCAGTGCATGCTTGATCTCGTAATGTATGAAACAGAGGTAATACTATCTCTATAAAATGCCTAGTTCAAGAGAGAAAAAAATACGCATCTGTCTGTCCCCCAATCTGGCAATGTTAATGTATGTACAAAGTCACGTTAATGAGTAGGTATTGCCTCTAGATCCATTAACCCTAAATCGAATTTTTCTCAGCCACTGATAAAAACCAGGCCACAGTGAAATATCTACTAGACCTTTGCAACAGTAATCCAATTCCTTCTTAAATACCTAACCCTCAAGAACTGATACATCAGGCAAACCCTCCAAAAACTTTACTGAGTAGTTTNGAAACACGTCTGCAAATGTAAAATGGGAAAAAAAAATAGTTTATTTGAATTACAACTCGTTGAAGAACAAATACCATGTGCATCTGCCAAAATGCTGATTGTGAATAAAAGCAATGCTGTGAATTATAGCTGCATTAAACAGAATTGTTCCAATTTTGAACCCAGAACTTTTGATTAGACTTCCGTAACAGACTTCAAGTGTGCATGGGCACACAGATATGTGTTCATCTCTTGGCTGCCTGCATTTTTAAACTAAAGTCAATTTTGTAACTTACTAGTAACATAAATGCTAGCAACTTGAGAGAGAGAGGCCTGGGTTTTCAGAGTCCAAGTCCATAGGTCCAAATGTTTATAGGCTGTTTTACTTGAATGCTAAGTAAAAGCTATGTTTTTCGTTACTCCTATTGTAAGGCTTTGTAGAAAAGCCCTGAAGAAAGCACATTTACACATCTTGTAAAGTTTAAGGTAATCTTTAAGCTTGCTAACAAAAATGTCCTGATTTCTTGAGTAATAACTCTTAAACACATTTTATTTCAAAGTTTTTATGGTACATGAAAATGTTCCCTCATTCTTTCAAACAAATTTGAAATATTTAGAATCAGTTCTGCGTAAGGAGACTTGTAATACCCAGAATAGTTGTATCTTTAATAATCTGCTCTGGGGGGATATGATTAAGGAATTTCTTAGTTGATAGGCACACAGCTTTGCCAGAAAAGCCACTATGTAAAGTTTTTTTTTTCTATAAAATACTGTCATTTACATNCGCATCTGTCTGTCCCCCAATCTGGCAATGTTAATGTATGTACAAAGTCACGTTAATGAGTAGGTATTGCCTCTAGATCCATTAACCCTAAATCGAATTTTTCTCAGCCACTGATAAAAACCAGGCCACAGTGAAATATCTACTAGACCTTTGCAACAGTAATCCAATTCCTTCTTAAATACCTAACCCTCAAGAACTGATACATCAGGCAAACCCTCCAAAAACTTTACTGAGTAGTTTAGGAATTGGGGAACATGGCTATACTCTCAAGAGTACAATAGGAAAAAAAAAAGAAAACTAAGTGAAAAATCAGTTTTGAAGAGTTGTGCAGAATTAACTGGCATCATCCTCAGTTTTCAATCAAAATTCACAACTGTTTATTTTAAAACTTGTATTTAGTCACACAAGAGAGAAAATATTAAAATTCAGGAAAACCCAGAACTTGGACTTTCCTGTAAATACATTTAAAGGAGTTTAGTTAAAAGTTTACAAAACCAAAGCACTGAAGTATTAAAACTACTAGCAAATATACTCATTAATCTAAGCAGTGCAGAACATTGACCATTTATCACAACAGCATTAATTCTCATCAAAACCAAATAGTACATTTTCAACAGTCATCTAAAACAACTTAGTACAAACACCTCATCTGAAAAAGATACAGGGATTATTCATATGCAGACATGCTTTTAGATAATCCAAAATAAAACTGTACATATATATTTTGGTATAAATCAGGACAGTAGCTTTGTAGAAGTTGTATTTTATAATTTTAAGTTGCAATTCATAGATACAATATATATGTTTGCATATTTAACTAACATTTTCTTATGAGTGCCTACGATATGCTGATTAATTTCATAAATACTATAGTGTATGATTTGCATATAGATATACAAAAATTAGCGTGTTATACTTCACAAATATATCAACTGATCTCTCACTGAAAATGCACTAAAGAAGGCATATAAAGGCATACATGAACACCATGGAACCTGGCTCAACGATGAACATCAGAACTAGGATGCTGCAGAGTAGAAAAAAAAAATACTGCATTTGTTTAATAAGAACATAATTAATTTTTCCTTCAGTATTTACATTCTAAACTTTTAATTTGGTGGATATTTACATAGATAGCTGTCAACCTCTGGCAATTGATTTGTACATTTTTAATATTTTTTCTTAATGTAATTTAAGTTATTTGTATTATTATTAAAATTTTGTATTGTTTTCCTGAGGAAATATGTTTTTGGCCTGGTACATAAAATTTTAGACGTAAGTCTCTGGTTTGGCTTCAGTCCCAGAATAGCCTGATTTCTAAACGAACTGCAAACCATATCATACAGGTATCATGATTAAAAAGCTGCAGTCTTCACTGTGGATTCTGCACCACATTAATCCTTATTATAGCTCCATTTATTTCATTGGAGTTATGTTTCTTAGTTTAATATACTTGCCATGTTTGGGCTCAGTACAAAATACTTAAAATGAAGCACTGCAGTGATACAAGTTTCATTATTCTAGACGTGGTCCAGGAGACTAATAACATCATAAGTGATGATATATTACAGCTGGCTTTGAAACTGAAATGTGTTTCAAGTAAGTTAAGATATTTCCCAGTAGGAAAAGCATGAGAACATGAGTACATGTTTTTAATCACTCATAATCAGGAAACATTTCAAATAGTAGTAGTACCAAATGCTCTTTCATAAAGCTGTTTACCATGCTAAAGCACATTCTGAACATACACCTGTTTCAGTTCCCATATGTCTTCTCTGGTGTCAAGAGATAGAGAGAAGAGCCTATAGACTTTTTTAAATTAGGCAAAGCTTTCCATAGAGCAATAGGGGTTTTTCCCTCCATTTTTTCTCTTTAAACTACTCACTGTTGAGCTGCGTTGACCGAACTATCCAGCACTACTTATCTTCCCACAGCAACTATGCCTGGAGCACTTCAGCTCTAGAGGTTTCAGAAAATGGCAAATAGCACAAAACAGGAACCTTAATATTGCAAAACTGTCTCCATTCTATGACAGAGATTGGAGCTGGTTTATCAGAGACTTTTTTTGCTAATGACTTCTGGAAACCACTCTCTTTTCTATCAGAACTAAATATAGTTTACAGTTTTTAGAGGCGGAATTCAGTCTCTATTATAGATCATAAATTTATTTCATTGGTCATTCAGTTTCTTTGATGTTGTTCCAATAAATCAGTTTTACAAATTGTTTTGTTACAATAAATATACCGTTTTTTTATTCTAGAGCAGCATTTGTCTTTGGAGGCAGTAACACAAGACTGTTCCTAATCCTATTCTATTTCAGGGGATCTGGTGGAATCTGTAGTGCTGGTTGTCAATGTCCTTGTTGCGGTTTTTCAGCTGATTATCTCTTGACCAGCAGTCTTAGTCTTTGCTTGAATGACTAAAAACAGAAGTAAGGCTTTGTAGGTCTTTTCTGACAGGAGATAATCTAACCTGGTTAATTTTCTGATCATGGTCTAATCACGGTCAGGGTCAGGCAGCATGAAGAAACCTGTTGGAAAAAAAAAACACAAGGAACAGCTCTCAGCATGTCAAAGTACAGAGATTTGCCTCAGAAGGCTGTTGGCTATTTGTAAAATATTAGGCTGTTTCATGTGGCTCACCGACACATCTAGCTATTTTGACAAGTGGATGCAGGTAAAGTCTCTCCATGAGTAGCCAGAACCTTAAGCAAGGACACCAACAGCTGTTGCCTGCTCTCAGCTAAGGAAGTCATAAAGCAAGAAGCTCTCCCTTGAGCATGCCCTCAGCCTACCCCTTTCTTCTCAAAGATGGAACTTTCAACAGTGTCTATGTGTGTGCACAAACTCATTGTTTCGGTACCTACTTAGTGCCAAGAGTTTACTTATGGTAACTGTCCTTCTCCAGAGGAAGCAGTATCTTGACTTGGTTCACACCTTCTGAACTCTTGATCCTTCAGGGTACATGCATTTCACTCTGTTCTTGACTACAGATTTATCCCAGCACATCAGCAATCCCTGGTGGCCGTATGAAAACTTATTTATTCAAATATTAATTTTTTTTATACACTTCTGAACAGCAGTTCAACTATAACTGGCCAGTAACTTCAGAGAGCAAGATACCTGCGCTGTCATTGCTATCTTTTGGGCTCAGCCAGAACCGCCTTATTCCTTCGTCAGCACAGAAAGGCCATCGGGTCTTCCTCAGACAAGCCGTGACAGCTGGGGACAGAAAAAAGGCAGGCCGTGAGGCCGGCCTTTCGGCCTCCGCCTTCACAGGGCCGTGATGCCAGGGCTGAGCCGGTTCCTCCTCAGCCCCACAGAACTACGCAGCACCGGGACAGCCACAGGCCAGCAGAGCGCCGCCCGTGCCTCGCTTCTCCGGGATCTGCTCCGGGCCCGGCAGCCGCCAACGGGCCCCGGCAGCCCCTGGAGTGAGGCCGCGCCGGGCGGTGGGCGGGGAGAGGCCGTCACTTCCTGCCGGCGCCTCTACATCCGGGTGAGGGGTGGGCTCCCAGCTGCGGGAGGTGTTTGCTGTTCCGGATCTGAGGGGTTTCTCGGCGCCGCCTCGGGGGCCTGCCTTTGCCCCGCCCGGCGTGAGTTCCCCGGCGGCGTGAGGAGGGTGCGCCGCTGGTTGTGGGAAGGTTGCGAGGGGGTTAGGGAGGAGGGCGGCCCGGTCGCCTACTGCTGGGCCCTGAGGAGGGGGCTGGCGGGTCGCCGGTCTGAGTCTGGATCTGGGCTTGGGCTTCCCTCCGCGATAGCGTACCGGCATTTACAGGGGTGCTTCTCTACAGAGTGTGGGCTTGTTTGGGAAAAGGGCCCGCTGGGACAAGCGTGCCCGGGTTTTAATTGTTGTGAAACTTTTTGGGGATCCTGGCAGTTTCCGCTAAGGTATTTTTTGCTGGAAGTCGCGGTGAATGCCGTTACAGCTCCTGTGGCACAGTGGTGTTACCACCGTGTTTTGTTTTGGTGTTGGGAAGGCGACTCCTTCATTGCTCCCCGGTACTTACAGCTTCGCTTTCTGGTATTTGCGGCTGCAGAGACCAACGTGAATGCCTTCCTTCTGGCGCTTGGGTTTGAGCTCTGGCCCGCGGTTCTGTCACGGGTTAATTATATCGGTGTACTCTGTGTGTGATGCTGAGAGCCTGAGCTGCTTGAGGTGATGGAGGGGTGTTAAGAGTTGTTACATGGTCTGCCTACGCTTGAAAAGTTTAAGCTGCACATAACTGTTGGTCACATTAAACGTAGACGTCAGGTGACTCTCTTGCCATACAAATCATTTTTTGTCTCTTCGGTAGCATTGAAAAGTGAACATCCCCGAAATACCTTTCATGTAATTTTTCTGAAATTAAACTTAAAAGAGGGGGACGACACACACATAAGAACTAATTTTTGAACATAAATAAATTAAATTGTAATTGTGAAACTTAAGAACCTATAATATTTTTGTTTGGTGACTTGCCCTGAAAGGAGATAAAACTATCTCACAATCACAATTCTTTAAAGCAATTTCTGGAAATATATTCTAGGTTGTTTCAATTCTTAGATGAAAAGTTGAAGAGGTAACTAGTATTTCTTTGTTTTGTTCTTTTAATTGTAGGTAGAAGGATACATGTTTACCTCAAGTAGGAAGGAGCATGTTCCCAAATTCCTCCAACTTGGGTTGTTCACCCTTTCCTCCAAAACAACAGCAACAGAGTAATTTCTTCAATAAGCCTCTGCTAAATATGCCACCTATTCTTCTTTCTCAGCAGCAAAGTATTGATACTCAGTGTGATTTTGAGAATGCAGCGTAAGTACAGTAAGCTTTGGTAGTGGGGGTTGGCTTGAAAAAGAGAATTAACGGTCTTTTGAAAGAAGTGCTTCTGTTAATGGGGGATGTTTTCTGCTGTTTTTAACATTAAACTGCATTAAACTAAAAAAAAAAGGTATTGTGTAAAACAGAGCTGTACCATTTCTGTTGGTAATCTGTGAGTTTTAATGTTCTCCTGTATTGTGCATAATGCATGAGGTGCCATTGCACTGATGGCTGTTAGTAATCCACAGTTCAGTTTTAAAGGTCTTTAATTGTATTTGTTTACTAGGGAGAACAGAAGATGAGAAAGGGAGGAAGCATTTATTCCTGGGGCTAGATTTGGAGACACCATAGTGTTCTTTAGGGTCTTAAATTTGAGAGTGTCTTAAGTTAATTTGTTTTCTAACCTCTTGTCATGGTTTCAATTGAGGTAGAGTTACTTTTTTTTATTAGCAGCTATGTCTTACAGTGTTATGTTTTGGATTTTGGATGTGAGATATTTTTGACAGTGCACTGGTGTTTTTAGTTATCGCTGAGCAGTTAAGGTCTTTTCGGCTTCTCACACTGCCCTTCCAGTGAGCAGGCTGGGTGTGCAAAACAAGTTGCAAGGGGACACAGCTGGGACAACTGACCCCAACTGACCACAGGGATATTCTGTACCATGTGGTGTCATATTCAGCATATAAAGCTAGGGAAAGAAGAAGGAAGGAGGAGATGTTCAATGGATAGTATTTGCTTTCCCAAGTAACCGTTGTGTGTGACGGAGCCCTGCTTTCCTGGGGATGGCTGAACACCTGCCTACCTGTGGGAAATACTGAATGAATTCCTTGTTTTGCTTTGCTTGCATGTATGACTTTGCTCTACCTGTTAAAGTGTCTTCATCTCAACCTGTGAGGTTTTATTCCTTCCCTTTCCCCTCTTTTTTTT
>VXBW01002918.1:141378-151924 GCA_013400375.1 Thinocorus orbignyianus
CCCCTCTCTCTGACTTCCTACTCTTCGAGAGGGCCGAGGGGAAGTGGAAGGGAATGGGGCTGAGTGAGTGGCTGTGTGGTTCTTCTTGCCAGCTGGGGTTAAAGCACAACAGGTCTTCTTAGACATGCTGTGAAGAAGGACCATCTTCTATGTTTTAAGGAAAAATGTGTTATATACTGAAATACCTCTTTGTTTTGGATAGAAAATACAGATTAATTGTTCCTGAGGAAAAAAATTACAGGACTTGCTGAGTTTCGTATTCACTTAAGAAAAACTACTAACCCATAAAAAGCATCTCAGTTACCGTATGAGTAACACTTACGGACTGTAGTCTTTCCAGGGCTCTTTTGAGCGGGAACTGTGAAACTGTTCCAGCTGTTACACTGCAGACAATGACGTATGGAAATGGCAGTACAGGGCATATGTCTGATGCCCCAACTCTGTTCCGAGGAAGAAAGTAAGTTCTTTGTGTTTTGAGTAATTCTGGTTGTAATGTACCTGTGGTGAAGCTTGTCTAACACCAATTTCTTTTGTGACTTTTTTTTGTTAGAAATTGCGAGAATACTGAATAAAATGTTTTGTGATGAAACAGGCCATGCCATGGATTTTTGAAGTGTTCTTGTACCTTCTGAGAATTTTAGAACTCATAACTGCCTTAGTATGCGTAGTTTTTCTCTTCCAACATCCATAGCTTTATAGAACTGTGATATACATGTTTTATTTTAATACTATAATAGATTCTTTGTGTGCTCAACTCTAAGAGGGTTGTGTCAGTTTTGTTCTGTTGCTGACTTATGTGTAAGACTGCACCCTCAGTATTTTATGGGAATTGTGGTATTTTTCTGGTGTCACTAAGTGTTTCTCCTATTTTTCTTAATTGTGTGATACTTTACTTTTCGACTACAAAGTGCTAAATTCAAGCACGTATGTGTTTTTGTTTTTTTTTTTTAAGAGGAATTTTATGGAAACATAGCTATTCTATTTTTTTTTTAATAAGCTTACTTCAGTGTGCGTAACTTCATTTGTTACTTTAGTTGCAACGGAAAGAGAATTTTCAGATGAATGCAGTTTTAACATTCTGAAAAAAATACTTCTTACCAGTTCAGAAATAGTTGGTGTGTGTTTGTACTAATTCTGTGAATCAGCTGATGGGGAGGAAACTTTATGAAATCTGTCTTCAAGACTATTTCCTGTATGCTATTTCTCTTCCAGATTTAACAAATGAGAAAAATAAGTACAGTTCAATACATGGTATTAAGTTGTGGTTGAATATATAACTATCACATGAACTAAAGATGTTCCTGGTTTTATGCTGTATGCGTGTTTTCCTCTTGGCTGGTCTGATTTATGGAAAGCTTTGCTACGCAAGTGGATTTGCAGTCAGCTGGTTAATCCTTAGATCTTGAGTCAGCTCTTCTTAAGGTATTTTTTGCTGAACATGAGTTTGTGCAGGTTCTTCTCAGTCAAAATAGACTGAAACAGCCTTATGGTTTGGTTTAATATGATGAGTTCCTTTAAGATTGTGGGTAGGTAATGTTGTCAGAACTTCTCTCATACTTGAAAACTGGAAAGATGCTTCGAGGTCTCTTCAGTTAAATTTTTGTTGTTAATAATACTACCTGTGCAGGTCCCCAAACTACTTTGATGCCAGCTTTTCTAACTACAAGAATCTACTGTAGTTTTATTAATAGTTAATTAATTGATACATATGAACATCTGGTTTCATGATTTTTAATTAAAAAAATGTGTGATTACCCTTGTACTGGTTAACTTTATGCAATACTTAGTGTATAAACAAAACATGAATGCCTTGTCTTGTTTTTTACTGTGGATTAACCATACTGTTCAACTACTGGTCAGCTTTTGGTACATCTCTTTCATAATGAAGAGTTCAGATGCTTGTCTATAAGTACTGTATCTCTTCAAGTATGTTTGAATTCCTGTGACAGGTGCCTTAATGAGGAGATGCAGACTAGAGGCATTGGGTTTATGACCGTTGTAGTTTAATTCATTCATTAGTTCAATTTGTGAAATGAATAGTGTTTCTTTTTTGCTCAGATTGTACAGACAGTATACCACAGTCTGAGACAGAGAAATGCTACGTTTTGAAGGGCTGTTCTAATAAATTTCTTATTCTCACCCCTGCAGTACCAGTTCTACTTTGTTCATCACTGGTTATTCAGAACTCGCAAAACTTCTTGCTGCACTTACCTTGATTTTAAAGAAAAGTTCCCTTACATAGCCTCTATGTTTGTGGGTGGTTTTTTTGGGGGGGAAAAAAAAAAAAAAATTGTGACCAAAATGATATGACCAGCTTTCCAAGCTGTTCTGCTTAACCAAACTTCCCATTTAGGCTTCAATTTGTTAATACACTCTTGTAAACCAGTTGCACCAATTCACTTCAAGGGTAGCTGCGCTTTTGCAGTCATGTTTTCTCTTCCTGTTTCAGATTTATTTCATTTGCTATCTAGAGTAGACAAGCTTTTGTCCCATACTGTATTTGCTTTTAGCAAAATAGTCACACAGTAATGCACTTTTCAGCAACTGTCTTTGGAGTTTGCAAACTAAAAGAATGACAGTCTCCTAATTTCTTTTCCCTTTTTTTCCTTTTTTTTAAAAATTTTATTTATTTTTAGGAGACCAAGGGAAAAAAGTGTTCCAGATGATGTCAAACGGCAGCGGTTTCATTCACATTGTCCTGAAACAACTGTAGTTAACCAGGGAGTGCCTTTATCAGAAGACCGTAGATACTCCTTCCCAGGATCAGTTCAGTCTCCACTGCTCCATACAAATCATGAACAAGACTTAACTGGATGTGTCTCTTCATTGCAAGATGGTCTGTTTCTATACCCAATAGAAACCATGCTCCCAGTGGCCAAAGATAAGGTAACAGCTTTCTATGGCTGTGCTTTACATCTGCCTTCTGAGTAGGCAGAGTCCACTGGTGCTATGTGAGATAACAAAAATTTCTACAAGGAACATCAATAAGTGTAGGTGCCACTATGGTTCTATATAGCCTCCTTGTGTGTGTTTGGGTTGGAGGATTTTTGGGGGCAGGGGTCATGTTTGCTTGTGGTGTTTGGTTTCCATATTAGTGTCAGTAAACCTACAAGTCTGCACTAGGAGGCAGAAACTGGAGGGATGGCCCGTTTGTCACGTGATTGGGAGGCAGGGAGAATTCTGGTGGAGAAAACCCAAACCCCTGAGTACTGTGGGAGAAGCGTATTCTGAATAAATACAGTATTGGGCTTGTAAAGGTGCCCACTGCTGCTCTTCAGATGAAGATAAATTTAGTGTTGCAGCTGTTCTGCAATATAGAAGAGGATGCCTTCTTTAGCTGAATGGTGGGATTGGAACTGTGTTTTTTCTTAATTTTTAGTAAAAAGACCTAAACGTGGCTAATCAGTCTTCATACTTTATTTACACCAACATGACAGAAAATATTTTTTTTTCGTATGTATATGCCTGTTGATTATAGTATGCAACAGTGTTGTGAAAGAAAAACAGTTAGTGCCTCCTTCCACCAAAGATCTGACTACTTCTTTAATAGTTTGTGTGGGATATAAAAATGAAGCCAGCTTAAATTGGTCTTAATATTTATTTTTCTCTCTATTACTGGTAGGCAATCTGTTGACTTTAAAGTCAGCAGAAGGTATTTCTAGTCTTTCACTGCTTATTCCTTGAAGGTTGTAGATACTGATGAGGAAAAAAATATTTTCTGTGGCATTTTATAACAGATTGAACAAATTTAAATTTTAAAGCTTTGCAGAAGTGTCTTCTGGGGAGTTGTTTAACATGAGTTCAAGTATGGTAAACTAGACAATGAAGTAAGTCATGTGAAGTGATGCTGGATTTTGATCTTGTTTGTTTTGTTTTAATGCAGTCTTCTGTGTTTCATGTGATTGCATCTCTGGCAGAAAAGAATGTTCAATTCTCTGTATATTTACTTTTTGTATGTGTGTGTCAAGTTAAGTCAGCAGGTTTTGGATTTGTTTCAAGCTTGTCAGCAACAGACCTGTGATTTAAACAGAAAAGAGCTCTGCAGAACAGAACTCCAGAGAGAAATTCAGCGTATTTTTCCACGTATGTTTTGAATTTGGTTACTTGATAGCAGTTTGAACACACTTCAGGTTCATTATTCTTCCTTCCCCTTAAACAATGATACGTCATATCAGTTTGTGTTCTGTGATTCTTCTGTTACAGAGAGCCGGCTCTTTTTGGTTGGGTCCTCACTGAATGGATTTGGCACACGTACCAGTGATGGTGACCTGTGTCTGGTGCTTAAAGAAGAGCCGGTAAGTAATTTAAAACATATGTATTTAAAACAAAGTCTGTTTCTAAAATGTATGGGCTTTTATAAGGCTGGAACGGCCCTGGTGGGATGCACCCACGAGTGCTGAGGAATCTGGTAGATGATATTGCAGAGCTACTCTTCATCTCTGAAAGGTCATGGAGAAAAGGAGAAGTGCCTCAGGAATGGAAGAAAGCCAGTGTCACTCCAGTCTTCAAAAAAAGGCATGAAGGAGGGCCCAGGAAACATTATGCCAGTCAGCCTCACCTCCATCATGGAGAGGTGATGAGACAGCTCATTCTGGCTGTCATCTCTAAGCATGTAGAGGAAAAGAGGGTTGTCAGGAGTGGTCAGTGTGGATTCACTAGGGGGAAGTCATACTTGACCAATGCCTTCTACTATGGCATGACTGGCTGGGTAGATAAGGGGAGGGCAGTGGACATTGCCTATCTTGACTTCAGCAGGGCTTTNTAGGGGCTGTCACGGTAAAAAGCAGCTTATTCAGAGCAGGATCTGGTAGTTCTGGTGAGCAAGTTAACTGTGAACTAGCAATGTGCCCTTGTAGCCAAGAAAGCAAATGTTATCCTGAGGCGTGTTAAAAGGAGTGTGGCCAGCAAGTTGAGCTGACTACTTTGCTGACTACTCTGCTCTGGTGAGGCCTTGTCTGGAGTAGTGTGTTCTGGGCTCCTCAGTTCCAGAAAGACAACTGCTGGAGAGAGTCCAGTGAAGAGCTACAAAGGTGATTAAGGGACTGGAGCATGTCTCTTACAAGAGGAGGCTGAGAGACCTGGGTCTGTTTATCCTGGAGAAGAGAAGACTGAGAGGGGATCTCATTACTGCTTATAAGTATCTAAAGGGCTAGTGCCAGGAGGATGAGACCAGACTTTTTTTCAGTGGTGCCCAGAGACAGGACAGGGTACAATGGGAACAAAGGAAATTCTGTTTCAACATAAGGAAAAAATGTTTTTACTTTGGGAGTGGAAGAGCACTAGAACAGACCACGCAGGGAGGTTGTGGAGTCTCCTTTGCTGGACATAGTCAAAACCTGCCTGGGTGCATTTCTGTCCAGCCTGCTCTAGGTGAATCTGCTTTGGCAGGGGGATTGAACTAGATGATATTCAAAGGTCCCTTATAACCCTTACCATTCTGTGACTCTTTGGATTCCAAAATGGAAACAAATGGTCAAATCCTTTTGATTTTTAATTATGTACTTTTGCATTCATACTAGCTATGAACTGTGGGCCCAGTAATGTTGCAAATGTGAATTTAACCTTGTAAACCTTTTAACCCAACAAAACATTCAAAAAATAAGCATTACCTTCACTCTATAAGCGAAAAAAAGCATAGTAAAATGGAGAAGTAGATTGCCTAGAATCATGAGGGTGGTGAGGCACTGGAACAGGTTGCCCAGAGAAGCTGTGGATGCCCCATCCCTGGAGGTGTTCATGGCTGGGTTGGTTGAGACTTTGAGCAACCTGTTCTAGAGGGGGGTATCCCTGCCCATGCCAGAGGTGTTGGAGCTAGATGATCTTTAAGGTCCCTCTTAACCTAAACCACTCTATGATTCTATGAAGAAAATTGTTTAGAGAACTTATTTTAGATGCAGGAACAGCTTTTAATAAGTACAGGGGTTTTATTTCACTATTTAGATTCATAGCCACTGAATTTTAGTGAGCAAGCATAACAAGGAGTTTGATATGTAAAATACCTTAAGTAATTTATTTTCTATTAAGTTTCTTTGGTGATAGGAAATGTTTCTGAGTAGAATTTAGGTTGAGAGAAAAAATGTAACAAAAAAATCTATATAGAGCATAATTTTGAAAGAATTGAAGCATCATTGAAAAGGAAGGAAAGGACATTTCTCTATAAGTGGGGCTAGGTTTTCACCTAGTTCTGTGGTTTATCAATAGTTATTTTGCATATTGAATATATGAATTATTCTTCCTGGCTTTTCCTGCACTAAAGGTATAGGTAGGTCCTGGAATGCATTGCTCATGTTTTATTCTGAATTAATTTTGTTAAAAAGTGAAGCAAACTTACTTGGAACATCTAAATGAGATACCAACTTTTCCTTATTTTCAATTTTGTATTTCAGGTAAATCAGAAGACTGAAGCAAGTCGTATACTCAGCTTAATCCAAAAACTCTTCATTACTAGACTTTGTAAGTTCCTGCCTACAAGTTAGGTGGTAAGATTATAGATAATTCTGGAACAACTATCAATACACAGTTGTAACTGATCTATGCAATTGTGTCTTGCCTGGCTTCTATTCCACAGTATTGTTTGGAGAATAGCTGTAAATACTGAGTAATGTTACTTGTCTTTGTGCTCATGGGTAGGAATTAGAGAAGCGTAACAATTATCTTGCAAACTAGTGGGCTTCAAGAAAGGGTAGCATCTAAAATAACTTTTGAATTGTAAACCACAATTGGGAGGGGAGGTGGTGAGGTGCCAAAAGTAGGTTGCTGTTTGGGAAACCTCTGATAGTGAACTCTTGCTACTCTTTTAGGTAGCAGTGGCTTCCTGGGGAAAATTTGTAAAATAAGATCAGAATTGTAGAAGAATTTTTTTGTTTATAAGAGACCTTTTAAGTTTAGCTGTTAACCTAGCAATGCCAAGTTACCACTAAACCATGTCCCTCAGCACCATGCCTACCCCTTTTAAATGCCTCCAGGGATGGTAAGTCAGCCACTCCCCTGGACAGCCTGTTCCAATACTAGACAACCTTTCAGTGAAGAAATTTTCCCTGATACCTGATCTAAACCTTCCCTGGCACAACTTGAGGCTCTTTCCTCCTGTCCCATCCCTTGTTACTTTGGAGAAGAGACAACACCCATGTCATTGCCGCCTCCTTTCAGGTAATTCTACAGGGTGATAAGGTCTCCCCTCAGCCTCTTTTTCTCCAGGATAAACAGCCTCAACTCCCTTGGCTTCCTCATGAGGCTTGTGCTCTAGACCCTTCACCAGCTTTGTTGCCGTTCTCTGCACACCTCACCAACCCCTCAATATCAGTGTAGTGAGGGGCCCAAAACTGAATGGAGNTTCTGATACGGGTCAGGATGCTGGTGGCCTTCTTGGCCACATGGGCACACTGCTGGCTCATATTCAGCCAGCTGTCCACCAACAGCACCGGGTCCTTTTCTTTCAGGCCGCAGTCCAGTCACTCTTCCCCAAGCCTGTGTCACTGCATGGGGTAGTTTTGACCAAAGGGCAGGACCTGGCACTTAGTCTTTTTGAACCTCATCCTCTTGGCCTCGGCCCATCAATACAGTCTGGCCAGGTCTCTCTGTAGAGCCTTCATACCCTCAAGCAGATCCATACTCCCACCCAACTTAGTACTGTCTGCAGACTTACTGGGGATGCACTTAATCCCCTTATCCAGATCACTGATAAAGATACTAAAGAGAATAGGCCTCAGTACTGAACCCTGGGGAACACTGCTTGCAACCAGATATGAACTGGATTACTCCATTCACTACAACTCTTTGGGCCCAGCCAGTTTTTTCCCCAGTAAAGCGTATGGCCATCGAAGCCACAAGCAACTAGTTTCTCCAGGAGAATGTTGTGGGAAACAGTGTCACTCACAGTTGACTGTGCAGAATTTACTGGTTGGGGAGGTGAGGTGGGAGGAGAGAGAAGGAGGGTTTGATACCACTGAAATAGTTAACTTAGGTGCCTTGTGAAGAAAATACTGAATGTTGACAGTGCAAGCACATACAGGAGAAGCATCAGTTCAGAGCTGATCTTAATTTCAGATGAAGAAGTCGTGTTGGCAGTTTTTGACTGAAATATCTGCTACCTCAAACACACTTTTGTACCACCTTTTTGAATTATAAAAGACCCTGTCTTTTATTGATATTAGTTACTGTGTCCCCCTACTTCTCAGACTTTTGATATGTTCTTTTATGCCATTCCTTATCTTGCTGTTCTGAGCAATGCTGCAATGATAAAAGAAACACAACATAAATTTAAATGCAGACTTCAAGATTTCTTTGTTGACAAGTGTGCATACACAGATTTCAACAGCTCAGCTGATGAGAGACATGATAGATTTACTACAGAATAGGCATCTGATACTTAATGGCTTATTACTGTTGCATATTGTTTGCATAAGGAGTCCAGAACTTAGTCTGTGTTGCTCAGGATGCAAGTTGTTCCAGTGCTTTCTGAAAGCACAGTGATAAAATAGTTGTGTTTTCAGGGATCAGAGAGGGAGCATCTAAATAAACTATCACCCCTTCTTTTTTCAAGAGGTTGTATTCTGTGATGTAGTTTTAGACAAAATCAAGTTTGTGTTCCCAAGAATATGAGTATTGGAAAGACATGATGATCATGGAGGAGCAATCCCAGAAAGTTTTTGTTTATGCCAGTGTTTGTTTTTTGATGCTTTCCCAATTCTCTTGTTATCTTGCAAGTGCCTTTGGTCAGCTTCATTTAATCAAAATGTTCTTTGCAAGGTGAAGTAGGACAAATCTCTGCTGTTATTACCGCTCCTGTCAGACTTAGTTATGGTATGTAAACCTCTGAGGTAATTTCTCTGTAGCCTTATCATCACTACGGGCATGAATTTCTATACCTAGATACCCGTCCTTGTGCCTGTGTGTAGATGTTTTATAGACAGACCTGGTGGACAAAATTTGCTTGAAATGTTCAAAACAAAAAGGCTTTTTGCTGTATGGGTCTTCCATTTGGATTTAGTTCGTTTGCAAACTGTAGCTCAACTGTGCTCAGGTTCAGTACTTCTGAAACAAGGGGGCTGCCCACTTACTTCGTTTAAAGCTTATTTGGGCAAGTATAATGGCTATCATCCATAATTTCAGAGTAGCTTGTGGGTTAGTTTTGCTCAGGGACAGGGAGGGAGTTTCCCCAGGCTAGACTTCAGAAGCTAATAGATTCATGTGCTTTTTTTTTCACCTCTGGGGCAACGCTCTTAGCAATATGTGCTTCAGTGGTGTCCTGTTGGCATTTCTGTGGGGTTTTGGAGTCTGGTTTACATGCTTAGACATGGTTGTTCATTGTGAGCTCTGGATTGGCTGCTAAATTATTTTTAAATAAAACTGATTTCCGACCTTCTGCTATTTTCAGAAGTCAGCTTCTGCTTAATCATCAAGGATGGGATCTAAAGGTACATTCATTTAAAGAAAAAGCCTACAGGAATTGTAATTCTTTTGAGAAGTTACTTCAACTTGAACCAGAATGCTAGATTTGCAGTTTTTAAAGGGTTAGCAGTGTGTGTTTGCTGCCACTGTGTTCAAAGAAGTGTAAGATTTGTCTGTACCATGCTTCTTTTAAGAACTGTGATTTCATTCCAACAATATGCTGCATTTCATTGCATATGCTTTTTAACAACCTATAAGGTAAGAACCTTCTGATTGGTCAGCAAAAAAATTAAAAATAACAGTTAGTATGTACAGTGCCATCCCGTATTGCTAAGGTAATCCCTCTTTGACAGTGCTGGTTAAGTATTTCCTGTATTTTCCATAGGAAAAAGACCACAGCAAGTTCTCAACAGGTGTGAGCTGTAATTAAACTTGCTCCTTGCTTCACACAAGAGAATGGAAATAAACATAGTTTGGGTCAAATGTGAAAGACAGGGAAGATAATAAAGTGTGTACCGAGTATGTTAGGGAAAGAAGAAGAAAGATAAGGTGTTATTTAAAACAAAGTTCTTGGGCTGATTTTTTGAAAGAGGTAATGGACAGAAAGAAATAAGGGGGAGATTTGAGGTATAGATGATGCTCTAGTGCCTTTTAAAAACTTTTTCCAGAGCATTTCAATTTGAGAGGAGTTTTTTGAGCACTGCCTCTCCTAATATCTTCCTCTTTGTTCTTGCTCTCTGTGGTATTCCTGTACATTCCAAAATAAGGCCTAGAAGAAGAGTGTGGTTCCCTGCTTATTTCATCTTGATTTCATGATTGATTGATAAATTAGGGGTCATTCAAAGTGCAGGTTAGATCAGTCTCTTTCACAATATATCTTCCTTGTAGGTAAATTACCTTCAAAACTTTACATGCCATCTCTTTTGTCCTTTATATGCAGTTAACTGTGATTGTTAGATTAGCCTTTCATTTTAGGTTTTGAAAGTGGATTCAAATTTTACCAGTTTATTTCAGGTTCAGGTTTACTGAAAGTAGCAAGTGTGAGCAAGGAATTTGAGCTTATTGCATTTAAAGTCTTAGAGCAGAGGCTTTTCTGTGTCATTCTGCATCTAGAATATTGACTGTAAATTAAGCTGTATCTTTTTTTTTCTTTTTT
>VXBW01002918.1:162794-190987 GCA_013400375.1 Thinocorus orbignyianus
TTTTTTTTTTTTTTTTTCAATTTAGGAGCTTCCAAGAAAATTCAGAGGGACAACAAATGCTGTTGGGTCTTTTTGCTGTCTTCTGGGGAGTCAAGGACTGAACATGGGGTACATGTGTATGCAAGAATGCACTACCATGTGGTTAGATTTTTCTACTGATTATGGCCTTCTGTAAGGTGACAGATGTCAGAAACCATTAGAAATTAAGATATTTGACTTCCAGGAGCAATGTCTTTTTCTGACTTCAATATATTGAAATTCTGAACAGCTTTATGGAGCTGGAAAGCTTTACCTCGGAAACTAAGGGTCCCTGTTGAGAACTTGAGAATCCCATGCAGTCCAGAAATCTTTTCAAGGAATATATTCAAATGAGCTTATCCCCCTCCCTGCTATTTCTTTCTTTCATTAGAGGAAGTTTATGTTTGTGATTTGTGTAGTTTGCAATTCTTGCTTAAGACACAGGGATTGTAATTTAAGAAATCATGTAGCTCAGTACAAGTTTCTTCATTCTTTAGTGAGAAATAAGAAAGGAAGGCAAGAAACCCCTGAATTGTACATCTTGAGGAGTAAGATGCCTCTAGAAGTATTTTCTTAATTCCTGTCGGTTCACATGTAGACTGTGTATTTTGCTGCTTGTTCTCATTCTACACCTCAGTTTTATTTTTTTTGTAATGTACTGATTATTCATGTTATTTTGATGTCATCTGGTTTTTAACATTTTGTGATCCTATCTGTGGACAAATTGTGTAGTCTCTCATTTTAGACTTGTCAGTTTGCATGAGTTTTAATATATTTTTTAATTATTATTTTTTAATCAAGTTGAAACAGTGTTTAGCTCCTCTGACAGCTTGTTTGGCCTGGCATGTAGATACTTGCTGTAGAGTGGATAGCCAACTATTAGTCTCAAGATCATGTTACACTCACTCTGAACTAGGGTGGAAAGCTTTTTAGGTTACTTGACTCAAGCTGGTGGCTTTTAGTTCAGCTGAATAGTGTCTGTAGTAGAGGACCTAGGAGGGTGTTTTGTGTACTTCGGATCCAGTTGGCTGGATTAATTCTGAATTCTTTCCTGTGTGCTTGGTGTTAATGTACCAGTCATGAGGACAGTAGGGCACAAGCTAGTCTATCCAGTGAATATGTTTTTTTCTCTACATATACTGTGATGTAATGCACAGATTTTTCTGTTTCTGTGGAAAGTAAACAGAATGTGGCCAAGTCTGTTGTCACAGCTCTGAAAATAGGTGACTAGATACTTCAGCTTAGGTCCATAATATAAACCAGGTGGGAAAAAATCAACAAAAAATGTTGATTTGGCAGAGATGAAATGACAACTTAAAAATGCCAAAGTGTTTTAGATACAAGGTTGAAAATGTTGGTGCTTACTGGATGTGAAGATTGCTTTGCAAAGGTAAAGCACAAGCAGGAGAGAAGAAAAAGTATGTTTACATGGTCTAGCAATTAGTGACCATCTTAACAGTGACTTGCTAAGCATTTGATAGTTAGTGTTAAAATTTTTATGGAAACAGGCCTTTTAAGTTGGAAATTTATTCTCCAAATCTGTTTTCATTGTATCACAGTTACTCTAGAGACTTGCATTGGGTGCTGTGTGCAGTCATGGATAGCCAATTACTGAGCTGCGCATAAAATTAACTCACAAAAGGGATGATGGTAGGAGTTACAAGGAAGTATAAATCTGTAGGCAATGTTAACAACCTTGAAAGCTTGAGGGCATTTGCTATAGTCGTCTGTAGCAGCTGCCACAGTTGTCTAGGGAAGGGAAAAAATGTTCAATTAATCCTTTTCATGCAAAGCTGTGATCACTCAGCTGTCAGGGAAGGATCAATAGTCCACAGACCAAAATGGAGACTTCTGCTTGTGCTTCATCAGCCTTTTTGGCTAAAAAAGGCTGAAGTGTGGCTCTGGACATGTATCTGACATGAGCTGTTTAGAGTCTAATGTGTTATTCTAACTTTTTTTTTCTTTTCCAGTGCTGCTGTATGCATGTGATGCTACTGAAAGTTGCTTGTGTCCTAGTCATAGGATTTCTGTTAGAGCTTTTGTTGATGTTACTGGGGAGGAAAAAAAAAATAAAAGCTTTCTGTTGCAGTAAATAGTGTTCCTGTCTTCACCGGGCAAATTTCTTTGTTATACCACTTTCTCATTATTCCCGTATTCTTAAACACATGTGGGTGTTTTTGGACCTGAGGTTAGTGTGGCTTGAGTTTATTTTGTAGATACAACAGTGTGCTGTACATGAACTTTTCTCCAGGTAACAGGTACAACTATCTTGTACAGAAATAAAAGGAAAAATGATGTGAATTCTAGTCTTAACGGGTAACTTCCCTCCTTAACTCCATCCTCTTAGTATAGCAAACAGACTCAGATAAAATATATTGACTGCTTATATTACTCAGATTTTGTTGCCTTTATCTTAGCACAGCAGATAACTGGAAATTATCCAAGACTTTGCAGAAATAAGATGCTCTTTCATATTTCTAAACTCTCACAAAAATAAAAAATGTTATTAAAGCAACTGTGATTATATTTTTAGTGGTCCTGCTGGTTAATATAGTATACTCTTTCAAGATGCCCCAAGCATGTCCTGAAAGTTCTGCTGTTCTGATTATTAGTCCCTTAGGAAAAAGGATTCTGTAACATTACATCCCTTGTGAGGCCTTGTCTGAAGGGTGAATAAAGTTCCAAGTCAAAGTCCTGCATGCTGAACTTAATTATCTTTCTCCCTAGTGGTTGATGTAAACCAGTTCTTTAGAAAAAAATGCTGCAGACATAACATTAAAGCTTTAGTGTGGAGTGCTCTAACAGTTCTTTAGCTGCTCTAAGACTTGAGTGGGATGTGAATACTGAGGAATGTGTGTTTTTTCTGTGTGTAGGACCACCTGATTTGGGACATGAGTTTTTTCCCTGATACTTCTAGTGTGCAATAGATGCTCTCCCATCCATGACTTTCATATAAGTTACAACTACTTAGTTCATTTTGTTTTTGTTAGTATTGTTAATGCCTGCATAATCCGTATAACCTGTTTGCTGTTTGGGAGACCAACCAACAACATTAGACTCTGTGGTTTATGGGGATTTTGCTAGCAGTGGCTACTAAGTCTGATTGGCATTTTATCTTTAGGTTACTTTTGGAGACTCAGTATGTAATCCTTTGCTTCTGAAGAATGTTTACTTTTGTAGTGTCTGGAGACTTCCTATGCTGTGATTAAATCATATTGTATTAAATGTAGGCAGAAAAAAACCAAACAACCTTTTTTTTTTCCTTTAGGAAATCTAGATGAGTTTCTTATAGCCATGAATTAACATGAATTTTTAAAATGAAGTAGTACCCAGCTGCTATAGAATTCGTGCCTTCTGCAAATAGTAGTATCTTAGTAACAGCTTCCCTTACCTGAATTAATTTCTTGTTTTACTGTATACAAAATATAGTAATAGAATAATTTGCTGAATAACTTGTATTTTACAAAATGCATGAAAGTAGAGTTCTTGACAGATGTTTTTAAGATGGAATCTCAGTCCAACCCTTTGGTGTAGTTAATATGATATTGTTTTCTGTGAATTACATGAATCACAACAATTTTACATTTTTTTTTTATAGCTCTAGCTGAACCCATCCTTCCATCCCTCCAAAAAAATTACCCAGTAAGTGTTTCTTATGAATTTACTATATCATATATGTATATGAAGCTGTTTATCTAAAATATATGCATTTTTAAATATTTCTACTGGATTGTTAAACACAGTTTGTAAGCCTAGTCATTAATACATTAAGCATGAAAATAGTTATTTGCTGCTTTTTATAATTTCTTTAGTGAAAAAGTCTGTTATATATGAGTAGTTTTCACACACAGTTGTAAATGAGTGCTAATGAGAGCTGCTGCCCTAATTCTCTTTATTCTGACTTGAAAATATCACTGCGTCATCTGTAACTCTCTGATTCTTATTTCCTAATATGTTAAGCAGTGTTTTTTCCATCCTGCTATTTTGTTTCGGAATTCTATGCCTTCCCACAGCTGCTGATATTTCAGAGTGCAAAGAGTGAATCGTGCATGTTTACCAATGAGACTTTTGAGACCTTACAAAATTGAGTTCAGTGCAACAAGAAAGTGACTTTTGGGGGCTTTGCTGCTATGTCCAGATCATACTCCGTTAATTTTGAGAGAACTCTGTGAATCAATATGCTTTGACCCTCTGCAGAATCATGACTGTAATTACTGAGACAGTCTATGGAAGATTACCTAGAAATAAGAGTTAGCCTCCTAAGTATTTGTCTGGGGACAAAAGAGCTATTGGTTAATAGTTCTGTGCTGTAACTTATTCACAGAAACTCCTTAATTTTTAACTCCTTACCTTTCCTCTCACGTTAGTTTTTTTAACAATTTATTCATAGTTGCTATAGTTGTCCCTTTCTATGTAATTTTTTTTTAGTGTTGTTGATAATTGTGCTGAGCTAGTATTAATCATTCTTTCTTTTGCGTTTTCCATGATGCTGAAAAGGGAATATTTGATGACACTGTACATCAGGGAGAAAATACCATGGTGTCAGCCTTTTTGGATAATTAGGATAATCAAGATGCAGAAGAGAGCTCTGACCCATAGCATGGTGCACTTTTATTTCTATTTTGTAAACCTCCTTAGGGATACCTGTCCCATATTATTATAGCCTTTATTTTTTTTCTCTGATTTTTTTTAATGTACTATATACTGTCCGTATACTTTCTTCATTGTTAGTGCTCAGAAGTGCTTGAAGCTCTTTTTCATTTCTTGGTGGTGTTTTTGCTGATTTTGCTAATAATCTTTGGTTAACACTTACATGCTGTGGTATTTTAAGTTTTGAGTAGCATGTAATTTAAAGAAAACAGCTGGAAGGACTCGTAACTTTTGACTCCTTTTATATTTATATATAGTTTTATTTTATATAACATTTATATTGTTAATATAAATGAAGTTTATTGAACTTCATTTAAACTTCATATATTATTTATGAAGTTTTGAACTTTGTAAAGGCCTTCAGACCACTGTGCAAATCATAGAATCATAGAGTGGCTAGAGTTGGAAGGCACCTTAAAGATCATCAAGTTCCAACCCCCTTGCCATGGGCAGGGACACCTCCCAGCAGACCAGGTTGCTCAAAGCCCCATCCAGCCTGGCCTTGAACACTTCCAGGGATGGGGCATCAACAGCTTCTCGGGGCGTAAATAATTAAAGCAAAAGCATGCAATACCATAAGTTGAAAAATCTAATTTGTGCTAAATGCAAGTTTTTACCTTGTGTTGTGTACATTTGGTAAATCACTTGCAGGTTCCTGGGGCTATAGAACACTGCTGTAAGAATAACGTTTTTTTATCCTGTGTCAGTGCAGTTTGTGGGGTTTTTTATTGTTGTTAGTTATCTTGCCTTTAGAGGATGGACTAAAATATTGTAGGATTGCTAATAAAATAAAAGACTATTTTATATATGCTTACTATAAATCCTAATCAAAACTATGGATTAGGATTTTGAAAAAATATACTAGAAATTTTCAAATATATTTTTTGTCTACTCTCCATTAGAAATATAATTAGGTGATTAAAAATTTGGAAAGCTACAATTTCTGAGTAGTGATACTGCAAAGAAACTTAAAATGAAGATAAGAAATACATCAAAACAATTCTGGTCTCTTAACTTGAAGTAATAATTAACAAAGCATGGGCGAATACCGTATCCAGAGAAACCACTTTTTTTTTTTTCTTATAGCTGGTCAAAGCCTGTGTCCCATCCTAATACTACACATACACATTGCTTCTCCTCATCTGAAATAAACCGCCCTACCTGCAATCTGTTTTTTACCAGTTCAAATCTGTAACTCTTTCTGCAGCCTGAAAATACTTGTATGCTTTGAAAGAAACTGCTTGTTTTTAATTTGTAGGTGCCGTGTAAGAGAGACCTGCTCACTCTGAGTGAGAAACAAGAGGCAGATTCTGTGACTTAGTGTACCCATACTACAGGTGTGAAGGGTGAGAAGTCCTGGAAGGTTACCAGATATGCCCACCTGAGCATTTTGTTGCCATGTGGGAGTCTCCAGCTGGCACCAAGCTGTTGTGTTTTGCAGCTCCTAGTTTAAAGGGAGCATTGGACCATATCAGATGTGGGGTTGGATTCTGGGGCTACCCCAGCCAGATGAGGTAGCTGAGAGTAGCTTCTGATTATGGCTTCTGATTGATTGACCTGTGTGCTTGCCAGAGGTGAGCATTGCTGCAACTGGGAGTAAGAAGGGAGTGCACAACTGAGTCTCCAATGTTCCAGCTTAAATCCAGATGGAAGTGGGTCTCCACTACTGCTCCAGATTGTGAACGTTATGGCCTCTAGCATGAGCACATTTTTGTTTTTGCTGTCTCAGCTTCATGAGCAGTCACATCTTACAAATGGTAGGACAGAAGATGGGATGGTATAAACTGTAGCTCCTTTATGTGTGCGAGACTGTCCTTGGACAGGCATGATTTGCTTCACTGTTTTGAGTTGTGCCTCTTAAAAGTATAAACATGAGTTAGACTGAGGAGGTTATTTTATGTATGCAAATACAGATACCTGTCAAAAAATGACAAGATTCTATGTTGGTGTTAACATTGTAAACTCTTTGAAGGAAGAATTTTGTACATTAAGAGTTAAATGCATTCTACATCAAGATACTCAAATGCAAAGATTTTTCTGATGTACGCTTGTGTTCCTTTCCACTGTATAACGTGGATTGAGAATACGTGTAAGCATTATGTAGCTTGAACATGAAGCATATTGCTGAATGCTAGTGTTTCCTTGAGAAACCAGACAACCAAAGTCAAGATTAGAGTTCTGGCTAAGGAAAAAAAAAGGGGGAAAAAAGGACTTTGGAGTATTTTGAAATAATGGATAGCTCATTTATATTTATTGTTCAGTCAGATCCTGAATTTCATTGCCATTTCTTAAGATGGCATGAAGCCAAGACACAGCAAGCAAATTAGAGACTAATTTTTAAAGAAGCTGCCAGAGCAAGTTGAGAAGGGAAAGCTTACAGGGAAGGCCTACTTGAAACTAAGCTTGTTTAAAGGATACTGTGTAATTCTGTTTTATTACCAGCATCCATTATGTGTAGAATCTATAGGTTGTACCTTGTTTTGTTTATCTAGTTATTCCCTGAGTCCCTCTGGCAGGAGGAAAAGTACTGCTTTATAGTAGGTGAATGAGGGTGGGTTGAGGCTAATGGATTTTCATGGGTTGCCTGTGGAAAAGCAGTAAACTTAGCCTAGGTATCCTGTGGCTGGTCTGACCTCTTGTTCACTGGACAGTGAATGATTGCTTTGTTAATAAATGACCTTAAACAAACTACATTGTTGGGTTTTGATCTATTGAATATTGGTGTATCTTGTCAGAAGTTTTCATTACAGCTTCCCCATACCCAGTTTTATGCAAAACTTTATTTGGTTTTACATGTAAAACTTTCAAATCTGGTAATAGTGATTTCTTCAGAACAATCTCTCTGTATTTCAGAAAGATAAAATGCTCATTTTTTTTTCTTTCTTCCTACATATGCTACATATGGTGATGAGAAAGTCAGTGTTCAAAAAAATAAGTTGACTAACAATGTCAGAAACATGAGTAACAGTTTGCTTTAGTTAGCATAAAAAAAAAAATCTTTGTTTCCAGAAAGGTAGTTTCAGTAATACTTTCCACTTTGTAGTACTTAATAGTCTTTTTAAGAGTCAACTTCATAGTGGTATAACCACTAAAACAAGTGGAGATGGGAATTATTTGTATGTGTCTCTTAAATGAGGTGCTTGGGTTTTGAGTTGAATATTTGCTATAGACTGTAACTTGCATTTTTACATTTATATAGAATAATATGTGGGGGTTTTCTGAAGGCAAATGCTTTCTGATTAAAGAAAACTTCAATTTGCCTAAGGTTTGTGAGGCAAGTGTATTTAACATGCATGGTAAAACTTGGATCTGTAGATTTCATTACATTGAAGTTGCTTTTGAAAAAAAACAGTATTATGCTTTTAGATTGCATAATTGAAGAGTTTAATCCTAATTGCAAAATGAAGTTTTAAAAAATTACCTTCCAATGCAGGTTAGGAATTTCATTTCTTCTGCCATGGGGGGGAATCTTTGGAATGTGGTTCATTTCATGCCCCTCAAATTATGGAGACTTTTGGTTTTATCACTGCTGCTTACATGACTTTTAGTTGGTTGCAAACTTGGTGAAGAAAAAGACAAACTGAATACCCTGAAAAGCACCTGCATCTGGACTATGTTTCGGTCGCCCTTTTTAAAGTAGAGATTTGAGATTTTAGAACTGCAGTGTTTTGTAATTTCCTGCTTCATTAATTGCTAACAAATCTTATTGAAAAAGTATTGCTGGATAAAGCAGTATTTGATAGGCTTTTGCTTTTCCTTTTTTTTTTTTTTCTGGGTATAAGTGTACACATACAGGCACACATGTATTCTCATTTTTCTTGTCAATTATAACTATATTTGATATATTGCCTCTTAGTATAACTGTTGATTTATTTTTTTTCTTATATGACATACAAACACTAATAAAAATTATTTGTGGTCAATATATAAAATGTAAATAAAATGTACTTGAAGTCAAGATTGATAGGAAAAAGCAACATCCTTCCTAGTTTGTAGTAGTACTAAAGAAAATAGCTTATTTATAATCCTGAAAAATAATATCCCAAAGCTTAACTTTTTTGCTGCTCAGTATGCCAGCCTCACTGTGGTGGCAGATTTTTCTTGCGCTTGAGAAGTTCTCAGGCATTTGAACATTCAAAGCATTTGGAAAAAAAGGGTCATGTTCTCCTTTTCAAAAGGAGATGTTTGCTGGCTCCAAACATTTACTTATTAGTTCTAGTAGACATCTGTTATAGTAGTTTCATTGCATTTCTGTTTTGTGGTGTTTGAAGGTCAGCAGCCCTTGTTCTCATTCTTACCCTTCTCTTCTTCCCTCCGTACCCCCACCCCAGTGTCCATTTTCTCACTGGCTGTTGCAGTGCTAATACTAAATTCATTATTTGTGGTCTTTCTCCAGTTTTCTGTGGGAATGGACAAGGGGTGACTTTCACTGTAGCACCTGTCTGATTACCTTTGGGGCTAAAACTGTATATACTGTATAACATAAGAACAGCTGCTCCCCTTTTAGATCTTTGTGTTACATATCTACTTTTTATGTCTGTCTGTCTCCGTGGTTTCAGTGTGTTCTGTTAGATTGTAAACTGTTAGATTCTGAGCTCTGCTAGCTATAAAACTAATTAAATGTGATGGTAAACCATGTTAATGTTTTATATGCAAAGTTATATCATATGAGGACGAGACTTAAAATTTTTCATAGCTGGAAGTATAGCCTTTTTTTCCCAGAGGGTGTTGCATAAGTTTTGGTGGGATTGGCAAAAGAGAACAGGAGTCCTGGACTTCCCAGTCTTACTGCTGTGATGACTAGCCATAATATTCTCAGAGGAAGCACTGTCAGCTGTGAACATCAAAATAGTACTACAGTGTGTAATGCTTTCAGTGGTGTTCTAGTACCATAATGTTTGAGTCATGCCTGATACTACTCTTTAAAATAACAAAGGAGTGCAAAGGGAGATACAGTAATGACTGAACAAGTACCTAAATTTACACAAATGTATTTGAATGTGAAGGTTGCTTTTGTATATCTTTGGGTCATTTTCCTTAAAATACACAACATTGCTGCAAAATGTAGTACCCTGGCATTACCAGGTTTTAAAAACTGTTTCTTCAGCAAAAGAAGTCTCTTCAAGGAATCTAAAGGATGGGATGGACACCCAAGCAGTATAGTGCATCTAAACCCATGTTAATTTAGTCTTGTGTAGGTTCCTTTTTAAGCTGGCAGTAGTGACTTTTGTTTATAGCAAACCTGACTTTTTTCCCTGCCCATTTCCTTCCATCCCAAAGAAAAGCAGTCGTCAGCTTAAATGCTGCATTCTGTGTATTTGGGCTTTTTCTATAACTTTTTTTATTATTATTTTTTCAGATAGGTTGGTTATAGGAGATGCTGCTGCAGTCTTTGAACTCGTTATGTGGGAGGATGCAGGTTCATATAAGAGCCAGTGGGTTTCATATGCCATTTAAACCCCATGCTGTGGGAAAAATAAATCAGACCATCCTTTTAGATTGTTTCTATACTGCAGTTATGGAAACTTGGCAAAAAGTGCATTAACTTCACCTACCCCGTCTCATTTCAGGTGCAGGTAGCTCAGTGGAGGCTGCCTGACTCAGCTTCTGCTCACACGGTTTTATTAGTGTGTAAAGGCAAATCTGGTTCAGAGATTATCCATGTTGAAATTTTTTGGCAAATATAAGGCAAGGGAAATTCTCAGATATTTTTGAGCAAGGTGATTCTACCTGTGTTCAGGGGGAGCAACTAGTACCCAACAGAGGAGCACAGGAGAAACAGTCCTTTGCTTTTAAGTTGTCCTTGAACTTCTAATAATGATGGGCAGCTTTTTTATTGTGGACAATATAAGCACGTAGATTAAGGCTCTGTGTGTGTGTGTGTATATACATGGCCTCTGATTTTATTTTGACAGGCAGCTTTTGATCCTACTATGCAGTTGCATCTTGTTCATCGAATTCCACGTACCATTCCTCCTTACCTCTCAAAAAATGGATCAAGCCTTGGAGATTTGCTAATAGGCTTCTTCAAATATTATGCCACGGAATTTGAGTAAGTAAGAAGCTCATCTTCGTGTTTTAGAATGTGCAAAACTTTGATTCCCTGTCTTAGGTGTCTCAACACATAGTAACCCTTGAAGAGAAAGAATAGCAGTAAAGGTAGCTGACAGAGAGGAAATAGGTAAAAGACGAAAGGAATGCTGATAAATGAGCATTTGCGTTTGACATCTTTTGCTTAGCTAAACATCCTATCCTGTAAAACAGCTGCCAGAAGTTGGAGAGCCTTGTCCTTTGAAAATAGCTTGGTTTTGTTATATTACACTATTCTAAAACGACATGACCATGTGTTGGAAAAATCTGTTTTTCTTAGTTGTACTTTAAGGTGTTGTTTATGATATGAATTATTTGAACCTCAATAGCTGTGCTTATTGTCTTTCACCCTCAGTTAATCAAGGTCCTGGTCCAGGAAGACTTGGTTTTTTTACCTGCTATTAGACATGAAGGGTGTACTAAGAAGTATGAACACTAACAATGCTGCAGTATCAGTATTGGAATTAGTGGTAATCCTTGAATATTGTTTTTCATGATGATCATAAATGAGGAAAAAACATTACATACATTTTATCACAGAGGCACAGGGGAACTTCTGCTTAAAACAAAGCCTGAAGATGTGGACAATGAAGGTAGAATAGTTGCTGACATCAGGGGAAGAATAGATTTTTAAAAAACCACCAAGCAAAAAAAAGCATCTAGCTTATTTTTCCAGTTTTAAGTATTTAAGTATTTAACTGGTGATACTCTCTTGTCTTCTTTTTTTATTAAAAAAAAATAAAAACAACACACAAACAAAACAAAAACAACAAAACACAACACAAAAACCCCAAACCACAAAAAACCTCCCACACCACCAAAAAAAACCCCACCAACCACAGCACCAAAAAACCTGTTGAAAAACCAACCATTAGAATTCCTGTGATGAGTATGTTACATAGCTGGGAAGTTATATCAGGAAATGATGCATTTAATTCAGCAACCTGTATTACTTCTAATTCTCTCTGCTACAGAAATAAAGGTTAGTTAAGTGCAGTGTTTACTTGACTGTCTGTTTATCCCTGTCGACTATAAATCCTGTTGGAAAGGAGAAGGTTGTATGTCTCAAAGATAGTGCAGTTCTGTATAGTTTCATAAAAACTGGTAATTGACTGGAGAAGAGAAACTCAAATAAATACCCATGCTGGGGAAAAGCTGGGCAGAACATAGTGTTTAAAAATTTGTATGTGTGTGTATGTGGTAGCCAGCTGATGGGAGCAAGTACAGTGTCATGTTGCCCACAGTATCTGATGTTTTGCTTTGAGGTTACTGATGGAAACAACATGATAAGTGGGAATGAAGATAAGAATTAAATAAACGCAACATAGGGCTCTCTAAGTTCTGCCTTTCATGGAAGAAGTAATATTTTACTCCTTAATGTGTTGAATATTTCCACTGCTGTAATCAATATTTTTCCATGTTTGCTATACCTGTAGAACATTTTCTAGTGTTTTTATGCACAGAAATTATATTGAACTTGTAATGAGTTTGGTTAAAAGATGATTTCTAAGAAGATTACTACTTCAGTTTTCATAAAAGTGACTCTTATAGATTCCTGTTCATGGGTTAGGACACAAAACTAAAGGTTTGACACACAGAGTCTTTTTTGTTGAAAGAACAGCATGCAGTTAAGAATGACCAGACCATGTGTGATGGTCACTGTTTTGGGCAGAATGAGTCATTGACACCACCTGCCTGGAATGCTTAACTGGTGGACTATGTTATGTGTATTGGTGAGGAAGATGGGAGATATGTTGTTTTAAACTTCCCCCTCAGTCTAGCAAAAGCCAGTAGGTATTTCAATTAAAGTCTATATTTTGTTTTACTTGATATAGTGAATAATGTTTAAAGGCTGGATGGGCCTTTAAGACAGTAGGGCGCAAAGGAAGAAAGAGGTGCGGCACAGATGAAGAAATGGGAACTTTGCGACTGTGCAGCCATGAATGAGTTTATCTCCCTGTGCTGGGTTCTTTTCCTTTATGCTTTTAATCTGCATTGTTTATTTAGACTATAGCATCTTGCAGAAAATTGCTGATTACTGTGTGTTTATACAGTGCACATTCTGTGGTCCTACCCTGGGATTTTTGGTGTGGCCATAAGTAATTTTTATCACACTCATAAGTTACTGGCAATGTGATTTGGAAATTGCTACATATATTGAATTTACACACTACATATGGCAAAGCTTGATTTGCCAACATGATTGTATAATTAGTTTGTCCTAGAGTTCAAGTCTGTGTAGTGTTTTGCATGAGACAGCTTGCTAAAAGTATGCATGAGCATACTCCACTTTAACTTGAAGTATTACAAACTATCAAAGGTCTGCTGATCACAGCAAATGTGACCAAGTAAAAAATGTATGGAGGTGTTTTTAAAAGAAAGCATTTGGAAACTGGTCCATGTTTACCAAGGCTCTCTGGAGAGAGTATCTGATTTCATTTCTACAGCTGTGAGTGAAGGCAGCAGGTTTTCACTTGGCTGTCTCCGTATAAAGCAAGACCTTGAAGCAGGGCTTTACTCCCTTGAAGCTACTGCTAGGGAACCTAGAGAAGTGCAGTCCCAAAGGACAGTCTCTAAAATTTATTGTTTCAAGTTATGTGATGGTTGTTTACGACCATTCACTGACTAAGTTGTGTTTGGTGGACATGATAAAAGATGGGTTACGTTATTATGGCAAAATACAAATTACAGTTGCTCATGGCTCTCTTTAGGGAATAAACAGATAATTTTTTAATAGTTAATTGAATTAAATATACTTGCAATTTGTATGCATCTTAGTGTGTTTATGCAAGTGGCTTTGGCTTATAAAGAATGCGCTGGAAAAGATAAGCTCTTTAATCTATTTGTAGAGTATTCATACACACTTATACCTGGAAATGCCCAGTCTTTTTCTTTCCAATTCTTGCCTTTTCTGTGAGGAGCACAGACCTAAGGTGGGCAGTGACACCAGAAATAACGGATAATTGAAATAGCTGTTTAAATGTTTGTTGTTAGCTTATAGACTGAATGTGTATATACAGAATATTTGCCTTGGGTTAGCAATAATGAAGTTACAGTGTGCCAGCCAAAATAATTAAAATTGATACCCAAATCACTTGCTATTGGTAATTCATTTCTAATTCATGCTGATTTTGGAATCAGGGCAGGGTAAGTGAAGGTTTAATGAGACTGTTAGATAAAATAGTTGTTCTAGGTTTAAATCAAAAGCTGTTTAAATAACTAGAAATATCACCATTCTGTTGCTTTTGTTACTAAACCAGTGTATTATAAACCCTTTTATTTTTTGCTGAGGAATCTAGCCAAGAATAACCTAGGAGAAAAAAAGTCAAGAGAAGAATTACATGTTTAAAGTGAAGCAATAGTGCCTGGTTTAACCAAACACAGATCAAGCACTTTATTGCATGATTTTTTTTCTTTTTTTTCCCCAATGACCTAGCTCTCTCTCTGATTTTTAAATCAGTTCTTAGGAAAAGCAGAAGAGTTGAACTGTTAGCTGCTTCTGCTCATGACCAATGTTCTGGACCTGCAGCTTAAGCTTCTTTGATGCTCTAGTCTCATACTTTTTATCTTCTGTATTTTTATGGAGTTGGGTTTTTTTGAGTGATTCATCTGAATTTCTTTGCAAGCTTGTGTTGATGGTAGTTCATTAAAAAGACATGATAGGAAAGTATTTGGTGCTTCACACTGTCTAGTTCCTGCAAAAGTAGTCTGCTATGGGAATCGAGAGTGATGGGTTAGAATGAAAGCTTTCATTTTTCTTGAATGCTGGAAATTATAATCACCTGTACTGATTTTCTGAAGAATATATCACAAGAAAACTAAATATACCCAGTAGTGGGTGAACAAGTAATCTGAGATATCCTAAACTATGCTTCATATGCTGTCCCCCACCATTTTGAAATAGGCCCTATTCATATTCTTAAATAGAAGAATAATGTACATGTTCTATGGAAGTGTATTTTATTTGAACAGCTAACTTTGATAAGTGGTTTTAATCATGAGTTATATCCAGGGTAATTTGTAGAATTACAGGCATAGATTTTTATCTGGTGTAAACTGTCTTATCACTGTCTTAATGGAGTTATGACAGCTGATCTGTGGCCTAGGGAGCAGAGTTCTTCCAAATTTAACTGAAGAATTATAACTGTATTTTGATTTACAGTTGATATTTACAGATTTACTGCAGGTGGCTGATGCACCCAGCCAAGCTCCTCTCTCTTTGCATTATGTCAGAAGATTGATTCAGTCAGGAGATCATGTCAGGTGTACATAACACCAGTAGAGCGAGCTGCATGTTACCCAGCTGTTTCAGAGCCACGTGTAATCAGAGCACATGGTCATGCATTGTTGGTGATCCAGGCGTTTCACTGATGTGGTAGTTCCCTGATCTAGTCAAGAGCATTTGAAAACTGGCTCTGTAGGTAAGAACATAAAACTCCGAGTGGTTGCTTTGGATTCCGTTATGTTTGGCATAGTGTTTTGCCGAGCACCAGAAAGGTCATAAGGATGCTTGGCACATGGTAAAGATTGCCCTATAAACTGCCTGCTGTTCTTGTTTCAGTGCGGTCATTTCCTGTGCTTTTGTTGCTGTAAAATTGTGAGCAGAAAGCAGTAGGATTATCTTCAAACGCGTATTTGAGTTGTTCTGTTCTTGGTAGGACATCTAAAATTCAGCATATACAAAGTGTTAGTGCTTTCTAATAACAAGTTCCTTACACCGGGAATGCTGACTTGTAAGCAAGCTATCTTTATATATCTTTTTATATATTGTTGAATATTTTTTTAATGGACTGCAGTACATGACTTCATCTGCACTTAAACTCCTTACATTCTTTTTCTCCCCACAGACAACTCTGAAAGATAAATTTGAGGCTATAATTTCTAAGAAATAAATGTAGGTGTCTATACTTGAGTTGACCTTGGTTTTGATAAAAATTAGTCATGAGTGTTAATTACTTATGGGTACCTGTAATGCTCTGTTTTGCAACTGGTTTTGTACATAAACTTGTGTTTGTGGAAAATTTCTCGTTTCCTACCCATCATTCCTTATTCTTATATAGTGAATTATGAAGATTAGACTTCACTAAGTTACACTAAGTTACTCATTATTTTGAAGTACTGTGTTACCCAGGCTTATGATGTAGCAATTTGATGATTTTTCTGATGTAAGCTGATATTATTAATTTAGAATCAAGAGCTAAAAGTACTACAAATTGTTTTTCTTTTCCCTAGTTGGAATCACCAAATGATTTCAGTTCGTGAGGCCAAAGCTATCCCGAGACCTGATGGTACTGAATGGAGAAACAAATTTATTTGTGTGGAAGGTAAAAGTAAAGCTGCATTATAATTTTTAAATGTTAAGACATCAAATACATACATCTGTCAATTAGACATTACCCTGGTTGTGTTTTAATAATGCAGACTTATAATATATTTATGTAGAAAATTAAGTTTAACCAGTGTAAATAGTTTTTGAAACAGTCTTGCCAAAAACATTTGAGAAGGAAGCTTTAAGTTCTGTAGTGTTTAAAAATAGTTCTCCTGACCTTTTCTTCGAGAGCGCTTATTGCCCTGTTACTTTTGGAACCAGGATTTAAGACTTTGAAAAGGAATGGACTTTATGACAGTAGTGTGTTTTTTCCTGCTCTGCAGAATTAGTCATCAGTTTTGCCAAGATTGAGCTTCTGAAAATGCAGCAGGCACATACTCAGATTCCTCTCTAAGAATATTCTTTGTTCTAGAAATGTTCCTAGCAGTGACTAGACTATACGTATGTCAGTCCCCTTGTGGCTACTATTTTTGGCTCACTTGTGTATGTACAGTTTCTGCAGGGACTGTGTGATCCCCTCCAGAACTAGAGAGTAAACCCAGGCTACATTTTGGAGGTGCAGGTTCTCAGCTTTCTTAGTACAGGCTGACCTGCAATAGCACTAGACAGGGAGCCTGCTTTTGGTGCCGTTCAGCTGCCGTGGGGAATGTACGTGGAGAAGATGAATAGTTAGCATGTGTAAGAGGTGAAGCTTGGACCGGGGAAAGAGATAACAGACCAAGAGAAGGACTGAGTTGATAGGACGATGTAAAGACAAGTAAGGAAAGGACTGAGAGGTACTGTGTAGCTGGAAACTGTTACCACAAAGACATAAGAAAGGGAATAAGAATCAGAGTGCAGCAGGTGAAGGGGAATTGATTGGACAAGTGACCTGGGATAAGGAACCAAAGTGGAATGGGAGTGGAATTATAGGTAGGTGGTATAGGACACTGAGGTGAAGAGGGGAGGTTTGGAATGGGAGAGGTGACCTGGGCCCTGGCTGTAAATAAATAGAGGTTATTAGGATCAGGATATCAAGGGCTGAAGCCTTAGGATCAAAAAAGGAATAGAACTTGGACAGAAGCCAAATGGGATGGAAGGGGTTACTAGAGACTAAAAAATTTTGTTGGGGGAGAAGACAGATAAGGCAGAAGTCCTGTGGCTGGAATAGACATTCCTCAAGATTGCTGGTGGTGTGAGTGCACCCACATGTGTGTGCATGTTAAATGTGCACATAACTTCCGGCATCCCTGCTGCTCTGTGCACAAAGTAGTTACCTACTAGTGGTGGGTGATGTGCCTAGAGCTCCAGCTTGGCCATAATCATTTGGATGGCAGTGCAAAGCTATGTGATGGGATTCTTGTTCTTTATTTGACTTTGTGGGAGGGAAGAATCAGCTACCAGTCATGGGGAGAAAAAATACACTGAACGAGGACTGCATGCTTGACTTTGTAAGTCTCAGAGCTGAGAATTGTGAGAATCCGAGTATCTGCACAGCTGAAATTATTTGGGATAGCACAGTGCAGGCATTGCCAGGCCTCTGGTCTGAATGTGGGAGGTGGTAATGCTGGGCAGCTGTACTTACTGCTGTCACATGAAGCTGATCCTGCTGTGTGGAGGGGGCGGGGCGGGGCAGGGCACTGTGTGTTTCAAGCTCTTGAATTTTTTTTTTTAAATTACATTACCAAATGGGTGAGTAATTAGATTTTCTTTCTGTCAGGTTGGAAGATAGAATACCAGAAAACAAAATAGGCATTTTAGAATTTGTATTAAATGGGCTTGATTACATACTTTTCCCTAACAGTACCTCTTGCATTTGCACTGTTAAAGCAAATTATCTGTAGGTGATACATTTGATCCCTTCATGTTACAGTGTGCTTCAAGACTTTATTAAGAACCTCACATGCCAACTTTTTGCTTCGAAGTTGAAAGGGAAAGATTAGACTTCCTATTTCAACTGAAAGTAGGCTTTATGTTTACAACAGCTGTTAAGTTGAAGAAGTTTAACAGATTATGTAGATAAACTTTTGTGTACTTTGAGAAGAAGCTTTTGAAAGCTAGCTAAACATGTCAGTTATATTCTAGTGTCTAAGTCTTTGTCAGATTTTCCAGTTAGCTGACTTAAAATTTAAGTAAATGGTACTATTGCATGTATTTTTTAGTATTTTAAATATATTTTTTGATAGATTACATGAGTCTGCAAGTTGCCGTAATTCTGCATGAAGCACTGTACTTTGGCTTGCTCATGAAAAAATTGTGTTCTGTTCTAATTTTTATTTGTCTTGAGACTGATTCTCGCTTGTATTACTGCTGCTAGAGAAACAGATATAGTAGAGATGCTCTTTTCGGAGAGTTTAAAATCTGGCAGTGATTCTCTTTGCGGGGATAGAACACTGCTTTTAGCTAACGTTTGTGAACATTGCTAGTCAGAAATTCTAAACTCCTAGCGACCATTCTGGTTTCATATTAAATTTTATCTATAACAAATTTTATCATAGAATCTTCTTCAGAAAAGGCACGGTTGAAAACATGGTGATTTTGTGAGACAATTAAATTGATAGTCATTTAGGGAAACTGGACCAGAAGCCATCTAAGCTGCACCTGATTCATGCTTCTACTTTAAAATCTTTCAGATCCACGTGTTAAAAACAATTTCTCAGGGCTTGGTTGCAGCAGTTCTGAAGTCTTATGATTTCTTGTATTTTCATTTGAAAAGACAGTGCCCTTTAACCTTTTCTTCAAGCTTCACTGGTGAAGTTATATTACCTTTTTCTTCTAATATTCTTATCTCTCTGTGTTAAGAAAATAACTTATTATGGACTCTTACTGTCTAAATGGTTAGAAAATGCAGCGGTGTAAATAGTAGCTGATTGCAGAATTATTCTTGCTGTGCTATGGGGAATGAGTTTGTCTTTTGACAGTCAATAAATATGCAGGAAGAATAAAGAGAAAATGCGAGTCAGCTTTTGTGACTAGAGTACCTTTTATTCCTGCTGGCAGTTTCAGAAGATTGTACAGCTTTGCTTCTGGTGCTTTATGTTGAATCAAGAAATAATATTTTTTAAAGTACATAAAGGTTCTAGCATTAAAGAAACTATTAACATCGTATTTAAGACACACAAAAGAAATACCATACTGCTTTATGTGGTACCATGTGAAGGGTCCAAGGGACATAAAATTCTTAGTGGCAGTAGGTCACTGTGTCAAATTACGTGACTCTCCTTGAGGATTATGTACCTTATTTGTTTGATTGCTAGGTTTCTTGTTCCAATCTAAACATGATGCATTCTAAAGTAAAATAAATCTTCCTGTAAACACATACTGAAAACCTGATAGTCAATTTGAAGATAAATCCTTTAGAAACCTGCCAAATACAACATTTATTGCACAAAACTATTTCTTGGTGAATTTAAGTAGCTTGTAGAAATAAAAAGCCAGTGGAATAGTGTATGTTCCAAATCTGAAGTCCCAGTCTCCAGAATGGCATAAGCCCTTCTGATGTCTGTTCATGGATTTATTTTACTGTATGTCCCTATCTGAATAAAAGCAATTAATAGCCAACAAGCGAAAAAGCTACCTGACCTAGCAAATAGTTTTGTGGCCCTTAAGGACTTTCACATATTCTGCTAGCGTAAAATACACCATGTTACTTAAGCAGCTCTCTAATAAGGCAAAAAAGAGTGTAAAATCTGTTTTGTAGTGTATTATGTAATGCATAATTTTTTAGTATCTATTGCTTTAACGATGGCAACCTTATCAGCAGCAAGGACTACTTTTTTAATCAAAAAGTTCCTAAGTATTACTTATGTTAGCAAAAACAAAGGGAAAATATCATATAATTTTGTAGTCTGTTAGAAGCTGGTTGTTCATTTATGAATAGATATTGTAGAATAGGTATGAACTGACAAAATACATTTTTACAGCAGTAGATACATCTTATATAAAAAGTTATAGCAAATACTTTACTATACTTGTATTTCACTGAGAAGCTGTTGAGCAAGATTCATCTAAAGTGAACAGTTTAAAGAGGGGACATGTGTAGGAAGTTTCAAAACATTTTAGTATACATTAACATATTCTGATATGTCATCACAGACTATTAAGCTGTAGCAAATAATTACTGATTCATAAATTCAGCAATAGTGTGTTTCAATAGATATAATAACCTGCCTTTATTATGGATTACATAATTTTAGGCCGTTTGGGGTTTGGGGCTTTTGCGGGCTTTTTTGATTGAACGTGATGTAGAAATAAAGATTAAGAAGCAAAGTAGAATCAGCCACTAAAAACACCCCTGGGAAGCAACGGTGTGTTGACTCTCTTCTGGGTTTTGTCTGATTACTTGCTTAGTGAAGACAGCCTCGCTCTAGGTTTCTTTCATGCTTTTAATGTTTGTGTTTGATCTTGCAGAGCCTTTTGATGGAACAAACACTGCTAGAGCTGTACATGAAAAACAGAAGTTTGATAGGATCAGAGGAGAAATTCTGAGGGTAAAAAGTATATTTAATTTAATTTTTCCAGTCACTTTGTTTTTCATAATAGTTACACAAATGCTGGTCATTGAACATGCCTGTTTCTCATGTTTGTGTTATGAATATTTTTATGCTTTATACTATGTAAATAATAGAAGCGTATTTAAAAAAAAAAAAGTGGGGAATTATTTACTAAGAGCAATAAAGCACCTGGAGTACTGTGTTCAGTTCTGGAGTTCTCAACCTAGAAAGGACATCGAACTGTTAGAACAGGTCCAGCGCAGGGCCACCAAGATGATTAGAGGGATGGAGCACCTCTCCTGTGAGGACAGGCTGAGAGAGCTGGGACTGTTCAGCCTGGAGAAGGCTCCAGGGAGACCTGATAGCAGCCTTCCAGTATCTGAAGGGAGCCTACAGGAGAGCTGGAGAGGGACTGTTTGTCAGGAAGTCTAGTGACAGGACGAGGGGTAATGGTTTTAAATTGGAAGAGGGGAGATTTAGATTAGATATTAGGAAGAAGTTCTTTGCTGTGAGGGTGGTGAGGCACCAGAACAGGTTGTCCAGGGAAGCTGTGGATGCCCCATCCCTGGAAGTGTTTAAGGCCAGGCTGGATGGGGCTTTGAGGAACCTGCTCTAGGGAGAGGTGTCCCTGCCCATGGCAGGGGGGGTGGGACTTGATGATCTTTAAGGTCCCTTCCAACTCTAACCATTCTATGATTCTATTAATATGAGTAATAATGTCTGCAATTAAGTATCAGGCTTAAGTTGAAATGTATACTTGAAATAGTAAACCCTTTGTCCTAGACTTTCTTGTGTGTGTAAAATTCTAATGATAGTCAATAGCTTTAGATTTACAACTTTTATCTTCATTCATTATTTCTTTCATGAATTTGACTAATAATAGACAGTGTTTTATACTTGCTCCTATCTGTTTTTTATAAGAATCACCACCAATGGTTTTCTGTTGGTTTTTGACAGCTGAATTATATTGGCACTTTCCTTTAGGGGACCACACTTGTAAATTTAGAACATGAGGAGTTCAAACTGGAACTTTCATTATTCCAGTCAGTGGATGAGGCAAGACCACTTTGAAGCAGGCAAAGATATAGACCTCTGTACCAACTTTCTCTTATGTTTGTCTCCTATCACAGGCATTCCATTTGGAATTGCAGCTCAATTCTAGTTCTCCGACTGCATAATGTAGTCATCGTTAGGGATTAGTGCGTAGAACTGGTTTCCAGCTTTAACCAGTTAGACTCCCCATTCTGCTGTCATTGGAGGCACCTGTTTGCTCCAGTTAATCAGTTCCCTAAATATCTAGAGGGCTTCTCCAGCAAGAAAGGAAATCCATACCTGATACTTGTAACAAAAACAAATGCTATAAGGTGTTGCCTTGATGAGAAAAGGAAAGCTTATTTGCTTTGCGGTTCTGTTCAGAAATGTTGGTTTCCTTCTGTTTAACCATTTAGCATGAAAAATACTGAACTGTTCACATAATTGTACATAAAACATTTGATTTTGTGGATCTGCTAAACCAGTGGTTTGCAAAGTAGTCTGGGCTCTGTCATCGTTCTGTGAAATTGGAGTGAACTTCTCTTTTCAGAGTTTTCAATTTAAAAATTTGTTTCAAACCTGTGTGGTTTTCTGAAAAGCATAAAAGTAGTTTGATCCTCTGTCTGGAAGCCTACATGCTGGAGCATTATGGCCCTGAAAAAAAAAACATAAGGAATGACAGTTGCTTAAAACTGCAAGTACTTACTAGTATATTGCACTTTTCTTTTTAAGGAGCATAAGGAATCTGTTTGTCTCATTGCGTTTGAGAGATGATTATTCTTGTGGCTTTCATTACACTTTGCGGTTTAAATGATTTCTATGTAAAGACAGAAGGGTCACTGCAGTTATTAGCAGGTTCATGGCCTAACAGACGTGGCAGATGTGTCCTGGAATTCTCACTGGAATACAGAAGAAAATTGAAATAATCTATTTTAAAGACGCAATTAAGTTCTGGAAATGTCAGAATATAACATTTTGTATCAGAAACTCTGACACATTTGAGCCACTTGAGGCAATTATTTTGCAGTCAAATGATCAATTTAATGCTTAAAGAATGCTAACATCTCAGTCTCCCCAAATCCACTGTCTTCTTGAAAGGCTGTACTTTCCTCTGTATTTTATTGCGGTTTTGTCTACCTTTTGGATTTTTTCTTCCCCCAAAAAACAAACCAAACCAAACTCCCTCTCTTCCCAAGAGGGAGGGAAATACCAACCTTACTTTTTGTGGGCCTGTGAGGCTTACTGCTGACAATGGTATGTAAGTATTAATGCCCAAAATATTTAGCTGGTTAAAACTTTGTACTTTTTTCCCCAGTCTTGGCAGGTATTACGAGACAAGAAAGACCTGAACTATATATTACCTTTAAGAGCAGTCATACAGAAAAGATAACCAACTTCTCCCAGTTTCTTCTTCATGGATCCAACTGAAATAAAGAACGTTATCAAAATCAAGAGGCAGTTACCACATATTTTTTAATTAAATGTTTTTCTCTGTAAACCTTTGTTAAGGAAATGTTTATAAGAAAGATTGCATATTTTATTACTGAAATTTGTTAATATAGCTGTTCGTTGAAAGATATGTTTTCTGAAAATGCTTGCATTGTTGATTTCTAGAAGAAACTGAAACAGCAAACCACAAGAAGAAATCCATTTTAAGGAAAGTATGGGGATATAGTGACTTGTTGTTTTCAGTATGTGTAATCATTAATTCATATGCACTTAACCATGAAATAAAGACACGCAGAGGCAAATAATGTGCACGTCTCTCTGTATCCTTAAAGCGTTGCTCACAGTACCTACTTCTTGATAAGCAGACAGCCCATGCTTTACATCTGCTTAACTGCAGTAAGCACTTTTGCTCAACTGGGCACTTTCCAATTTTATTTCCATTTTACATGGAACAACAAGCAACAGTTTATGAAAATTAAGATAGATTACGGTTGATAGTGTTCTAAGTATCAAGAACTGTAGTCAAAACTGGAATTTTCAAGCAGGAGGTCTACTGCAAAGATGAAGAACTAAAGAAAAGGACAAGTAAATATATACATAAATGCTTCATATTCATACAGAGTAGGCAAGGTACTTCACAGTGCTTCCTTTTACATATTTGAAGTAATAGTGATGTCTGCTTTGGAGGGAAAAAAGAAAAGCGTGGGAGGTGAAGAAAAAAAAAAAGAAAACAACCAAACACCCCCAACCCTGCCACTGCTACAATAGACTGGACTTCTGTTTTAATTATGTGTAAATATTGGTAAATGGATCAGCTACTGTAAATTAAATTTTTAAAAGTAACCTTGAAAATTTTAGCTTCTCCAAAATAGAGTTCTGAACCCTCCTTTAGACCTGCTGTAGCGCAGTCAGTGCTGTTCCTATATTTGTTATTGAAGGCCAATTCATTGTTAAAACTGTACCGCTGATTTCAAATTCATATTCTTGTTTTAAGTTTAATATTTTGTATGGTGTCCAGTGGAATAAAGTTCATATATGGAAGATACAGCTTATTTTTCAGTTTATGTTACTTTGTACTGCATATTTAAAATATGTCCTATAATTAAGTAGAAAAGGAAATGCCCTGTAAAGGTAAGGCTGCTGTTGCAATTCATAGACTTCTATATGGCTATTCTGCACAGCATCTGTGTACAGGTAAATGTTTCAACTGCTGGCATTTCTATCAGGATTGTGCAAAATAACAAGCATTAACTCTTCTTGGGCCAACTTTTAAGTTTTAATTTATTGCAAGTTTTACAGTTTAGAAACTCTAGAAACTGTAAACTGTTTGCCTGCTGTGAGGTTACTTGCTACACACTTCATTATCTTGTCTGTGTAAGACTTTTGGCTCGCTTCTCAAAACAGCATCCTTCTGCGATTTTAACAGTCTCACAGTTTTAATCCCACTTCAGCAATCCACTAAAATGTTCTCCTTCCATGCCTGTGCTCCCCATCCCTGCCCTTCCTTTTTGTGAGATGGAAGGTTTGGTCTCATGGAAACATTTGCTTTGGCCTGCTTTATGTAAAATGAAAGCACAACTTTTTAGTGTAGGATGATGCCTGTATCCAAAGACTCCTTACAAATCCTTACAAGTTTGGGGTTTTTTTGTTTTGTTTTGGTTTTTTTTTTTTGTTTTGTTTTTTGTTTTTTTTTTTTTTTTTTTTTTTTTGTTTTTTTTTTTTGTTGTTGTTGTTGTTTTTTTGTTTTTTGGTTTTTTTTTTTTAAAAAAAAAATGGTGCTGGCTATCTGGAAAATATGAAGCTTACCCAGNTGACTTAAGAAGTGGCATATGTGTTCAAACTTGGCAAAAATGTATTTCAAGTGAGCTGAATGCAAGACACAAAACTCTCTCTTAAGAGTTTGCATTGCATCACCTAAGGTGTCAACCTATCTTACACCTTAAATTACTACTTTCTGTTAGAACTGCTTGAGTTAAAACATTTGTGGTACCTCTGTGCAACTGTAAAAAATGACCCACCAACTCAGTGGTCTTTTTAATACAAGCTGAGATCCGTAACCACAGTGGCCTATTTATTTTGAAAGAAAGTTTTTTGCTTTTTTTTTCCCCCCTCAAGCTCATGTAATTCTGATGAGCTACATTTATAACCAGAAGTGTAGATGGTAGATTTTCCCCACCTGTCTGGCAACAAGCCTGTTTGTTGCATCCCCTCTGACAGTGGAGAACTCCCCAGCTGTTTCCTGTGTTGGCAGAGCCAGGTGCAAGGTGGTGTCACTTCGTTCATCTTGTACCAACAGCAGGTGGTGGAGTAATACGGAGAGAGCATGGAAAGTGGCAGTGCCCTTGCATGCTGAAAAATAATCTGATTGGTTTGGAAAAATGTCACCTAGTGTCATTGTATTTGCTCTCTGTCAAGGCCAAGCAAGAGCAGCACTGATTTCCATGGAAGTACCAGACAACTGGAATGATGCTGAGCAAGCATAATATTTGTTAAAGAGTGGGCTGCTACTTTTATCAGAAAACTTCAGAAAAAATACCACAAAAGAAATGGTTTGGGGAGGGTGAGCAGGAGCTGAACTTTTAAGTAACTTTTTACTGAGTTTGGGTAGTCTGAGGTTGTCCAGACTTTTAATGATCTGGATTTTCATCTACTCTGGCTAGGGATCCAGACTGAGACAGCCACTAACGGCTGTCATATATCCTAACGTTAGCACGAAGTTTTACTTTCTCCTCACCTTCAAAATAAAAATCTTCACATGCCTGTCCCTTGGTATACACCCTAGCAGAATTATTTTTTTTTCTGGGACACCTTTTGGTAAGAGGTGTTTTTCACAGCTGAACAAGGTTTCAGCGTATGTGCAAGATGCAAACTTCTCTGAGGCTTCTTGCTGCCTTGAAATAAACATGCTTTAGTTCAGCTCTGTTATTTTAGGACTGGTTTTGATTACTCTTTTTGGCACTGGGTTTGCCTGTCATTTCTCGCCTTATGCAATGTCAGACTGCTAGTGTCTTATCTAAGATTGTAGAAACTCTATTCATCCTCCAGCAGTGTTCTTAATTAACAGGCTTAGAGGTATAGGGGAGGACCAAATGTTAATGAGATCTTCCCATTTGGTAACAGTAGTGCCAGAACTGTCATAGGCTGCATACCGTGAAACTTGGAAGTTTTTCCTCTAGCTCTCACTTCTAAAATGTGATTATGCAAGTGTACTCTCTGTACCTTAAGGTGCTCTGACAGTATGACAGGTTGTTTTTAAGAAATTCCGTACAAAGAGTTCAATGTAAACCAATTTCAAGGCTCAAATTGAAGGCTGGCATGGTTATTTGGGAAAAATGGGCAGCAAAAGGATGCAAGATGATTTGTAGATAATCCAAGGTTAGCGCCTGTGAACACCATCCCAGATGCTTATTTGGAACCAGTGCTTTACTTGAACTTGGGTCACTGGACTCACTTCCCAGTGTTAAATTTAAGCCCATCAGAGAATGTCACTCTTGATTAAATGGACTCTCTCTGCTCTAGGTTATCTTATCTGTTTTCTGTAGTGTTCGTTTTTGTTAGGTTTGTCTTGTTATCTCTAATCCTTGTATGTTTTAATATAAATCCTTCCCTCATTGATTTTACAGGGTACGATACTCATAGGAACAGCATGAAAGAATATGCTGGTTTGGTCAAGTTACAGGTCAAATTAAATTGTGAGAAGTACAGAAAGGAAAGCACTAAACCTGGAAGTAATCTGAAGGCGAGAAAGGGCACTCACTGTGCTGATGTCTGAATCAAAACTTGTGCAATATATATGTGCTTCATATATAAGCATCTCTAGAGGATTGTAATGGTTTTTGTTTATCAAGTGTAAAGAATGTGAAGTCCTCTACCTTAAATTTCATTGTGTGCTGTGTACACCATCTCTGTGCTCATGATAAAATCTGGACTTCCAAGTTAGTGCTGGTTTCAGGTACACTTCTTTGAGTAATTATGTTCTAATTGTGTACCTCAGTGGGTAGGTCCAGAGAGCAGACAGGTTCTATCTGCTTGTACTGTTTAGGAAATATTTTACTTCTAGTGAATCTGTCAGTAAAGTTTTAATGTAGCATTGTAGAGAGACCTTGTGCTCAGAAATACCTGTTTGGGTGTTTCTCTACTTAAAATAGAAGGAAGAGTTTCTTGACTGGTTTATAACCAGCTATTTATTTGAAGAAAAAAAAAAAAAGAGGGAAAAAAAAGGGGGGTGGGGAGGAGGAAGGGCATTAGATTTATAGTGTATACCATGTTTTCTACCTGAAATAACTTGGAAGTTCTTTATTTAGAATCAGATTGGTACTTCTCCCCCTCTTATTAAAAATAATTTAAAATACAGTCATTACTTCAGCTAGCAGAGTTTGGAAGTATTTCCATTTTGTCTGTGAAAAGCACTGCATTTTGTGAGAAAGTCAGAATAATAAAGGGGAAATGTGGCTTAATCAAAAACTACATGGTAATGTAGTTCATCTTTAAATTAAAATTCGTTCAAGTCCACTCAGAGAGGAAATTTGAAATATCCAGTGATTTAACACATCAACAGATCCTGTGTGGTGTTAAAAACTACTGCTGCAACTGTATGGTATGGATTATTAAAGGTGTCTGTACAGGGCTCACCCACTAGTAATTGCATTTGACCTCTCTAGCTCACTTTTTGAGGTGCTGTGGGCCTGCTCGGGGGTGGAACTTGCTTTTCAGTGTGCTAAATACACCTTTTCTGGGGGAAGTGGAGGGTCGCAAGAACACTCTTCTTCCCCTTCAGGCGTGCTGTCCGCCCCAAATTCTCGAGAAGTTGCTTGGGACGATTTGCTGGGGCCGCAGCCCGTTCTCTCTGCCATCCAAANATACCGCGGTGCTGAGTGCGACTGGGCCTCTAAGGCCTCCTCCTTCGTAGAGGAGGAGGAGGAGGAGGAAGAAGAGGAGGAGGAGGAGGAGGAGGAAGAAGAGGAAGAGGAGGAGGAGGAGGCTGTGGACCCGGAGGAAGCAGAGGAGCTGACTAACAGGTAGGGCATCCCTGGGGACTCACAGCCTCGGGGGCAGCTGGCAGCTTCGTCCCAAAGAACAAGTCCTGGGGATAACAGGACAGGGACCCTGTGCTGGGTTTAGTGCCTTTCCCCCTTCCCGTCCCCAGTTGCCAC
>VXBW01002919.1:0-15106 GCA_013400375.1 Thinocorus orbignyianus
ACGACCAGCAGCCGAGGCCGGTCGGTGCTGTCGGGGCCGCGGTTGCTGCGGGTGGGGAGAGGCTCAGTTGCTCACCCCCTGCCCACTCGCCCCGGCCAGGGGGGGCACACCGGGGAACCTCGCAGGGTACCCGGGAGCTGCGGCGCCTGGCCGGGCGGTACAGAGCGGGCGGCTCCGCGCCACTCCGCGCCACTCCGCAGCCCAGACGGTGGGGTGGGGCTGCCCCGCTCCGCGCCCCGAGGCCAAGGCGAGGAGCCAAAACCACCCTCCCGATACGAGAGGCACCAGCTGCCGTGGAGAGGCTCTTCCTGACTGTGCCAAGGCGCCTTCTCTCCCAGGCAATTAGGCATTCATTACTGCCACCCTCGCCCCTGCACTGCTCACAGCGACGTCTTTAATGTCTCACCAACTTTGAATATCGCTGTGAGGAAAGCACGGCCTGGTCTTCCTTCCGAGGGACTCTATCTCCTCCCCGGCGCCTTACTGACCTTCGCAACAGGGTTTCAAGCGATGCAAAAAAAAAAAAAACCCAACAAACCCCACTGCCCAACAGCACCAGCAGCGAAGGGGAAATAACACTTGTCTGACAGACAGTGATCTGCGTTAGACCTGGCAGAGGATACACCACTCATCTTTTGCCATTATAAGGTATTTTATTGCTTCCCAAAAGAGCACAATAAAATTGACAGCCGCTACTTGAGAAAAAAAATAACTAAAATATGTATTTTAAAAATAAGCGCACAAGTTATATGTGTGGAGGTTAGACAGGTCGAGCTAACTAGCCGAATAGAGAAGATATGTGTAAATATAAAACGATTCCCTGCTAAATTAGCTATTATTGCTTAGATCCTGAAAACCAATCTTGCAAAATTAAAGACCAGAGAAGCAGTAGGGAGATCCAAAAAGGAGATAAAGTCTAAACAGGGAACAGTGAGAACTTGTGTACCTCAGTGTACACAAATGCTGCAAGTTCTGTGTTCTCACATGAATATCCCTGCAAAACACATAGTTTATTATACTTGTTCTGAGGAGAGATACTTCACTGCAACAGGAAAAATAACCAAACAAATCCAACAAAAAGACTCACCTTAACAAGATTTACATAATGCCAACCTCGCAAGTTCTAAAATTACAAACACAAACTTGTTAAAGTGACTACATACAAAATAGAGGAATCTTGAGTGAAAGTAGTGCAATCAGCATGTAAGAGGGATGAATTAAAGATGGACCATGACCCTTTGTACAATCATTTCTCATGCATGAAAGCAAAAGGGGGGGGGGAAGGAGGGATTTTTATGTACTGTCCACTGTTCAGTGGTCTCTGTTTTGAACAGGGGCAAATAAAAGCCATCAATAAATCATAAATCTTACATTAAGAACAAGCATGCATAGCATACTTATGGTTTAGTGTTTTTTCCCTCTAGTGGGACATGTGCCATCCATTATGTACAAAGATGAAAGGTATATCATACAGTACAGTGGTATTGGGTTATATATGTATATAGATAGAAAGACAATCAGAGTATTAATGCAATAGATACCACCAATACATGTGTTACACATTTGTAACTTTCATCTGGAGCGTATAATCATTATTAAAGCTACTTGTGGTTTCCTTTGTATTGCTCAGAATCCTGCATTCAGTCCAGCTCATGAAAATAAATGTATCATGAGTAAGTGTAGCAAGAGCTTGAGCTGCCTGTCATCGTTTGTTCTCGTCCTCTATAGGACGTGTATTTCTGCCTGTATGGTTATTTGCATCCACATATTGTGACTTTTCCGACTCTGTTGCCCACAGCTTCTGTTTTGCTGTGTAAACAAACATGTACAGGGTGAACTCAGCAGCTGAAGACCCTGGAAATACATTCTATACTTTAGCAGTTTCACTGCCAAATACACATTTTGCAGATCAGAAATTTTTAGAATTTATCAACTTCCTATCTGCACATACAATGTATCTGACCCGTAGATTAAAGGAAATTTGATGTCTTTATGATAATTTTCCAGTTTGCCTGTAGAGTAGCTGCTATACACTAGTCCACTTGCTTTCATGAAAGTTTGGAAAGAACAGAAAACCTCTTTGGAGGAGGCAGGCTGGTAAATTCCCTCTAGCCCCAGGACTGTACTTGGTGACACGTAGTTTGGGCAGTGCTGCAAGTGCAATCAGTAAAGAGGCCATGTCATTCCCATTTTTGTCAAGAATTCCAAAATGAATGGGGTGCCTTGGAAAGAGGCTAGATCTGATCTGATCTGAAGACAATATGTAGTTGTGCCATGTGGTAGGGCAAAACGTGTGTGTGAGGAGTGACTACAGTAAAGAGAATGAGGTCTAGGAGAGAAGATANACTCTTAAAAGGCATCTACCACGGAGAAGAAATATGAGACAGACAGGAACAGTATAGAAAGGGATAGGTATTAATCAGAGCAAAAGACAGAAGGCAAAGAAGAGAAAATTCTGCTGAACCTTAATTCTTTTCTACTAATATGTTCAATAGTGTCTGCATGCCCTACACAGGCTGACTGGCTAAGNTCTAGGAGAGAAGATAGGAAAGGATGAATGTGGTGGAACGGGTGGGAGAAGCACAAGTGAAAATTTATGGAGGAATAAGTAGAACCACAGAGGGGCAGACATGAGAGAAATGTTCAAGAAGTTGAATGCGGTGCCATAGGAAACTGAGAAAATATACAAGAAGGAAAGAAACTGGTGGTAAAAAGAATATGAAGGAGACAGCATGACAGAATGAGGAATGAAAAGAGGGAAGATGGAGGCAAGGAGGGAAAATAAAAAGAAGATAACTTCTTTCCTGGAGATGCTGTGTGTGTTTGTCTTAGATGTTGAGACTGTAACAGATCAGATGCTGCCACTTACGATGATTTGACATGCAACTGCAAAGTTTTCCAATATCTCTCACAAAAATACTTTTCTGTTAGGGGTACAGTCAGTCTTAATATATTTGCCAAAACACATTTATGTGTATATTCATTGTAACATTGTAATTGTTTAATTATTTGCCACTCTTAGATTTACAAAGCTTTTCTTTCCCCTAAAAAGAAAATGCATAGTTTTTTGTTTGTTTGTTTGTTCTCTTGTTTGTTTAAGAAAGCATTGCTGTTTCAACAGNGAGATTGATTTGCTGTGTGACATTAGAAACCCTAATACTGGCACCACATATTGCAATAAACCTTCTTCCACCTCTGCATGACAAGATAAGAATGTTTTTATGATGTGTATATATTTTGCCGTACTCGGATTTTCATAGATAATTGGGGTTAGCCTTATTTGCTTCAGGCCTCCTGTCTCTTTATCTGGACTGCACTATAAATATTACTCTGTCGATACTGAAACTGTTGGGACTGACAATATTTGTTTATGTGGTAGAAAGAAGAAAAAAAACAAGCTAGCTTTATTGCAGAAGTTATGACAGGAGATCAGAATAGATGAGCAGAATAGTCCTTCCTCTCCCTCGGATCCACCAATCTTGGTGGAGCTTCACAGATGTGGATGTCTATAGTACCCACGACTTGAAAGCTTGAGCAAATGACTAACATGTTAAGACAAAAGTAAGATGCACAAAGCATCTGTTTAGAAGCACCACTGAACACAATTTTCAAATCTACTTTGTAACAAGGCTGTAGTCATTTGCTTTGATGATAACAATAACACTATACTCATGTGTTGACTTCTCAGGATCTCAAAGACTCATCACAGTCATTACCTCAGGGACTCAGTCGTTAAGAATAGGATGGGACTTGTGGATATCTGTGCACAGAGGAAATCTGCAGGACTCAGTCCAAAGATTTTAGCCAAACAACATGGTGAGGCAGGCAATAATCATTACCCCCATTTTATAGGTACACTGAAATGTCCAAGTGGAAAAGGGCTAAATTCTACTGCTGACACTGTCAATGGGAGACCTGCTGTACATTTGTAGTGCCGCTTCCTGATGTATTTCTCAGCCTTAAGAATCAAGGTGATACTGTCTCTGCATCTTTACATTCCAGCAAATAAATGTGCATGTTACAAAGGTAGCTGTGTGTGTATTATTATACTGGGACATCAGCTTTAGTACTTAAGCAGACATAAACTCAAATATTTTTACATACATTTTCATATGTGATCCAAATAAGACCTGAAAATCCTACAGATGCTTCTGCATACTACCAAGCAGTTATAAAACAAAAAAACTACAAAATTTTGGATAATGTTTTCTTACTTATGTACTTACAGTACACATAAATGACTTTTGACTCTAAGATTATTTATTATGCAAGTGGACTCCTTACAGACTTAAGAGCTTTGTTTACAAAGAGGTTAGGCGTTCTCCTATTTTTAAGGACTCAAGTCAGTCCACTGTCATAAATGGTCTGACATATAGTTTTAAAGGTAGGCACATAAAGCATATGGCTTCCTGAACCTCTGTCATCTTTCAGTCATTTACAATATTTCTCGCATGTTGTCATCATCACAAAGAACTGATTTCAGTTGTTTTGGGTGAAATTTTGCCTCTGATCTTAAGAACTCCTGTGGGAGAGGAAGGAAGGACTTTCTGAAAGTCACCAGCTTGAATCATTAGTTGGCTTCATGTCTTTCCCTCTTTTGGAAAAAATATTTTGGTTTATACAGCTTGGTTGCATTTAAATTAATTTTGCTTCTGGAATCTTGTATAAATTTAAGACCTCAGAAAGAAGCACAGCCATGTACTTCAGAAGAGCTGTTCTTTCATTTAGGGAAATAACAGAGCAATGGTTTCATAGCCTTTATGGAAAGTCAAGCAAATATTAGACAAAGGTTCTTGCAATTTGATTCTGTTTTATGAGAGTGTTTCAACCTCATTTCCTATTAACTTTTCTTCCTGCTATTCCTAGTCAATATAGTTCAATGGAAGAAAAATGAGTAATTGAAAGTACATGAACACAATTTAGATTAATAAGGTTGTCTGGAATAGTCACGTGTGACAGTCCATAACTGTAAAAATAAGCATTTTGGTACCTAAACATACAAATCCTTACTCAGATGATCAATGACGTCGCTGCCAGTCAGCCTACCGGTGTTTGTAGGTTTATTCACTGAAATCAGGACCTCTTTTATTAAAGTTTCAGTACAGATTTCTGTGGCAGAAACCTTAGTCAAAGGTGCTATTTTATTCAGGTCAGTGCAATTTTCATATGAGAAAGACCCACATGCTTGAACACTTTTTCTACCTAATATGTACACTACAGAGAAGGATTCTTTTTTTTTCCCCCAGAAAAAAAATGAGATTGAGTATATCAGAGTCTTTTGAATACTTTTCATTAGAAACCAGAAATATCTCTATAATCTATGTCCAGTTATAGAAATAAAATGTATATAACTTTCATAAAATTGTGCCTAAGACAAGCCAAATTTGTTCAAACCACTAGAAATCACTTACAGACAGTAAAAATACTGTTGAAAATTGAATTGTTAGGCTTAAATATATATTAAAATGGAAATATAATTTTATGGATCCTTTAGTATCTTCCTATTCATGTCCTGATATCATAGAAAAAAAAACAGAATAGAAATGAAGAGAGGGAAGGAATGAAATGGAATTAAATGGAGTAATATACAAACTATAGTCTTTTGCTTAGAAGAAGTATCTTGTGGTTAGTTAGTGGTAGTAGAATCATGTATAACTGGGAGTCAAATTGATAAGATCTACTTTAGTAGCAGAATCCTAAGTAGTGCATACAGTTAAGTTGTACTTTACTTCATTTTTTTTAAGGTTTGTTCTGTCCCTTTCAAAAAATTTCAATCAAATATGCAATTAATCTGCCAACATCAACAAGATCTTTAGAAAACTTCCAACACAGAATGAACATGTTTTCCCATGTACTGTAAATATTTATCTTTTATGATAATCCCACTACTCCATACTATTCTTAAGAAAGTTTTTGGATTGCTAAATAAACATCTTGATGCAATTATATTCAGAGACTTACAGGGGCAAAATATGTCTAGTGTTTGTGATTAGAACACATATAAGATGTATAATACTACCATTTCAGTATCCTCTGTGTAACCATCAATAAATTATGACTTTGCAGCTAGATCTTTAACTGATTAATTGCAGGCTTTCACAAAGAAGCTTCCCCCTCCTTCCCGGCTTGCCTTTCTCCTTCCCCCAAATATGTCAGTAATAGAACTATTATGTTCACAGACAAAAGAGTGTGCTAACACAACATCAAGCTTGTGAAACTAACTTAAAACCATGGCAAGCTTTTGTTGAGTATGAAATGCTGAATATCTGAGACAACATGCGCTTTGTTTTACTTAGGTAATGCAGGGATATGCTGACAAACTCTAAAGGAGAAACAGGCAAACTAATTTCTATGAGTACTAATTTCCTTGTTATCAATTCAATTAGCTAAGAAAAAGAGAAATATCTTCAGTTCGTGATTGCTGTCACTGAGCCATGGCAAAAAAAAAAAGCGGGGGGGAGGGGATGGGGGGTGGATGTGCCACATAGCTGTGTCTTTGGGACCTACTTTAACAAACACAGAATACCAAGGTCAGCCCTACAGCTTAGCTTAAAATCTCTATCAACTGATAGCTATTGATTATGTTGTGAAGATGAACAGAGCCCTGGTGTGATATGTAGTTTTCCTGGTGAAGAAATGCCTAAACGTCATTGACTATATGTGACCTATGACTTACCGAAATACTTATTTTTGTATCCATTTAGAATTGGGTGTAAAAAGACTTCCAAAAAAGCTAAGGAACTGGCAGATATTGCCTTATACAGATTCTTGTGAAGAATCTCTGTTCAGTGCACCCTTTGGGAGTGTTTTATGACTTTTGGACCATCCTTCATACATCTTGGACTTCTAAGAGCTGATGGCGTTCTTTTCCATGATGGTCACATTGTGTGTGTTGCACTGGAGTACAACAGTGCTCTGGCCACAGAGCGTCTCTTCAGCTTGTCTTGGAGCCAGGTGCTACTCAGTTTTCTGTGCATCTGGCTGAATAAAAAGCTGAACAGCTTCTGTGCATCACTGACATAACAGGGCCAGAGTGGCCCTCAGGGTATGCCTCAGTACATTCACAATGGATACAGAAAGGTACTAAAGCAATATTTGTTGTCAAAGCAATATTTGTTGTCCATTCTTTAAGAGCTGTTGTTCCGTTTGCCTTGAACATCACCAAAGATAGTATTATCATTACAGTCCCCAGTGGGAATCAAGGCATAGGATGTTTGCCACCATAAAAATATAATAAAAAATGTCTGCCTCAAACCTTTTAGAAAATGTGGCACTGGTAATGAGACAGAGAGGGAACAGAAATAACACAAAGAGTTAGCTTTTGAAGATTAAACAGCATGCATGGAAAGAACATGGAATGAAAGGCAGGTTTCCCGAGTTCCATGTTATTGAACATCTCCAGATACTACTTGCTGAGTATGCATGATCCTAAACACAGTGAGGGCTAGATCCAAGAAAAGTGGTGTAATTACAACATATTTATGTCTTGTCATCTGAAACATCAATGGTCTTCTGGGGAAAATCTGGAGCCCTGGGCTAGTTTTCTCAGTTTGCTGGGGTGGTGTGAGGTGAATGATCCCAAATGTGTATCCACTATAATAAAGCCTGCCTGCAGTCAGCATGCTGATCAAGGACACGCACAGACTCACAGAATCCTGGAATCTTCATGGTTGGAAGGGACCTCTGAGATCATGCACAGAAATCCTGAATGGAAAATCTTCAGTCCTTTCCCTGTTCATATCTTCAACTACTTAGCCATGGGTGTGAAAAAACACTTTAGACTGGTGGGAGTAATAATTCAGTGATGTCACAGACCTTTTATGAAAAAGAAGGGTAGAATTCCCTATTAAAAGAACAAAATAATAAAAATAAAACAAAACAACAACAACAAAAAAAACAGCCAACCAACCAACCAACCAAAAGCAACAGAAAACGAACCAAACTACACCATGCTGTTGTCAGGCAACTGTTATATATTGTAACCTAGGGATTAGGGGTCTCGTCCCAGATGTACAGAAGACTCAACTTGACATCTTCCATGTCCCATCAGAGAAGAACACCTATCACTGTGGTGGGAGCAGAGAACAGGGGAAAGCACAGACATCTTCCAGTCACTCTACTGAAGATGTACAACTGTGAAAAGATGTGTGCCAAACCCAACAGCAAAAACAGGAAGAAACATGATTCTGAAGCTCAGTGATGGATCACTGACCTGGCTGAAGGAAAACACAAGCTGTGATGTCTGTCTCACATTTTGTATGACAGAGCTTATAAACAAATTTTTTTTCATGGATGCTTAGCATAGTGGTTGGACAAAGAGCTAGAAATATTATCTTCTCTGGTCTTCAACCAGCACATTAAGGAATAATGTTCCTCGGGTTCTGATCATTTTGTCCTATGAATCTTAAATTATTTTCTGATCTCTAAAGAAGACAAAGTACCAGAAACACTGTGTACACATTAGCACAGCTCTGCCCCCTCAGAGTGAGCTCAGGTGACACCACATGGAGCTGGAGTGGACATATTCCAGAGTCTCATCACCCATGTACTTAGTTAAGTATTTGTAAGAGTGCTATATATGAACTTCCAGTAATGTGTCTGTAAGAGCACCACACAGAATTAAAATAATACTTTAAAACTTAAAGGTTGCTATTACTTGTTTGCTTATTTACTGTCAGATGTTTCTGGGAAATAATTGTTTGTTACTGATACATAGCATTGTTTCTCCTTGTTTGTAAGCCAAGAGAACACACATGGATAGTGAAGAATCAACAACAAAGTACTTCCAATGTGACTTTTGGAACAAATAAGTGTCTGGGCTATGATTGTATGCAGATTTTTTCATGAGTATCTGTTTTACATTAATGAATATTTGGAAAGCAAGCAGTGAATAGACAGTAGAGAAATCCCATGACTGCATTTCTTTCCATTCTCCGCCAAGCCCTCAAATGCAGCAGAAATGTCAGATGTGGATGGTGTTAGTATTACTTCACAGCTCTCTTGTGCTGATGGAGAGATTCAGCTAATGGACTTTTTTATAAGACAAATCATTATTTCCTGTCCCTATCCTTCTTTCTGAAAAGTGTCCTTTTCCTGCCTCCAGATCTTTCTCTGCCATTTACACTCTCCTGGTCTGTTCACATCTTCCATCATCATGTGTGCACTATCAATTCCTTTTTCTTCTCATTCTTTTTCTCTGCCCTTGTCAATCTCTCACTGTATCTTCAGAACATTCCTAAATTTCATTCTGCTTTCTGTCTTTCTGGCGGTGGAGGAGAGGTAGTGAACTGCTAGAAGGGAATGGGAGAAGAACTAGAGAGTAGCCATGTTTGCGCCTTGTCTGCACTTCTCTCAGAATTAAACTTTCCCCTTTGTATTTGAGAAAGGGAAACTTGTTGCTCAGCTGCAGCCTGCTGAATGGGAGAGGATACATTGGTCTCAACACCATTAATGGCTTCCTGGACATCTCAGTTCCTTTGCAAACACCAATTAGTCTGGTGTTCTGCTCCTCAGCTCTTCTTTTTGTCTCTCCCAGCCTTGTCTTTTCTCTCAGATAATGGAGGAACTGTTAGTGGTTTTACAGTCTCACAAAGGCTAGTCTTATAACCCATGAATTTCAAGGAAAAAAAAAAAAGTGACAAATTTTAATTGGATTATCAGTCTACACTGATTTGTACTGGTTCATATTTTCAAGGATGTCTCTCTAAAGAAAAAGGACCTTCTGCTTGACATAGATGCTTAGATTAATTTTGACATTTAGAACATTTCACAACCAGTATCGACTTTGTAGATTATCAGAGCCGTCTGGGGCCTGATTCTGTAACTGCTTTTATCTGCAGTTAATGGTTTCTAGGGCTGAACTTACTACGACCAGTGAATGAAAGTAATTTCACAAGTAATATTAGATGTATATCAACTGGATGCATCTAGAAGACCCTGTAATTTTTTTCCTTTCTTTTGAAGGCCTATGACCATCCTGACTTTCAGAATTAGCAAAGCACAGCGGTTCCTGGATCAAAAAGCAGCAGAGATTTCCAGTCACTTCCATTTCTTTAAGAGATTGTAGCCCTTATTCTCATTGCTCTGATATGGGTCCTGTGCAATTATTTATCCCATTATAAATTCCACTGGATGTTTTCAGAGCTTTCTTTCCAAGATTGCTTTGAAGTCCACTAACAGTATGCAAGTAGTTCAGAGAACAATTTCTCATCTAATTAGCATTACTGTCTATAAGAAGTACATTATCTCTTTTCCCACAGACTTCTAGTTTGCTTGCAGGTCAGACCAGGATGCCAACAGTAATTGATAAATTCCTACATGGTTGGAGTCAATTGTACCTGAGAAATTCTGTCCCTAGTGCAATTTCAGCAGCTCTGAGCCTGTTAGCTCTCTTGCCACTGCATGTGGCATAACTGTCCTCTTCAGGTATGCGGTAGGACTCCCCATTCTCTTGGTCCGTAGGGTAGGCTTTCCTCAAAACAGGTCCACACATGGGATGGCAGGCTGCAGTGACTTCTACTGCTAGAACAACTCAGTGAGACAATTTTTTTAAACACAGATTCTTAGACTTTTGTGTGTTTGCGCACATGCTGTATAAAGTAGAAACTACCTGGAACACACAAAACTGCAAATTAATTCTAAGCGGAAAAGTTTTAGTAGATCTTATATTTGTTTAAAAAAATATTATAAGTAACAGGGCAGATCACATGCTTCTTAGTGTACAAACATCTGTCGGAATAAACTTTTATAGCATAGGTCACTCTATTTACCCCGAATATTCCAGAAAAATAATAATGAAACAAGCAAGTGGAACAATATGTGAACAATATGTGAATAGAGGATGAATAGTCCAAGCCAGGAGTAAGGGGATGATTCGAGGAGGCTGGGGGCAGCAACTGGAAGTAGATGGCAGTACTGCCTTATGCTTCAAAGAAGGGTTACTTCAGAAAAGTACAACCATCATGAAATTAAAGAGCGACAAAAAATATTGTGTGTAGCATTGTGTATAATGTGTATGGGAATGTGAAAAATAATGCAAAGGTCAATTACTAACTTTTCTATGTTTGGATTATTTCTTAGTTTCTTAATAATGTATTGCTTAATCAATAAACACTGTGGTGTCTTAAGCAGGTTATGTTCAAGCCTATCATATAAAGAAAGAAAATGAGACCGATGAAGTAACAAGTAAATGAGAAGAGGATAACCCATGAAGTAATAAATTGTTAGAAGATTACTTTGTTTATAGTGGGAATGAGCTGAGGAACTTCAAGGCTATATTCAGATTTACCTTCTTGCTTTTATTTAGCTTGAATGTTCAAGCCGATACTTTCTTGGGCCAAATGTTATGAATCCAATATTTGTATAGTATGACTGTGGTAAGATTTGGCTTCTTTTGCAGCACCTGGAGCTTGTATTTATGTTCTTTACCTAAAGTTCTACTATTTTCTCCTGAAGTTCCTCGCCAGTTCAGTAAGTCGGGACACACAAGAAGAGACTAATTTTCTTTTGGTTTCTGTCACAGGTGAATTATTAAAAGAAGTCATCATTGTAGGTTTAACTAAAAGGAGTTTAGTAATGATTAAAAGATGATCCAATTATAACGAATTGATGATTGAATGATTTTCAAATGGTGATTAAGCAATAGTTGAATGGTAATGAAGCAGTGTTTTAACAATGATTTGATGATGATTTAAATGGTGATTTAAACAATAATTCAGATGGTGATTAGATGGTAATCTAACACTCTACTACTTACTACACTTCTAGTAATTAAGATAGAGCTGGATATATAAATGTCACTAGCATACATACAATATATACTTTTAGGCCTAGTGTAAAATGTCACCTACCCTGTCAGAGACAGCAGATACTGAATAAGGGGTCTCTCAGCCTTGAGGAATAACCTTAAGAGGTGTATCTGCTCAAGGGGGCATCACTACTGTGCAGCCCACTGCTGTACAGGAGAGCTCAGTGGTCTCTGGGGGCTATAGGCATCTATAGCATAAAGAATAAAAACTTGTAACCAACCCTACCTTTGGTGTGTGTGCAGGTGTGCAACTATAGGAGGTTTAGTTTTGTCTAGTCCCAGCTCGAGCTGGTACTGTTGCCTCCTGACAAGAGGAATCTCCTGAGGAGACACAGTCTAGCACAGCTCTCAAGGTTTGCAAAGCAGGGCTGATTTCAGTCAGGCTTCTTGCTGTTGATGCCTGGACTCCCTCAGAGTGGGAGTATCTGTCACAGCAGTATCCTTGTGTAAAAATCAAACGTCTTTTTTTTATTTTTTTTTATTTTTTTATTTTTATTTTAACCTTTGTTCCATAAAGTCATCCTGATATGCTGATAAACTGAGTTAACTCTGACTTTAAATTAAGGCAACATCACCATGTGTGGTTTATACATCGTATCTAGCATAGCATAAAAAAGGGCTGCTTAAGCTTACCTTTAGTTTTGATGTTGCTTTTGGCCAGCTACCAAGGAGCCACAATTATTAAATGGGGTGTCAAAAATTAGATTTTAACAGAAGACATTTTGGTCCTTCTGTTCACCTTTGGTATTTCAGATTTTAAGAGCTTGTGGCTTTAAACTTCTACCTGCTATCCAGCAAATTAAAATCTCTCTGTATGTGAAGCCAAGATCCTTCTCTAACACTGATTCTAGAAGTTAGTACCTAACTGAAATATTGTGTGTCAGTAAAATCCTGAGGCCTGGCAGTAAGGTTAACCCAGATATTCTGTACTGCAGCCAAAATCAGCATAGCTTAATTAAACCTAATTCTCACTGCATCTCATAAGCAACAGCTTGCATTAGTGGTTTTCCACCATTAGGTGCCTAAATACTAGAGGGTTTGGTGTGTTATAGAAACCTGGGAAATCAGGCAGATGACAGAGTACACAGTGAATGGTGGACGTCTGAGCCATGTCTTGTGATTTACACAGGCTGATCCCCATGTGAGCATGAGTTTTCCTCTTCTCCCTCACCTAGAGACAGAAGATGGAGACTTCAGGCTGCACCCATGTGAGTCACCTCACCAAAGCGGGGACAGGTGCCTCATTTCTGCCTCTGAGCTCAAGGGAGACATAAATAAATATATGAGAAAGGTGAGGACTGTTAGACACAAACGTCTCAAGTGACTATTAAAACTGGTTTGACAGAAGGCCTCAGAGTTCCAGTAGAGATGGGATATATTTAAAAAGAAGCTTCGTAACTATTCTTTTTTCTTGCTTCTATTTATTTACTTTATTTTATTACTACTGCAGTAGGAATAAAACCTATTAGCTACCCAGACAAATTATAGCTAGATTTGAGAGGGTTTTTACTATGCCACTCCAGTCTCATCATCATTTTTGTTCCTGTATATTTTCATACCGGTTCCTTAAGAAAATGTTTACTTAACTTTGACAGCTGCCAGCTTTACAGAATGGAACCAAACTCACTTCCTCCAGACTAGCATTATTTTGCATGTTGCCTTGTGACTGGTTAATGTGAAATTTTAAATAAGTTTAAATTAAAATTCTTTAGCTTTTTAACAGAAAATGAAATATTTTGGTGCCTCTTTCATTTCAGTGGTACGTTTGCCAGGCTGCTTGATCAAGCCACCATTTACATACTTTATACTGTTACTTTTTTGATGAGTTTGGCATTGAGATCTTAGAAAAAAGACACTGTTCAAATAACTCCCACCTTTCTCTGCTTAAAGCTATCTCCTCCTAAGCTTAGGGTCACAAGCTTTCCAAAAAGTAAATAAATGCAACAACCTTGTCATATAAAAGATCACTACCTTTGCAGTGCTGAAATTTTTCTAGAAGCATGGCTAGACAGGAAAATTTGGATGCAGATTTAGGTTATTATATTATAGCTTACATATAGGGCCAGGTTCTATCTTCCATTACATTTCTACAGTACCACAGCTGTCCACACAGTTAGAGGAATCTGAAGGACTATGAGTACTCTCCAGTGAGTTTGGGCTGTTCACACAATGACCACATCCATCAGAGTACAGCAGGGTGGGAAGTATGACTTATGGAGGCACAGGCTAGAATTCTTCAATGACATCCTACCAAGGCTCAAAGGTTAAGAGGAGAGGCTCTTCAAGACCATTTAGTTTCTCCCTCTTCCCAGCACATCCTAAAGATAAGCATCCTAAAGCACTGGTCCCTGGTGTATGATCTGAAGATGTAGAGTTTTCCAGCCCTACAAATGTGAAAATATATTTTTCACAGATCTTTGAAAATGAGGCTTTGAGTTGGCTGATATATAAAGCAAAGGTGTAGCAGTATGCAGAAAAGGTGGCAAGTTTCCGGCAGCTGTATGGAGAAGTGCAGTCAACTTGGAAGGCTGGCAGAGAGCACTCCAAGAACACTTCTCTTTCCTCTTCCTCATGCCTATTCCAAGTTCCTTACAGTTTCTGCAGGCAATTCTGGTCTTACTGTACTCCTGTTTCTTTTCACTTGGCATCATGGATGAGACAGATAGTTATTCCTGATTAGGTGTCACTGTACTAGCAGCCCAAATATTTACAGGTTTGGTGTCTTAAGGACAGCATCTTAAAGGGATGACATTATTGAGAGTACGACTTCAACACAAGCAGCACCAAAAGCAAATCTGTAGGAGGACGTACTATTTCAGTGGAATATATCCATGTTTTTGAATGGGATATGATTTTATTTACTACCTTAAAATGTTCTGCATTGCTAAAATTCAGTGGAAGTTCGTTTCAGTGACAGAGAATCTACTTTGGATCTGCCACATTGCACATTATTCCTGGTGACACATGGGATCAAATATCACCTGGCTAGGTTTGCTCAGCTTGTCTTATGTCAGTGGAATTGCTGCAGCTTTAAGAATTAGAACAATCTATAAAGTCCTAAAAGTTAAATTCCCATCTCTTTTCTTCTGAACATAGTCCAATCAGTTACTTCATTCAATAACCTGTAGTATGTTCACATTGATAATACATAGTTGAACATACCTTTCAGATATTTTTTTCTTTCTGTCTTGATCGGGACTCATGTCTTAGACATAGCTTCCTGAATTTAAAACATGGAGACAAAAGTGCTTTTTAGGACAAGTAAAAAATCAGTTTTAAAAACCTACCTTTTACTCTCTT
>VXBW01002919.1:15112-71912 GCA_013400375.1 Thinocorus orbignyianus
TCAGGAGGCTTATGACTGACTGTAGTCACCCAGACACTATGTCCCCTCCATGAAACTGCTTCAGTTCTATTTCAGTAAATCTAATTGGTTTTATCCTTGATTATTGCCTCTGTCTTTCTCAAAGTTTCTGGAATGCAAAATGTTTCTGCCTGTTTTCTTGCATATACCAAAAAATATGTTCTGAGGTCTAAATTATCAAATTGAGCTCTTGTGTGGATTTCAAGAGGTCCCCTCCAGAGACACCCATGTAGTGATCTCTATTACCTGTAGGCAACCTTTCATTTTAAGACATGCTGAGGTGGCTTAATGCCACCAAAAGTAAAAGCTTAAAGCTGAGACAACTGGAGAACAAAACATGGTATTGCCCAGAGAATATTATTTGCAATATATATTTTCCCACGGGACAGTAGAGTTTGAAGAGTGTTTCCTGGTCTGCATCAAAATTTTTGTTCATCTGTTTATCATTTTGCTCCTCTGTCATTTCCAACGGGGAATTATTGAGTAAGTGTTGTGCTTTATCAATTTTACTGCAGCTGATGAATCTCTTGTTTCTCTCCTTCCACTTCAGCAAGGGCCAATCATGTTTCCTCCTGCTTCAAAGTTGCTTCAAAAGTGAAATTAATCCTGAAACTGGCATTAATTCTTACCTACCAAACTGATTCTCTCCCTGCATATGTGTTTTGAGGGAAGTGTATCACCAGATTGTGAAAAAGATGGTCAGTTTCATGAGTCATGTTTGCTGTGGGAAAAGGATGCATCTACCAGGCCCGGATTCTAATGGCCCAGATCAAGAAATATGCTAAAGGCATGTCACAGGGTCTTGCTGCCTTGTGTAACAGTCCTGCTTTGAAGGAATCACAGTTTGATATATAGGTAGTTAATGTCTGAGCCTTTTCACCCAAAGTAGATTCAGAAGGAGCCTGGAATCGGCTCCTGGATCCCACCTCACATCTGTAATTAAGTATAATGGGAATCTTCAGGGAACACAGTTCTGTTGCTGCAGGGAAGTGACTATATTGTGTTTTTCTGGATTCTTCCTGTGAAATGTGACTCCTGCAGGATTTATTTTTCGATGAGGAAATAGCTCTTTGTTTTTGCTCTTGTATTTCCAGCTGGACATTCCACAGCTTTAGTGTCACCCGACACTGAGGGGACAGACAGGTTCTTTTAGGGATCCTTGGCAGAATGATGATGGAACTAAATTGTAGTTACAACTAAAGTTCTATTTTCTTAACAGGATTTTATGATTTGTATAGCACAGAATTTATGATTAAAATGGTACAGGATTTCTACAAGCAGAATCAATGTAGTAAAACCTGTAGGTAATACAGAATTTAACTGCAACTTAATTTATGATTTTTAATCACCCAGACACTTTGGAGATTGGGTCAGATCTTAATACATGGTATAATTTATCAATATGACAATTGTAATGTAGACTCAAAAATCATATGGAAGAATACGTGTTGCTCATTCAGTCCTGGGAGGAAGCAGGGGACAGTGGAGGCATCCCTGGCCGTGAGGTATCACAGGTCTCACTGTCCAGAAGTGGTTTTTGTCCGAGTTCCCACTTAGGACTTGTAACTGCTTGATTTTGTGGAAAGTATTCTGTGTGCTGTTATGCTTCCCTGTTCTGTGAGGGGTCATCAACACCACCTGGTTGGCCAGGTGCCCGGGGACCTTCAAGGCCAGTGAGAAGGGAGTAATTAGCCTGGCGCCCAGGAACCTTGAGGTTGGTAGGGAGGGGAAGAATAAATCTGTTTGGTTTGTCTACTAGGTTCACAGGACCTTCAGGGCTGATAATGAGGGAAAGGGAACAAATAATGTGACTCACTCAGTTACAGAGAATGGCTGCTTGCCTCATAAAATGGCATTAGTTATGCTAAACACATTGCCAGGGGTGAGGAGCAGGGTGTACCAGTCATCAGAAATCTCCTGGAAATGGACTAATTTGCTTTTCAATTGCTCTGGCATGTTATTTATCTTTTATTTGTTTGTTTGTTTATTTATAATAGCTGTACCATAAGTGTGCATTCTTTCCAAGAGTATATGGCACAGTCTGACCTCATATTTACCTTGAAGAAAGGTAAATAAGGTCTCCCAAACATGGACTGTTGAGGCAAAAGGGAGCCTGTGGTCTCTGCAACCTTTGCTATTTCTGTCTTCTGTAGAAAACACACCTGAGTCAGAAGGTCCTAGAGCTAGCATAATGCAAGAGGGTAGTTCTGTATATATTTGCCAAATTCTTACTCTTCCACAAATATGATCTTATGTTTTCAGGAAGGCAGAGAGCATGGAGATAGATAGGCCTTTATCAGAACCTTACATTTTTACCTCCACCCACAGCTGTTGCTTTATTAACCTGGGTTGTCCTGGAGTCCCTGCAATGACTGCTGCACTAAATTTCACAGTGTGGATGTAAAGGGGCAATCATTTGGTCAAGCAAAATCCAAGAATGCAGTGGTCACATTCTCACTGCAGTCTTTGTCCCTGGCTGCCAGTTGCTCACTAATTTGCATTGCCAAAGCCTGCAATCTGTTTGCAGTTTAGCCAAAATTAAGGGTTTTTTAAAATCTGTGTTGTAGCCAAATTTCTAACAGAGACAGATTTTAAACTACTTGATGTGTGTGCTGCTTGACTTTGGTTAATTCTGAACTTTCTTTAGCTGTTTCATTTAGCATATTTACTTAAGATGTATGCTAGTAGATCAAAGACTGTTCATTCTTTATAGATGTATATATTTCTAGCTATGTTGTGCCCACTACCATAAGAGCTAAGGTCTTGCCAAATACTACAGAATTCTCTTTGACATTTGGCATAGTGTGCGCTGTATGTCATCACAAATAATGTGAGCTTATTTTCTTGCATAGAGAATAAAAGATAGAACAGTGAATGGAATATACAGGATTATTCTGTTTAGCTTTCTCCATATTTAGGTCATGTCAGAACTGGTGAAATTTTAGGTTTCAGTTAAACTTTTTAAACAATCTTGTTCTCCCATCAGTTCCCTGGAAACTACCTGCTTCAGATGTTGTTGAAGGGCAATAATTCCTGTAACACTTTTATTGCCAAAAGAAGGGCTTGGGGACTCTGGTTCTGCAAATTATTCCATCTGGTATCATCACAGACCTCTACAGAGGCTGACAGCATTGTCTGTGAGTTCAAAATCTATCCTTAAGTGGTAATGCATGTCTAAAGGATCACAGGCTCGCAGTGTAAGGCCATTTGGTGATTTATCTGAATGTCTTCATTGCATCTATCGTTGACCTGGTTTCAGCTGAGAAAGAGTTAATTTTCTTTCTAGCGATTGTTGTGAAAGAAATGTCAATAATACCTATTGTTTTTAGTTGTTGCTAAGTGATGTTTACACTATTCAAGGACTTTCTTCAGCTTTCCACAGATGCACAGACAGAAGGAGGGAACCATGGAAAGGCCAATACCATAGACGTATGGTATGATATCCCATACCATAGACGACATGCTCAGTACATAAATGGTGGTTGGGTGGGGAGGTGGGAGTTCACAATCACTGGCTGGGACAGTACCAACTCACTGCAAGTGAGAGTGGTCTGTGTTATTATTATCATTGCTATTTTTATTGGTTTTTTTTCCTTTTCAGTTACTGTCTCTATTAAACTCTCTTTATCTCAGCCTACAGGGTTTTTTTCTGTCTCTTTCTCCTCCTGTTTTTTCCCCTCTTTCCCTCCCACCCTTCTTGAGGGTGAGCAAGCAGCCATATGATTCTAGTTGTTGACTGGGGTTAAAGACGCTTTTTTCCCAAGTGGATATAACACCCCTCACACACATTCCTTGCAGACCCAAAAGCAGCATTAATCTGCACCCTTTCAAGGAACCTGAGCTCTGTTCTTCGACCTTTTCAGAGCATCTGAGAAACAGGTTCCTTGTTTCTGAAAACAAACTTATTGCCTGAAAACAAACAGTGAATCATCACTGAAAAGTTGTGGAGCTCCGGTGGCCTCCCAGTCCAAAGCAGCTGACATTGCTGCTGGTCCCTGAATATACCAGCTGTGAGCAGGGGGCTTCAGGCTCTAGGGATGCATACCTCGCACATGGCACAGACCAGACATTGCATTTGCCCCATCCCAATAGCTTCTTTTAACAGTACATGTTAGTGTTTATGTTCCAAGTTGAAATACATGCTGTGCTACTCTGCAGCAGTAACACTCAGGCTGGAATTCCACTGCTAACACTCTTGCCGCTTAGTCCTCATGGGTACAGCAAGGGGACCATAAATATATATAGATCCTGCCAGTTTCCATGGATAAAGAAAGGGTCAGAGTAAATACAATACTTTGGACTTCATCAATTTGAAAGAACCTCCACTGTAACAGCAGGGAGCCGTGTTTTTGCACACCTGAAAGCCAATTACCTAAAGCACCCCAAATGTTCTAAAATGCATTGTGTTCATCTAAAACTGTTAGAAAATCTGTCTTAAGTGGTATAAACATGTCTATGATTACTTACTCCTGTAATTAAAAAAAAAAAAGTGTCAATATGCTGGTTGGAAACACTCAGGAAAATCAACATTTACAATTCTTCCTCTGTTAAGGAGTAAGTTACATTTTGATGAAAAATGTGATAGAGTTACCTAGCTTTTCAAATAAAAAATGCCCTTTACATTTAAGTACCAGCAGCAGTGTTGCAGGTTTGGGTTTGGTTTTTTTTTTTTTTTTTTTTTTTTTTTTTTTTGTTTTGTTTGTTTTTTTTTTTTTTTTTTTAGGCTGGAAAGCATCCTATTCAAATGCTGGATACTATACAGAAACTGAAATTGCACTTAAAATGTGTTAACTGAACTTTAACACTCTAGTGTTTTGTTTGATTTCTTTTTTTCTTTTTTTTTTTTAGGGCAGTAACAGGTACTAAGTATGTTAACAAAGCAAATAACTTTCTTTGGCTAAAATTCTCAAATCAGCCCCATAACCTTCAATACATTCAAACCTTCATTTCAATTTCATGTAAATATGCAGTTTATACATTTTGTATATAATGTGTGGCCTTTAGTACTGTATTTCAAATTGCCAGTGTTTCAATAAACCAGTGGAAAATAGATCCATCTGCAATCTGTAGGCTGAGCATAGAAATAAAATCATGCTTTAATGCAACCGTGAAACTGTGGCATTCCAAAAACGGCATATTGCAATGTGTCCTAGAGCATTAGATATCCGTTAATCTTTTAGCAGCTTTTTGAGCAGGACATCTCTTTGAGCAAAAATGCTAGTTTCCAAAGAGACCATGCCCTTGTCTTAGAGGGGGAGGTTATGAAGACTACTGAAAAAAATCTGTCAGGACACCAGATTTATTATCCTTCTCATTTTCAAAATGTACCATGTAATTGCTAATCTCTGGAAAACTTTGATTTAACATGTCATCTAAAAGATATTACTGTATTATTGCTAACACACTAGCCAGAATGCAAAGTACTAGGGTGCAAGTAGAAGGAATGTGTCCCAGATTTTCAGACATGGCTGGCTACGATCTCCTGACAGAGCAGTGACAGTTGCACCTTCCAGTCAAGCTACATGCTGTATGTTTAACTATATTGTCTCCACTAGTGTAATTTTCACAGATTAAAATGCTGAAGCCTTGCAAGTATAGTTTTAGAGAAGTAGACACTTTGTTGAGATAAAACACCTATTACAGTAATTTAAAATACCTGCAGTTTTCACATCCTTAAAATCTTTTGACTAGAAATAAGGATCCCAAGCCTACTGTCAACAGACTTTGGGATTTTTTTACACAGTAGAGGTTCTTTTGCAAACATGCAGGACCCACAGCCCACTGACAGAAAACCACTACTTGTCTACCGAAGCATTAGGGCTGTATGAGACTTGATCCTTGGAAGCCTGTGGCACAGTATCAGATCAGGAGAGTTCAGAGAAAGAAATCAAAAATGGCTTACTCAACATGAACTAGGAATATCAGAGTAGGGCGTTCACCTCTTCTCAAGCAAGCTGTACATGTGTTGCTGCAAAATGCAACATATTGTCCATTCCTTTTGTAATGTGAGTTAATTTCTTTCCATTTTTCCAAGTGATAATGCAAAAGAAAGTATCATGTCCTTTTCAGTCCTGGTTACAACATATTAGTTTACAATTAGTCTTTACAGGTGTCTGCATAATCAGCTTCACAATGTACTTCTGCATTTTCCTTAAGAGTACGGCTTGGAATGTCATGCTTTCAAGATGTGAAATGCCACATCATATGAAACAAAATCCATTGGCTGAAGGAATTTTAGAGTGTTATAAGATTATATTTCATTTTATAATGTCAAAGGTTCCGTAGGCAAAAATTTGCAACAGTTAACAAGTATGACCTTTAAATTAGTCACATGAAATTCAAGGCATAAACTTTAATATTCAGTCATGAACAGCATGTTTTTGCCTAAAAAATCTGGTAGAAGGAATGAATCTACCAGTCCTTATTAATATCACATTGGTGAGTAATACTAGGGTGGTGGTTCAAATTTGTACAGTAACTTGAATAAGTAAGAGAGCAGAATCAGGCTACATGAAAAAGAAGATCCTTAAAATTGTTAAATTTCAGCTCCTAACATTTCCAGAGGTAAGTATGTGGGTAAACCTCTGCTTTTCAGCTCGGTTCTTAAGCATTTGCTTACTTTGTAAAACCTGTTGTGCTGAATAATGATGAAAAGAATCTTGTTAGATCTGTTCACATGTTTGCACCATACATAAGTAGATGGTAGTCAAACTACTTTATTTTATTGTTTCAATTGCAGTATAGACATTACTAGCTTCTTTAGATCAAACGCATTTAAAAATGGGTTCATCGAAATGAATAAAAATAACATATAATAGAATATTCTTTGTAAATTAATCAGCCTTGGAGGACCAAGGATCATCTCTACTGTTACCTAGACAAATACTTATAAGAATTGTGAAATATGCAGTTATGTCAAAGACATCTCCCACATCATGGGCATAGAATCCAAAAGCAAGGGATGTTCACTACAAGATGTGCAACCTTTTGCACTAGTGCTTCTCATGGAAATTTAAATGTAAATGTAACCTCTTAAAATTTACCACAGTTAAAATAACTATGTATCAAAGAGTTCTGCTAACTTTAATGGATTCATTTGGCATGACCAGATATTATTTTCATGTAATATGTTTTACAAGACTGAAAAATTAAGCTATGAAATCAAAATAATCCAGAGTGGTGGTCTTCACTTTTCAATGTGCTAATCCTACCCACTGCATTTTAAAGAGAATTTTAAAGTTGTGTTTAATTCAGGAAGAACTGGATATACCTTCCAAGTCATGCATGTGATACTTCTACAGAAACTGCTGATACTGAAATGCTGTTTATACTTCTAGTGTCTGCATTTGAAGAAGGATGCTGAAAAAAATTAATAGGAGAGAGGAATTGGCCTCTGTGTGACTGAATGAGTGGAAAGTTTCTCAGTGGGAAAGTTAAAAGAGTTCGGTGTGTTTAGGACACCAAGAAGAAAACGGAGAGTTGCTTACAGTGTCTAAGTGCTTTCACATGGAGAAAATACAGTTATGAAATGGGACTTTTAAGAAAGGAGTGACAAGGTTCAGCATAAACAGCCTGAGGCCAGGCAAATTTAAATAGGAAATATGTTATATTTTTAATGGTGAATTGTAACAAAGTCACTTGAACTTCCATCAGATGGATGTGGTTTATTCCCAGATTTCAGGGTGACTTCAGATACATGTTTAGAAGAAATGTTTTGACTAAGAGTAATTTAATGAGACTCAGCACAGTGGTAAAAGTATTAAATATATGATCTAATGATATATTTGAAGAGGAACTAGATGATCACAGAGATTGCTGGTCCTGAACTCTTAAACTATGTTTACGTGACCAAATCATTCACAAAAGTAAGAATTGTTGAAGATATATGCCAGCTCTAAGTGTTTGCTTTTTATTTATTATTCACTTTTTGGGATACAAGATGAGAAATTTCATTTTTCTCAAATTAATATCCCTTTTAGGAATTGGATTAATGAAATAATGGCTTCTACCATCTCATGATCATCAATAGTTGGATTTTTTCACTGTATTCTGTGTATATACTGTTTTTTTTCTGTTTAGATAGGATTTTTTTCTACAAAATAAGCTAAGTGAAATGCAATGGTGATCCACATGAACCAAACCTGAGATTATTTTAATGTCAGACTTTTCTAAACCATAAACAAAATAGATTTTATTTAGTATCTTAGGAGGGATTTGATTCATATTGATGCCACCTTACATTTACATTGATATGCATCTTAGTTACCTCTCAATATTTTGCATTTTTTAAGAACCCCATTCTCTACAGCTTGTTACTTATGAAATGAGCTCTTAACCACGATTTTAGAGTTAATTACTGATCTTCAATCCTTTGTTTCAGCATTTATGTGATAAGTGTGGAATAGACTGGCACGCTGGTGAGAACTGTATTATGACTGAAGGTACTGAAGACTACAGTTGTGTGCTTGTCCTCTTAGGGTAAATTCACCAGAGGATGGGAAAACCTGGGGGGACCAGTTGTGTCTCACATGAAAATCCAGTAGCTGCTGGGATTTCTGTGGGCATGTTATGAACAGAGCCTCTGCAAAGCATAGATAAAAAAATACATCTATATAGTACAGTTTTTCCAAATTTACCGAAACATGGGGCCGGCATGCCCAGTCCAGTACTCTCTGTTGTTATGTGTAATGGTTATTGGTTTAAAAAAAAGCCAAGTATTTGCTGGATTTGTTTTTCACATAGAAAATTAGCACACACATGACAATCAGCCGTAGATCTTAAAAGATCCATTTGGTGTCATTCCACAGAAATACAGTGAGAACATGGAAATTAAAATGACCTCTTGCTCCCTGCCAGGCCAGTCATCTCTTAGAATTCTAGCACTGGACAGTTTAGCTGAAACAATATTATTCCCTACTTTATGTTCAGCTACTGTGTACATGGTTAAATAACAAAAATTATAATTTTTTAGAAAAAAATGTATTAGATAAAATGTGGCTTGCAGTAAGTTGCCAGACAACAAACTAGGATAGATGTAATAGTTTCTTACTGAGATAATCTAAAGATTACACAGAAGAATATGTGAGAAACTCTATTTTATTAAACAGAAATTTACAAAAAATCAGAATTTTATTGTAGATTTCAGAATAATAAATAAAGATGAGTTATTTTCTTATGATTCATTTATTTTTAACAAAGAGGAAGAAAGCAAATTTTTTCTAGAAGTGATTTTTTACATCTTAGAGATCTATATGGTGACCTGTCTAGGTTCTAGTATCTAGCTATAATAAGATATATAGTTATTACAACATTTTCCAGGATTTTTACATATTAGAAATTATCTAAATAGTCTGAAACATGGGTTTGTGTGACAAAGGTATAATCTGAAATAATTAGTAGAAATTAGTGAGTTGAGATGGTTAAAGGACAGTATTGTTAAAACTAAACCACCTATTTTACTTTCTCTCATATTATTTGAATGTCACTTTGTGCTAGCACCATACAGCTGGAAATAATAACCATCTTCAATTACCTCATCTTTGATGCTTGCCAAAAAGTACGTGCAATAGCATGTTTAATTCATCATGTTTTGTTTGTACATTAATAAAAGGAAATTGCACAGACAGGGACTGCAAAGTACTGTATAGCAGAAGTTATGAATAGACAGCAAAAGGTCTTATTCAAAAGCTCAATGTTCATTTACACACTGTGGACCTAAAATAAAATATGCTTCAAAGCAAACTGTGGCCACATATTCAATATTTGCAAAATAAATTAAAAGTATATTTCCATTTCTTTAAATTTTTATTTTAAACAAATTACCTCTCCATCTGGAAGTAGTGATAAAAACTTTTATCTACACTACTGAGTTAGCTGGCTCATTGATAGCCTTTGTAAGAATTTTCTGAACTGGACCTATAAAGGAACTGGATTAAATTTGACAGGTGAAGTCAGATCCTGTCATCTAGGGTTGAATTTGGTGTATTGTATTCTAAAGACCATTGTTCCTATTTTATTTTGCTGAAACAATGGAGAATAGTCAAGGTACCTTCTGAGAAAAAAGTATAATCCAGGTATTTTTAAGTTCAGAAATTAAAATTCTCTATGACTGACAGTTTTTGTATATTTTCTTTTTATTTTTGTATATTTTCTTTTTATTTTTGTCAAATCTCATTTTCATTTGTCATTCTCAGGCTGTTCACATCTTGGGAGATCTTGCAGTCAAAGGAAAAAAAAAATACAACTAAGAGCAGAGTTAACATATTTCTTTCAAACTTCAGTGGCATCCAAATACGGGAAGAAAGTGGAGAAAGAAGGAACCTGGAAGAAAGTTTAGGTTTTATTTGCATCTTTGCACAGAAAGCAGCTGCTTCAGCTCATCCGCAACAGAAAATACAGTTTTCATAGAATCATAGAATCATAGAATGGTTAGAGTTGGAAGGGACCTTAAAGATCATAGAGTTCCAACCCCCCTGCCATGGGCACGGACACCTCCCACTAGAGCAGGTTGCTCAAAGCCCCATCCAGCCTGGCCTTGAACCCTCCCAGGGATGGGGCAGCCACAGCTTCTCTGGGCAACCTGCTCCAGTGCCTCACCACCCTCACAGAAAACAATTTCTTTCTGGTATCTAGTCTAAATCTCCAATTTAAAACTCTTACCCCTTGTCATATCACTGCGCTTCCTGACAGAGTCCCTCTCCAGCTCTCCTGCAGGCTCCCTTCAGATACTGGAAGGCTGCAGTCTAGTATAGAAGTAAATTTAAGAGTTCAAAACATAAACTGAAATGCAGATTATTCCGGTTGGATAGCTTATTGTTATACCCCAAGGAATATGAAATCTCACAGGGAAGGATTTCTTCATACTCAATGTGTGCTATGGATTAACTGGAATTACATTATGTTAAACTGCCTTGAATCAGTTCTTTACTTTCCCTCTGGTGTAAATAACATGTTGTTTTGTCATAGATTATTAATCCTTCTTTGAAAGTGGGTTTCCTGAGATATGATCTCTATTTGTTCTAATGGAATTGCTGTGGGTGCTGAATCCTGAGCCAGCTGTTGCACTAGTAGTCTGCTCTCTTTTGCAGGCTGCCCAGGTCAGGTTAACTGTTCATCTTGTAGTCACCCGTGATCATAATGCACGTGTATCACTTCAGAAATTTAAATGCAAGTGCATGGTCATTTGTATACCTTTGGCCCTATACGGTACTATAGCATCGAGATACACTTGATACATGCTCCTGAGATCTGGCTGTCAGGGAAAGAGTGCATATAAGGCTATTTAGTGATCATTCAGTTTAGACATGCACAGTAGCACCTCCAAAAGAGGCATCACAAGCAGGATCCTAGTCTTTGCCTGTGCAGCAAGAATATTAGAAATAGCAACAAGGCCCCTGGAATATCACTGCAGAGTGTAGAAGCCCACTTTCCATCACTTCTTCTCCAATATACAAAGGTACAAATTCAGTTAGTTGCTCATTATAAAACTGTTACCTCTTGTCCTATCACGGCACTTCCTGACAGAGTCTCTCTCCAGCTCTCCTGTAGGCATCCTTCAGAAACTGAAAGGCTTTTTGACCAACTGGTGTATTCAATCCCATCGGCATCATGCTCAGTATAAAAGCTGAAGGATCAAAGGGTCGACTCTCTTTCTTCAATGGCTGACATCCAAGGAGGACCCTGACTGTTTGCCTGCCTTTGACCCCGATCCGAGTGTTCCTGGCTCCAGATCTGGAATGCAGATGCTGTCGATCACTGAGTCCAGTCTGGGCCTTTTCCTGGTGCCTGCTGGTGACATGATTGTCATCTTGGGAGCTTGATATGGTTTTGCATCTACTGTATCTATTTGATTATTTTCTTTTTACTTTAACTTTAGTATTAATACTTCATTAAAGTAGTTTAGTTAATTCTAAACTCTAAATCTCTCTTATTCCTTCCTCTCCTTTCTTTTTGGGGGGAGGAAGGGCCATCTGTCAGTGTGGTCTTGGTAAATTTGGCTGAAACCACGTCATTCTCCTATTTTTTCTTCCTCTGTATCACCCGTATAAAAGAAAAGTCTCACCAAAGCAGGTGATGGCAAAAATGAAGAGCAGCACAACCCTTTTGAAGCACATAGCATTTAAAGAACGAGTGCACCTGGCTGCAGCTAGCTGGTTTCTTGGAACAAAGACAGAGCATTTTTTAACTTCATACTTATCGAAATCCTAATATTTGTTACAGTGCAGAAGTTTTACAGTGTTTTCCTTAACAAGTTCATTGATCATTATCTAAAAATAGAATATATCAGGGAATATGTGTTTATATTTATTGGTGTCACTCTTCTACCAGCCAGTGGAATGTCCACTTATATTGTATCACAGAATTTCATTTCACTGACTCCACAAATGCGTTCCAGATTCCAAAACCACTGCAGATTGTTAAAAAAAAAAAAAAGCCCCCAAACCAAAACCAAAGGCAAACAAACAAAAAAAAGCCCAAACAAAAAACTTACATATTTGCACAAAGTTTGATAGAGTGGGTGCATGAATATTAAAATCCTTTTGTTACAACACATTTAAAGGGTATGTGTGCTGAACTTGACTGGTGCTTTCCATAATACTTTATGTCTGTGATTTAAAGTATGAACACAGTGCATCCTTGACTGCTCAGCAGGGAAACTGCACCGTCTGTAACGATGTTCAAAATAAAACAAGTAGCAAGTATTACTTGTTTTGCAAGACATGACGAAAACTTTTAGGGAAATTAATTCCTCTAGAATGAGTGCAAAGTCACACTGCCATCAGCGGGAATCCTCAGAAGAAAGTGACTCTCATCTCCTAAACCAGCCCAGAAACAAGTAGGATGCTTATGGCATGGGACATTTTCTTATTGTCTGATTGATATCATTGAAACCAGGAAGGTAATCTACATGGACTTGATCTGAACATCCTTGTCATGCTATGGTCTGAGGCGAAGGTCAAGAACATGAGTCTAATAACATTGGTGTACAGTGTCACCTGTCATGAAAAGCCACAAAAGTCAGAACACCAGCATCTTTTTGACAGTCTCTAAACTGAGAACTGCTAGAGGTGGAAAAGTATCTTGTAGAAGTATTGCTACATCATTGTGTTTTTCCTATAGTCTTCACCAAATGCTTTCTCTTGGGCAGTGCTAGAAACAGGACATTGGTCTAGCAGGACCACTGGTTCAAGTATTGTACTATTATTTTTATGACTGCCACAGCTGTCTTAACAGTTCTTGTTGTCATTTCTACAGTCAGATAGGAATGCCCTTTTACACCTTAAAGGGAATGAACACTGCACCTCACTGAGGTGGATCTATAAGCACAGAAACCACACTTGATCTGTGAGAGGTGAGGAAGCTCTTTTTCTCATTGTTTCAAAACGTGTTTGGGTCTGATAGTATGTAGCTGAACTGTTACTATGTTGACATAAGAAGTGAAATGAAGTATTTAATCACAATTTTACAGAAAGATGTCTACACATTTAATGAAGGTATATTAAACCTATAACAAATTTCAAGTGTTAGCATGCTGTATGTACTTAGCTTCTTGTAAAACTATTTTTTTTTATATAGAATATAATGAAGAACAGAAAGACAAAGATAATTACTGCTAGATGAGCATAAGGAGGTTTCCATGAAGCAATACTTCATCAGCTGGAGGTTGGCTTTCATCAGATTTCTAGCATAACAACAATTTACAGTTACATTTTGCAACACGTAGCCCTGGATATAGTATTCTTGATCTGTAAAAAAATGCAGAGATTTTTAATGGCAGAAAAATAAATAGACATACTTGATACCAACCAGAGGCTCAAAGATCTCGGAGGCCGAGGACTGTGGTTGCTTATGTTCTTGTATAAGACAGAGAGAATTTTCAGAAGCCATAGAATAGATCTGAATGAATATACAGGAATACTGATAGCCTGAAACCCAGAATAGCATTACTTAATAACATTCAAAATAACAAACCTCCCTCCTACTCCCCTTCAATTTAGCATCATCAAGGGTACTTCTTGGGTCACTTCCTTATTGTCTGTGGTCTCTGCACTCTGTGAATATTTGTTTTAGTGGCTTTTCTCTGAATATTTTTCTTTACTACCTGCATACACCAAGTGTTTGGGATATAGTTAATCACTTGTGGGAGTTCTTCTCTTTTCCTGATTGAGACTAAAAGCCACATCTATAATATTTTTATGGCAAAACCATAAACTTCATTGAGAATCTCCTTAAAAGGTCACTTCAGAAATGTCATAACCATTTGTTTGAAATGTAAATATAGTAATTTATAGCTTACTGAGACTTCTAGAATTGAAGTTTGAGAAAAAATTACTACTGAACACAATACTGTCAAAATACTTAATGCCAAGATTTCTTCTTATCAAAATTTACATTAAGTCTTTGTATCAAACCTAAATATCCAAGCCTAAACTCCAGGGTCTTGTACTTACATAGACAGACAAGAAATGTGGGTGGGAATACTCAAGGTCTGAGTACTTCTTTTTAGTATGATTTGGCTTCATCAGTAAGGCCATCTGCAGTTTTCAGCTACAAAAAAACCCAGCAACAAGGCAAATGCGTGATTGACATTTGAAATCAGTGAGCCAGTCATATCCCATGATATCATTCCATGCAGATGCACCAAGTATTATTTTTGCTTATGCAGGGATCATTATAATCTTCTGGTTTGAAGCATTTCATTTTTGGGACTATTCACTAAGATATGTTTATCTCTGCATTCTTCTTGAGCTTGCTTTTCATTTGGTTGGTTGCTTTCTGTATGTGTGTTCTGTTTGGTGGTTTTTGTTTGCTTGGTTTCTGTTTAATTTTTATTTTATTTTATTTTTTATGGAGTGAACTTGAAAGAGTCTGAGGGTATAGCCAAATCCAGGTTTGCGACAGAAACTCACCTGCAACATAAGTGTTTCAATTGCTATTCCGGAATCCTGTTTTAAATATACCAGTCATCAAGACATCTAGATACATAGTCAGGATAGCCGAAGACAGTGTATTCGCCTGGAAGATTTCAAAACCAAAGCCAGATAGAAATAGGAAATTAAAAACTCTTTGATTATTATTATTATTANGAGGTAGGTAATTTATATGTTGCTGTTGAAGGGCCCTTGTTTATATTAAACTGGAGATGTGTACCATTCTTTAAGAGGCTTAAAAGAAACTATGCAGCAGTAGGGATTGTCTTTCTAACTTCATAAGCAGCAGAGGACCACTCAGCACACCGTTTGTTACAAAATCTGTAACCTTCATATAATACATGTAAAACATATAATACATGCAAAGATATCTCAATGCAACATTAATTTAATTGGTGCTGAGTTTACCTCAACGTATTTTGTTACTTCGTAGTTTAATTATATTAAAAAAAAAAAAANAAAACAAACAACCCCCCCCCCCCAAAAAACAAACAAACAAACAAAAAAAGTGAGGTGAAGCAACAACACAACAACAGAGTATATTAGTGAAATCCAGGAGTTAAAATCTTTTACTGCTACTGAGAAATTTTCTTTCCAACAGGAAATTGGGAGTTTATTATAAATCAGGTCAACATTACAATACTTAAAACTTTGTTAGAAATTAGGTGAGCATTGTAATGCTTTTTCTGTTGAGAAGTTTATGAAGATCTGAGAAATCAATAGATAAACACTGAGGACTCCCGATGGATACTGGGGATCTAGCTTTTTTCAAGCAGGTCTTTGAATTCAGTGACAGTCAAGTCGCTGAATTCAAAGAAAAATGGAATATAGCCAGATAAGATTTCATTTCTAGTCTACAGAAGTTTTTTTTAAAAACCTTAAAGAATTCATGGGACCTGATGATTTCAAAAAAGAGGTGTCAGAGGACCTGAATGACTGTCTCCCTTGCACCTGTCTTTTGCAACTACAAGAGAGTCCATAGGAAGCTTTGTAATGCCTGCATACATACAGATATATGGTCTTGTTCAGTCTATCTGTTCAGAGACAATCCTGGTCTTCTAGGCTGTAGGAATGCTTACGGAGCAACTCTCTTGCCTTGTGATATGTACCATTCTTATTGTTGATCATGAGGTAATATACCGGAGTCTCCAATGTTCATTCTGAAAAATAATTTTAATCTCCATAAAAATATATTCACTGAATAAATTTTTCATTCTGAAACCTTGGTCTTTTAATAAGCATATGAGATATCATCAACAAAATTAATATATCCATACTTACAATATAGTTTTAAGTACAATGTCTATTAATCATTATCAAAAGAAATTGCTCTCTAGTTTGCTTTTTAAACTGGAGACCGTGTATTTATTTAGTCTTCTTCAGAGCTATTCAGACTCTCAAGGCTTCACAGATAAGTAATAATAAACAATTCTTGCAAAGACTGACAATGATGTAAAACAAATGAAAAAATAATCACTAAGGAACAATTTGACTCTTCATTATGTTTCTGTTAGTTCAACTTTTACAAAAACAAGGGAACTGATATTAATATCTTCTGAAAAATGCTTAGACAGATCTAAGCATGCATCTTTTAGCAACAAAATTCTTTTTAACAAGATGACTTCTGGCAGTTAGTTCAGACATAATCTGAGGATAATTTTACTTTCCTCTGCAAATCCTGAAATACAGATCATTCTCCTACAATCTTGGTGTTTGATAGCTTGCTTTTCTGCAGAAACAAGGAGCAAATTTTGCATTTCTTGCACAATTGCAATGGAATTTCTAAAACTTGGGAAGAGGTAGGGAAAAAGTGTAGGTAAAACACTTTATGATGCAGACAAGTTTTTCCTCTTTTATGTTTTTATTCTCATGTACCAATATGTACTTGATATCTCCTATTTTATACTGAGTTGTTAACTCTCTGGTGCATGAACCATCTTTTTGTTATAAACTTTTATAACTGGCTCTAAGTGCACCATTTGGGTACCTAGGCATTACTTAAGTAGAAAATCGAGTTCCATTCAGCCTTAAAATTGAAGGCCTGTTTAACCAGCATGGTTGTGGCATGCCAACTTATGTAACCACTGACACACAAACAGATTGTTTGACTGATGTTCATGTTGGTACTTTTTTGATTTCCCAACCAGAAAGACTTGTTACCCACTTACATCTGCAGACAACCTCCAACAGGGTTCCTGAGCATCTTGATCTCAAAAAAATAATAAAAAAAAAATAATAAAAAAAAAAATCCTGAGACCAGTCCTGTCTCTGGGTTCATAGTGTGAATTTCGAAGTCCTTTGTTACCAAATTTTTTTGCAACATAAATTAAAAATGAACAGTTAAAATAATTTCATCATACTTTCTTAACATTTGAAAGTAAGAACAAGTTCAAGCTCTTCAGCAAAGAAGCGACATTAATCAAAGTTGTTTACCACTGAACAGAAGAATGACACTGAGCTTCATTTCCAGCTAAGGATAGCAGAGGTATAATACCAGTTGCTTTTGGGTTTCCAAAAAAGTGTGAGCTTTCCACTTATTATTGAAATAGACTAGCAGTCGTCAAAGAGATGGCCTGAAAGGTCTTACATTAGTATCCAACTCTATCCAGTTTGAAACTTGAGCTTGTTGGCATCCATCTCATCAAACATCACTTTGTAGTATCGTGATAGCATTTATCATGATTAAGTAGTATTTATGGTGGGTTTTTTTTACGTATTTAAACCTGTAAGTTGGAACTTCAGTTTAAAATGGTTGCCAACAGTTACAACTCACAGTGCATATTGCTCTTAGTGATTTCTGTATGCATTGACTACATTAGATATGCCAGTCAAACTAATAGTACTGAGAAACTTACCTTTTACTTTGTGCTATACTTCTTCAGGGCTAGCGAACTGTTTTGTGCTTTGGGAAGGCTGGGGGCTTGGAGTAGCTCAGTCTGTGCTACAACCTTCTCCATCACTTGGTTCTGTACAAAATCCAAGGCTGTCTATCACATTCCCTTCAGGTTATACTGCAAGAGGAAATCCTTCCTACCCTTTGTACAATGATTCAGTGGATAAAGCATTGACCGGGGGAGACCTGTTTCTGTTATTTCCTCTGCTTCAAGAAGTTTAAGCTTACATCTTTCATCTCCAGAAGAAAATCACCACTATAACTGTAATGATAAAGAATAAAGGAATTCTCAACCCTTCTGTTGAAAATATTCCTCTCTGTTTTTAGACAAAAAAAGGCAGACATACATGAACAAAACATTGAACTGAGCTGTAAAAACAAACGTGTGAACACAATCCTACTGTAACGGCTAAGGAAAACTTGACCTTAGCCTATGCCCTGTCTGCCACTTACGTATTTCCAGCAAATAGCATTGAAGGAGATGCAAAACTTGTCCGTAGAATTTACTTTGGCTTTCTTTTTCCAAGGAGAGTAGACTAATCTCTAGACTGGAAGGAAATCAAGCATACCTTTCTGAATCATTCTAACTTGCTTTCAACTTTCTTATCCAGATTTTATCTCTATTACTCCTAGCTTTGCTATTTTGCCATTCATCTACCTAATTGTGATTAACACTGCAATTATGTTTCTCTTCTATTTGCATGGAAAAAATGAAAGAAGCATCAGGAGGTGACAGAATCCTACAGTTGGCTAAAGATCCTGAGACAGGTCCATGCTAAACCTTTTTTTTGAGCAGCAGGAGGTAGTACAGGAATTGCCACTGTGCTTAGCATCATATTATCTGAATGTATAAACCTTCACTTTGATTCATCAATAGTAATACCATACATATTCTCCAGTAATAGTACAATGTTTGTAAGCTTAAACAAACAGATTCACGCTCTCTGACCCAATTCAGTGTTCCACTCGCTGATTCCCAAGCCTAAATAAACAGATTAATGTTCTCTTCCAAGTTAATATTAATAAAGACCCTGTCCAGGAAAGGAAAGAGGCAGTCTTCCCCATAGTCACCAATGTTTGCTTATGCTGAGTATTGCTGAGGACTGGGTTTTGGTTTCTATAACCACTTGTTCTCGTTCCTGCTGCGTTGCTCTGGCCTCACCAGATGAATCCAGCTGCTCCAAGCTCCAAACTCCACTGTTGTTCTGGAGTGTCTGGAGTGTCTGGACACACTCACAGTGTCTGGCTCTGGTCTCTGTCACTGAAAATTTCACATACGTACATACATATATTACGATTTATATTTGTGTATATATATATATTTTATTTACTTTTGTTTCCTGCTGAAACAAAAAAAAAAAAGGTGGTACTTTCAGCAGAAAGACCTCCCAGTTGCTCTTTTCCTGTTCTCACCCACTGCAAGATGATGCCATACATCCTTCTGAATTTTTGCATTAGCAATTAGGAAGAGGCTTGTAACTGGGAAAGTGAACTAACTATATGAAAGTTTCATAGTTTATCCAATTTTTATGCTATAATGTAGTTTTAAGAGATCTGGTGTAGCAAGATATGAGCATCTTATAGCCATGTCTTTATTCATTTTTCAAAATCTATTGGATTGTTGTGTTGTATTATGCTTAGATCTATCCATGGTTGTACTATTGACTTTGACAGTAATGTGATCTGGACATTTCCATGGCCAGCCTCAAAGTGCACTATCATTATAGTCTGAATGTGCTTGCATAAGCATTTCCTTCGATTAAGTGGTATGATTATTTTTCCCTTTTCTCTTTCTAGAGTACTTGTGTTTAGCCTCAAACTTGCTTACCAGGACCCTCTTTATGCGTTCAATGGGGTTTTTTTACAACCTTCACATATATTTATGAATTTCTGCCGTTATTATTAGTTCAATAATGAGAAGAAACAAAATTAAATACTGCATTAAATTTGTCATCTTCCCTCTAACTCCTAGAAGCTTCCGCTTTTAGTGGATCTCTTACATATATATCTGAAAAGGGGGTTCCCTTAAAGTGTAAAAATGCAAAGTCCTTAAAATCAAATCTTTTTGTGGGACAGATTCAGACATTCTCCAGGAAAGATTTAGTGCAGAGCACATCACCCTACAGCAACTCATGGGGAAAAAGACTCCTCCTAAGAAGCTGGGTAACTCTTCCCTGTAGCTTTGAACTGAACTTTAAATCTTGGTCTCCCAAATTGGAACACTAAGCCTGAGTAATTCTGCTGCTCTCTTTTCAGTCCTAGATTCTTCAAGCTGCTCTGGTGGGTGTTGCTCGCCTCCTGAGGTGCCCAGAAGACTTTGCTATCCTCTGCCTCATGTGCCTGCTTTGGAGCTCAAGGTTCATTGACTGACTGAGTCATAATACAAACTAGGTCGTCTGTACCCAAGCTGAATGTCCTAATCATTGGACCGACGAATCACCTCTTCTAATTTTCTGGCCCAATGTCTCTGTTCAATTATTTAGAGAATCCCTGACCTTTTCTGCCACAGATGAACATAGCTGGTGAGCAGAGCATTTAGATATAATGAGGGAAATTCAGGTTGAAGATCCTTCGTTCGATTCAGAACTGTTTTTACTTACCTGCTCTTGCATGCTGTGGGACAACCTTTCTCCAGTTTTATTCCCACAGGTATTTCTGCCTTCCTCACCCTCAAGTCTCAAGCTTATGTCTATATAAAAATATTACTAGTTTTAAGGAATATTTTCTGAGGTGAGAAAATAGTCTCCTCCACTTCCAATCATCAACCTTTGATGATCATCACCTTAGCTTCCTGTTGAGGGTGCTTGTTTCATTATTTGTATTACATTTTCTGTTTTACAATATGAGTTTTTAATGGGTAAAGTGGAAGAACCACTTAGGCGCTCAAGAAATATTCTTTTTGCACATAATATTGTTTGAGTTCCTACTTCATATGATGCCTAAATTATATGAGTACGATAAAAATCATTAATTTTAAGTGTTTTAAAATCACTTTCCTTAACTAGAAGTATTTTGACATGTAGTACATTGCAAAAAATTACTGTGCTAATGTTGCTATCCTCAAGAATCTAAAACTCTGGGTAAGGCTCTTAAAATCATGAAATGTTCAAAAATATTATCTTTTCTTTCTTTTTATTCAATTTTTTAATATTCTAAATCAGTAGAGTGCACTCAGGGTACATTTACAAACCTTTCTATAACATCCCTACAAGACTAGGATTCCATACTTATTAAAAGAAATGAACATCGTGACTCATGTATTAGTGTAAGAAATTTGGACAGAATTCTCACTAAAATTTGCGAGGCTTGTGATAAAACCATAAGATCTGCAGGTTAACCCTCTTTTAGAAAGGCTCAGTACATTTCTGCTGGAAAGTAGTTCTGCTGAGGGATTGCTGCTGTTTTGTTCTGGATTGTGAATCGGCATAACATTGCCCTTCATTCATGGTACTTTGCAGGTAATGCTAACATAATACTGCAATACTCTCAGACTGTAAGCTTACCCGTTACCTGAATATATTCACCCTGACATTACTGCAGCATATTTTTGCTTGCTTTAATTCCGGAAACACTGAAAGGCTAGACAGATTTTCAGCACAGAACGACAGACCAAAACTAGTTCCAGAAGAAGTACATGTCTTGTGCTGAAGTTTTTCCTGATATCCATCAACTTACCTGAAGATCTGCTGGACTGGATGTGATCAAGGATGCTCATTATTACAAACTATAGGCTATGTATATTTTACTGGGAGAATACAATTCAGGAAATCTTGGAATATCTACTTGTATCAGGCATTTCAGTTATTTCACATGTACCCTGACCACAGACAAGCCAATTGATTTTAATTGTCTTACATTATTTTATTTTTGTAATCTAAGTATTTTTTTCCTCCCATTTCTCACATTCATCATTGTTTTGTTTGTGATTTCCATTTTTCAGACAGTTTGGTGTTTGACTATAATTTAATGAAGGCAGCAATTTTCTTTTACCCCAATGATAAGATGATATTTTAGTACAGGGTACAGGGATGACTGTACTTCATTATAAACCTTTAAGTCTGAGTGCTGCATGTTCAGGAACAATTAGATTTATAAATGTATATTGAGGCAGCATTAGGTCTGGAAGACTGCAGAAAGAAATGCAAGGGGAGGCTCCAGTTTAGATTCTATCAGCATCATTTAACTAGCTGAACTGTACTTCTTATAGATCATTTTTACACAATAGTAGATGTTTTTTCCATTGTTAACATTAACTATCTCCAAGCTCTGTTTTCTTCTGAAATCTAATAGCAGTGCCCTGTTTTTTAAAAATAAGGCACATCCATAGAAACACATGTGCATCTGAGATGTGCTATTTTTGAATGCCAGTCCACTCAGGAGCCTTACTTTTGGCCTCAAGGTCTGGAAACCTTGATCCAACTCTCCTTGCTCTCACTGGATTCGTTAAGAGCACTGCAGGGTCTTTCAAGTCATCGTCAACATTTAAAAATGAGCAATATATGCATTATGCTGGCTAACACTTCAAATGTAGTCTGCTTGGAAAACAAGTCCAAGTGACATTCTGGCTTTATTTCTTTTTCTTAATTGTATACTATATTGAAAACTTGCCAAACAGTTCCCTGTCAGCTTTTCCATACTGGGCGTATCATTCCCTTGTTCTATCAAAATGACAAAAAAATCAACCAACCAACCAACCAAACAAACAAAACCAAAAAACCCCACAAAACAAAAAACAAACCACCAACCACGGGATTTAGGGTCTGCTAAGCAATTAACGTCATCTCAACATTAACTATGTAGAAAATATTATGTTCTTAATCTGGCTGATCTGGAAGGTCAAGCTGTGCCCACATGCTGCTACCTTCTAAGGATTCAACATCAGGGGCATTGGTTTTGCCAGAAGTAATAAATCCAGCAAGAATGGTTTGAACTGCTTCTTTCTAATCCTATCTATGTAGCTGCCTACCCACATATCTGAAATACCCATCACCATAATGTTGTGGTGCCAAACTTTGTAAATTACAGAGCCATCCAATAGTTTGAGACTTAATACCTCTTATTTTAAGGTAAGATTAATTCTTCCTCCTCCAGTTTTATTTCTTTTAGGAAAACAAGATAATGTGAATATTAGGTTAATAAGGAGTATGGGATTTTGCTATGTGAAAATAATTCCTGCAAATTGAGTGGATGGTAATTTTGCTTTTTTATTTTTCCTATTAGCTCCTCTCAGCTGGGAATGAAGTTGCCAAAAACAATCTACTTACTTATATTATTTCCTTATGGAAGATCAACAACTGCACAAAAAAAAAACAGCATGAAGAAAAGCAGCTCATGCCACATTTTGCAGTGGAAATATTTCCTCAAGTGAGGGGAAATCCTGTGTGAATGATATTTTCAAATACAACTTTCACTTTGAAACAGTTGTCTTCATGAAGGTGAAGCCAAGCAAATATTCTAATTTAAGCCTGAGTTTGAGGGTATTAAATGAGATTATATATGTTTTTTATTTAACAAAAAAGTATCTGAGTGAACAAAGAAGACATCAGGGGAGGTTTTCTGCGCATTGGTATCAGAAACAAAACTGATTTTTGAAGTATAAATCTCTGCAATTTTATGTAAAATAGCTGTTCATTTCTGCTTGCTTAAAGAAAAACAGTTTGCCTCAAAAAAGCAGTTATTAACTCTTTTGTAGTCACTTGGATGAGCACTACACATCCACTGCTGATGAGCTAAGGCAAATCTACGCTGAAGTACTTCAGATGTGTCATAGATTCCAGCCATAGGTGGTTGTAGCCTTGTGCTTTTGTCCAGTTGAAATTAGTCATACTAAATGCAGAGAAGTCACCTTGCAAAGAGCACAGTATTTAACATCCCAGGTTGTTAAGAAGTAATGAGAGTATATACTTATGCTCAACAGCAGCTCTACAAGTAGTGTGATTCTTGTGCATGTAGTGATTACCTTTATTTGTATTGTTCTTGTTTCAGTAACTGATACAAACTACATACCGCTATAGTCTAGCTGCAAATAACGAAATGACTGTACCATCTATGCCACAGTGCAGGTTGACATTCAAATATCTCTTTAGAGGTGTTAAAGGTAAGGTATTGCAGCTGACCGTACTTTATGATGGAATGCTCTAATAGAGATTTAATGTATTTATCCACCTTCTGAAGCTAGCAGCTAGAGCCACTGCAAATGGCTGGCTTGCCATGGATATTATCTGGGCAATCTAAGTAGTTATGTTTTGAGCTTCAGGGTATTGAAGATAATAATTCAGTCTAGACTCAATGCTTACATTGCCTCCTCCTTTCTACTTGCTGGTCAAGCCCAGTTGATGATTGACTTAATGAGAGTCACCTGGTTCATAACCTAAGGCATAAGAGAACTGTTTACACAGAAGAACAATATTATGCTCCTTGGGAGAATTTGACTGATTTTGTTAGTTTTGGGGCTGTTTAACTCTTTGGACTACTGTGATAACTGTAGCGAATTGTCAGTTTATAATGGCATCTTCAATAGATTACTGAAAACACTTGTATCTTTTACCTAACAAGTGAGTTATTACCCCAGAGATGGAGCCAGACAATTTTCTTGCTGTTACTGTCTCTCTCTTTCTCTTCTTCTTTCCCTGTCTGTTTTATTCCCATTATTGCGTTTGGTTTAAATTCAGATTCTAATAAATGTGTCCTCACTGAAACTTGTTTAGTTCCCATTATTGCAGGCAACATGTGCATGTGCAGGAGCCTTTTCCAAAATTGTCCTCAGTGTATTATGTTTTTGGGTTGGCAGTGCATATTTCACAGTCTAAAAAAACAGGTACATTTTCCTATTAGGCTTGAAAAAAATGGCTTTTACTCCTTTAAGGGATCCCTCCCCCTTCCCCTTTGTTTGGCAGAAGAGGTCAGGGAGAAGAGGCATCACCTGAACTCAAGGGGCTCAGGTTAGGCTTTCTGGGACATTTTATGTAAGCATGACTAAAATGTTTAGCAACACTACTCAGGTTTGCATGGAGCAAAAAAGTCAATACTCTGTCTACACCAAGGAAAGATCAAAGATTTTATAAAGAGCCAGACATAAAGAGGCTAATGTTTGGGTCAAAAATATTTGGAAATAAAGAAAAGGAAAATAAAGTGTCACAGTTATTTTCTCCTTAAACTTATCTCTTTGCTGGAATTGACTGACGAAATATTCATAAAATCCAGCCCTACAGGTAAAGTTTAGCTGAGATCATACAATACTAAATAAATATAATTATCTCTAGCTGAAATTCCAAGAGCTTAAAGCAATAGCATATAACCTGTGCCCCCACCAAAGAGCCCTCAGCGTGTTGCGAAGATAGACTTTGAATGCAAAAACTATATAGGTAGCATTTATTGCATCATTCTTGACAAGATGGTAGGATTCACTCTGCCTATGAGTTTCTAACAATCAGACTACACTTCAATAAAATTCATTGACTTTGATAATTTAACAGCAAAATTAATTGAATGCCAAGACTTTTTTGTTGGTGTTTTTGTGGGTTTTTTGTTTGTTNGTTAGTTATTATCATTGATTACTTTCTCTTCTTCTAACATGACTACTATTTGATTTGTATCCTCATTGAGCCGGAGTAATATATTCTACTTAGCCTTAGGACTAGGTGCATTCCATCTATGTAGTGAAGGACATTTTTTATTTTACAACATTTATGAAAAACACTACCATTTCTATGTTCTATCCTAACTTACTTGCATTCACTGATGATCTGAAACCAATTTTCTCCAGAGTACCGCAATCTACTCTCTCCATGCTTCCTCTCAGTAAATGACATCCAGAATTGAGACCTTTTAGGATGTTGTACTGGGGATCTGGGGCAATATTTTAGATGGCTATTCTGCTCCTGTGCTCAACTATGCCCTTGGGAGAGAGTTCCAGAAATATGGGAAGTAAAGCAAGTTATGGGGAATGTGTGGAACTCTACCAACACACCTCAAAAGCTCTGCATAATAATACGAAAGGCATGAATCTGGATTCTTTCCTTAAATACTGCCATGAGGTGAGTGATTGCCTTTGTCTCCATGGCCTTTAATGGGGCTAAACAGATTAGACAACAAAAGGACTTGTATTCTGTTCCATTCCTTCACTTAGTTCTCGAATACTGCCCCCTAAATCCACTTCCATTGCCAGTTTTCACTATGTGAGGGAGGGTTAAAGCTCTATCATAACTCCTCAGTACAAAGGGATCATTTGGTCACCAGCAGAGCCATCTGTTCAGAAGATGTTTTTCCATCCTGCTTGCTTACCAGTGGGAGAAGAGGGAAAAGATAACCCTAAAGGTACTATTTATTGCTCTCAGTCCAGAAAGAGGCAGAAGTTATGGGAATGATGCCTTGAGATCCCTTATCACGGATTAAAAACTAGGTTGTCAAAAGGCAAAAAAATTGTCTCTTTGACTTGCCAGTTGAGGATACAAATGCCAAAAGGTTTTTGCTTTAGTGCTTTCAAATTCAGTAATCATTCATCGGCTTGTTTTCCTTCTGTGCTTGGGAGGACAGGTAGTCAGAGCAGAGAATACAGATTGTTTCAGTCGGCTCCTGTTCAGCTGATGATAGTATACACAGCTGTATGTAGCCAGTGCCTGCCAGCAGAGGCCTGACCCAGACAATTAACCTTATATTAACGCCCCTAATGGTGATCATCTGTTGCCATATGCCTGCAGCCTTGAGCTCTAAGTCAGAAATGAGACCATCCACTCCTCAAGTCATATCTGATCCTCGATCACAAGCTACTGAGCTTGAGTTGATTTTAAACTGGATAGGGAGCTGATTTTTAAAATGTTTATTTGTAACCTGTTCATTTTAGGGAAGAATCAATCCTCCTGAAAAAGACAGCAATTCCTTTAGGAAAATCTGTGAAACTCACATAACTGGAGGCAAGTGGTTAAACAGAGTATCTGAAACAACTGCTTAGGTTGTAGTAGCCCCTATTTCTTCTTGTCTAGAAGTATATTCTAAGCCAAAACTAAGAAGGTAGAAAAATTAATTTTGTTGCTTATTTGCTTTCTGGGCTGCATCTGTTCACTGCCGCTGTATCAAATATGATTATTGTTCTAGAAGCAGCTATTGAATCCAAAAGCAATTCAAAATACCAAGTGTGTAAAGTAAATTTTCTTGTACACAGGTTGTGATATTTAAATATATATGTGCTAAGACCGGTATCTGAGGCACTGCTGCTGGTGTTAATCCTTGTTTATACTGTGTGTAAGCTGCCTGGCAGGTGTTAGATTTTGATATCAAATCTATTGCTTTCTTGGATTTATTTTCAGTATTCTTGTCATCCTAAACAAGTTCCTTCTTTTTTTCCCTCCAGTAGCAACTCAGGCTTGAACATCTACAAGGACAGCTGCAGAGGAAACATAGTACAAAATACCAATCTTTCCATATTCATACAATCAAGAAGAAAGTAGCACTGAAGCAAACAGTGTATTAATAAGAAATAGAAGACAAATGGATATTTTAAAAGGTGTGACTTGTTTCACTCTCAAAAAACAAAGGGGCCTTTTTTTCTATCCCCGGTATCATATTTTATGTATGATGCTTCCATGTGCCTCTTTTCCTGAGTCTATATGTATGTAGTAGATTATTGATTGTTTGGACAAGGTATACCTAATGCTTGCTACTTTGCCCATTATCATAAAATCTGGAGGGACAGAGAGGCTATTATACATTTGGATATGTTCTTGGATAAGTACACAGAATAATGCCTGCTTTAAGACTTACTGATCAGTAAAAAGTTAGTGTGACTTGCTTGGTAAAGACAAAATTGGGCCCTACAAAAATCATTACATGTTAGATTCTGTAAGTAAAATAAAATATGCTTACTTTCATCCCCTTTCAGATTTCAGTATCCACCACTCCAAAGAAGCAAAGAAAATGTTGCACACAGTACAAATAACAAGGCTTTAAAAATCATCTAGCAGCAAGAAATCACACATTGCTTCAGCAATACATGTAAAAGTTATCCAGTATATATTAAAATATTTTAAAATCCATTCTTGCAGGAATAAACGACCATTATAATTATTTTTTCCCTAGTCCAGCTAATACTTATTTCTGAGTGCATAACCACCTTGTATAGTACTAAAGAAACAGCAAGAACGATGTAGACGAGATTTTCAAGACTAAATTCTTATACCACTACATTTTGTCTTTTACACACATACTGCATTTTCTGCCCAGTTCTGATCCTTTGAGGTATTACGTTCTCTCAATTCTCTTCCACTTCTTTGAGAAAATGGCATTCACTACCTTGAAGTTCCTATAAAATGTATCAAGATTAAAATCCTGTCTCCACTAAATTCAGTGGCAACATTCCAGTTACTTGTATACAAAGTATTATTTTTCCATTGATAGAAGTCTTTACTGCAGAAATAAAGTATTTGTGGAACTTCCGCACACTGCTTCCATCAGCAACGCTGTCTGGGAACACAAGAGCCTATTCTAGAATACACTGTATAGAAGTCAGAATATTTCAGTACAAAATGTAGAATCTCTGAAGAAATTTTCACAGAAAAGTAAACTCAAGATTTTCACTGGAGAGCAGAAGCAGAATTGTATTTCATGGAATTAGTCTCTACCCTTATGAAATTAATATTTTTTAATTAAATTCCAAACAACTAAAATTGGAATTGGAATGGAATGAGTCAGATGTTCTATAGAAAAATGGAATTCTTTCTTAATATTGTCCAGAATGTTCATCCCTGAAACACTAACAGGGACTCCTTAGAGACTTATCAGGTAGGACAAACTTCTTTTCTTCAAACTAAAAGCTCAGCTCTGTTTTTAGCTTGTCAAAAAGTGGTGGTAAAAGGGAACATCTTGGGCTGTCAGTTGGCTATTAGAATTGGTTTGTGTGTCTGACAGAATATCACAGCTGGCTGTACAAATGGGAGGATTACTTCACAAGAAGGAAAATTCTACTAAGTTTCTCTAGGTCATTTTTGTTAAGGTCTCCATGATGATGACAGAGGTGTGGTAACTAGATAGCTAGGAGAGGGAAGGGAAAATGCACGCTTTCATACTAGGGTAAGTAAGTGTAATGAAAATTTGGAAGTGAACATGTCTGATAAGATATTGAAATGGAATACCTCTGGTTTTGACAAACCATAAAAAATGTGAGAGTTTCTAGTAAGCTTGAAGTGATCCAGAAACGTATATCTAAAAATATTACAAAACTTTTGTAAACAAAATTGAACACTGTATGTTGTATTTGCTTATATTTGAACAGTAGTTGTATACAACATACAATTACGGAATTAGCAAATTCTGTATTTAAATAGCAAATTACATTTAAGAGCTCTTCTTAAGCATTTTAGGAAAAAGGAAGGACCTTCCAGTTAGCTCTTGATACCAGGTAATGTTAAGGGATCATTGTGCAAAGAGGGAAATACAAATTTTTTATTGTTTGTCTAATTCCACACCAAAATTAACAGCGTAGTTAAATCCCAGTGGAACTTCCTTTGGAAAAATCTATTTTACAAATATTTTTTCTAACTTTTTCCATTTTAGCCCTTGAAATGTAAAATATTTAGAACATTTAAAAGTTTCCATGCCTGCCTCCCCTCTCAAATCATAACTATAAAATCCATAATTATCTAGACACATAACCTGCAGAGTTATCATAAAATATTTTTTTGCTGTCAGATCCTCAGGAGACTTTTGATGAACTACAGTTAAATCCAGCTCTCCCACATAAACCAGGAGTAATTTAGATGTGTAAAGCAGTGTAACAGATTAGTTCCACAGGGGAAAAAATAGCAACAATACCAGGAGAGGAGCAGGACTAATGTCTCTTTTTCCCCCATCATTTTCCCACTACTGAACAAGCCAGTGAGAGAAATATTTGTCCCTTCTCTGTTTCACTTATGTCCTGAATTTATATAAGTGGGCATCTTTCAGCTCTTTGGGGCAAGGATGTGGCCCCACTGCTACAGTATTGTCTCACAGAGATGATCTCATGGTCACGATATGAAGCTTCTACAAGGTGTTAAACCCTGAGCAAACCCTCCTTGAGGAGCTGAAATCTCACCTCAGAGGTTTTGGGCTGACTTCCAGTTACATATTTTTGTTTATTTCTTTATAAAAGACATAATGCACCCTAGGAAATATGTAGTCATTCATCAGAGCAAATAAACTCTGGAATATGTTGAATGAAAGCCCAAAACCATCACCAGAACTACTGCTGAATGGAATGAGAAATCAAGTAGGAAGCCAGCTATAAGGCTTGAAATTTTTTGTGTGTGTACAGCTATTTTTCTTTTTGACACTTACTTTATTTCTGGGAAGCGTCTTTTACTCACTTATTTCCCTTGATTTAATGCTGACTCTAGTCAAAACAAATATTTCCAGGTTTTTCTTACTCAATGAGTACTGCTTCAACATGAATTTCAAGGCAGTGGTTGTGAACCTGGCTCTGTTTCAGGCAAACTGACCTCCTCCTACCCACAGCCCAGACAGTGGATCTGTCCATCTGGTTTGGGCTTCTGGAAGTTTTCTGTTACAGGGTTTGAAGGTACTGTATGGACTGCAGTACCTACATAAGATGGGGTGCATTACAGAATGAATGACTATCTGTTTCATTTCTCAGTCAGTTTGCTTTGCAAGACAACCTTTAGTGTGTTGGTTTTGCATTTAAGGGGCTGCATTGCAAGGACAAAATGAGGATGAGTAATATATGTGAGGATAGTCCTGAAGGTACTGAAGGAAATGACACTCTTATCCCAGCGACTGGCATGCTTTAATACATATTTTGAATAATGCATAAATACCATGTTTCAAAAATATATTTCATTCCGTTCCATATCCAAGTGTATATTATAATTTGACTTTGACTTTTCATATGTAAGGTATCTTACTACAAAGGTATATACTTTGCATCTCAACCTTTACAGGACTTGTCCTAAAGGTACCACCTGTTGATCCAGTTGTACATCTGTTTTCCTGGGACTGGCCTATAAGCACTCTCTTGTACATGACTGATGACAAAAACTGGCATACCAGATGCACGATGTACCAACTCAGACTGAGTATAGCACTTCATCCTTTGGACTCTTCATAAATTGTACTGGCTATGAGTGAAATGATGCAATTTATCAATCCCTGTCTTGACCCTCTTTTAATCCACAGATTTAAACAATAAACATAGGAAAATAGATGCAAAAACATGCTTATGCACCATCAAACTTACAAATCTAAAATCCTCAAAGACTGAGGATTGTAGAAGCTTTGTAGAACCTTAACAGTAGTATAAATTTGGCCACAAGAATTATGCTGGATTTTCTATTTGTGCGTGTATGTACACTAAGGAATTCTTTCTTGAACTAAAAGAAAACATACATGATGTATTTAAATCTTTGCATCTGTACATATGCAATATCATACATTAGTCATGTTGTGGGACAATTAACAGAAATTTTCTTTTCTCTTCTGCACAATGAATTTCTAAAACACTAAGTATTATTAATTTTCAGTAATTTCATCAGTTGGTTGCCACAGTACGGTGGGCAAGCCCCTTACCCCTTGTTCCATGGAACATGCAGCAAATGCAAACTAGGATTTCTTTGTTCATTTCATTTCTCTCACTTATTTGATGATACTATTTCCTGGTCCCAGAAGACATTTGTCATGTGCTTGATTTATTTTTTTTTTATTTCCTCAGCAGAAATCTAACATGTTTATAGCACATTTTAGGGGTAAAGTTCTGGGGAAAAAACACTGGAGTCACTAAAAGCTCACAAAAGAAATTTTGCTGAGTATTGTAACATTTTAACTGACTGAATATGTGACAGACTGTTTTGGAGAAAGAAAATCATAACAATTTCTTATTATGTTTTCATTAAGTTGCATTAACAGAGCTTTTGCAGTGAATAGTTCCGTCTTTAGGCCTGTTTCTTTTTGCAGTTGCTTAGGGGATGAAATTCCGTTTTCTTCAAAGTGATCAGCACAACCGCAACCAGCATCATTCATTCCAAGAGTAACCCCATCAAGGGTTAGTGAAGCCATTTCCAAGACACAGAATTGCCATACCTAAGTAGACTTTCTTGTAAATGTAACTCTCTGAATAATGGTCATCTTCATCGCAATTGCAGGGAAATTTAGGTTGATAGTACTCAGAATTAACTCTTAGGTTGTCTTTGTACACAAACCACTAGTAAATCAATCTGTTTTGTGCAGAGTAAGGACAAATATTTTCACTCCGTGGACATATTCTTAGTCAAAATTGCTTTTTCAAATTCTAAGCAATTAGATATTATTTCTCCTCTCTGAGCACAGAAATAACATTTGAAAATGTCTCAAACCCCCACAGTTGACTCTACTTCATTAATTAGACAATTAGCAAATACAGAAAGTTAGCACTGTGACTCACAGCAAAAATAAAGACACAAAGCTATTTAATCTAGAATGTTTTAAGTTGCTGAAAGCACCTCGTGCAGATCCATATTTAAAATTCAAGTGAGGCTTTCTATTGCCTTGAGTAAGCTTCAGTCCAAGTCCATATGGAAAATATGCCTCTCTAAATAAAACTATTCCACTTCTGTCATGACATTGTGGTAGTCACCGTACTTTTTTCAGACATTGTTTGGTAAATCTTGCTATAATATTTCTGTCTAAGTAAGTTCCCATTTTAGTCTAATATTTAGAGAATCTTCTCTTTTTCTATTTGCAATGTATCACATAAACATATATTATGCTAGGATACAGGCTTAAAGGGTCAGCAGTGTTTTAAAAACAGTTGTCAGTCTCAAGTAAAACACCTGGCCTAAAGTCCTGTTTCCCTTTCCCCTTCCCTTCCCCCTCCCTTTTCTTTCGCTAAAATAGTTTCAACATTAGTGACACAAGCGTACTACGGTTTCTTTTCTTCTGCCTTCAAAATGCTGCTGTGCAAGAATATAGTAATTTAAAGCTGCTAAGCTTTAGAAATAGAAATGGAATTATCTTTCCAACTCACATTTCCATTTTAACTAACCTTACATCTAGAAGAAATAAACACACAGAAAATAATCAAGAAGTAGCTTTAAAGATCTGTAAAAGGATTTACGCTATATTAATAAAACTTCAAGGATTGTTTAGAAAGCAAAAATACAATGACTAGAGCTTTATAGCTCTAGAACTGTAACTGGAGACATAGTCAACAGTTCAGGAGAGCTTTACAGTTTTAATAAGCTTTGGAACCAAGCTTTAAAAATTGTAAGCAAAATGGTCCTGTCTCGTGAACAGTTAACATAAAAACCCCTGTATTGTTTACCTACTGAGCTATCAGAAAATTTCACAAACCAATTTGGATCTCAGAATGAGCGGAGCTTCTGAAACAATGCCATTATCTTCAGAAGACCTAATGAGAAAGCTCTTTCAAATCTCATTCGAACAATTGGCATGTGAACTGAAAAAAGCACGCAAGAAGCATAAATTAGCTGCTGAGAGAACAAGTAAGTGTTTTTATTTACTTCTCTGTTGGTTGAGAGGGAAATAGGAAGGAAAAAAAGGAAGAGAAAATTTAAGAACTGGGTCATCGGTGCATAACCTGTGTATGCTGAGTAAACAGAGGCAATTCTAGAAAGAAACTGCTGGAAACCTGCCTTCTCATCAAGAATGTAAGTCAATTAGATCATAAAACATAAAGTTATTGTGACAATAATAGTTCCTGAGTTATATAGTGAATACTCAGAAGATGTTTGGGTTACTTCAAGTGGAGTTTAATGTGACAGAAGAGACTTTATTGACCACATAGTGACTATCCATTTTTTCTCCACGTTGCAAATCATGCTCCAAGCCAATTTGCAAAGCAGTAATCTCAGAAGTAATGTCAGAATATAGAAGTAGTTTGATGGCATGACAGGTAAAATTTTTTCATTATCATAAATGTTTATTAAACGAGGAATTATGAGGGGTTTTCTTTTTCTGCACTGAGGAAACTCACTGCAATGGCTTTGCTTCTGTGTTAGCTTACCAGCATATTTAGAAATTAAGAAAAGTTTGATGGAAAAATAAGAGGTACCTGTATTTATTATAATTACAAATATCCAGTTCTCCTGCATCACTTTGTCTCCTCCCTGTCAAATCAGTAAGTACATAGAATTAATAAGGTTTTATTGTCTTGTTACTCAGAAAGTGAACTCTCTGAGAGCAAAGTCAAGAAAGTCATTACAGAACATAAAATCCACTTTGCCAAACTATTGTGGTAGTACTTACAAAGGCAGTAGGTAATGTTTTCTGGTAGATGTCCATTCTGAAACCTAATTTTTAAAGTATGTTGACTAACCTAAGATAAGGGAATTAGAAGAATGTTGATCTATCTATTGCTCAATTTAAGAACAAACGGATTGGAAAACGGATCTGTGTAACTGCCAGAATGTAAATCACACATTAGTGAACAATTTCCTATAAAAACAAAAACAGAACTGAAGGAAAAAAAAACATATTGGAGAAGAAACATTGTGCTGCTATTGGTCGGCTGGTGAGATATATTTTTGCTGGTAGAAAAAAAAAAGGGAAAGGGAAAATTGTTATAGTCTCTTATTTAGTTCCCATTGCCTCCACTTTTTTCCTCCCATCTTTATATAGAAGGCAGAAAGATATTTCCTGCGTTTGTGGCAAAGGATGTCAGCTTTTGGATCCTTCTTGACTAATCTTTATTCTGGCAGGTTTTTAAACTGCTTGCTGCATTAGAAATGTATTAGCAAAAAGGAAGCAAAGCAAGATGCTTTGAAGATAAAGTAGATATCTCTTGAAGCCAAAGTTATTCTGCCAAAATGAGTTTAACATCAAGAACAACAAATATGCAGTTAACCACTTTACTGCTCTAGTGACAAAAGATATATGTCTCCTGGAAGCAGTAGCTACGCCCATAATGCTCTTATGATATTAAAAATATGTCCACACAGTTGAAGCTTTTTTAAAAGCAATATAATGATTGTTTGTATTTTTTATTAAGTGGCACATATTCAAAAAGGCCAAGCAGGCTGTCATAATTACTTACTATCCATTATATTGGCAACATTATATTGACTTGTGTTGAACTAGAAAACCCTTTGTTATATAAAAATGGTTTACATATGTGATACTTGCTAGATTGAATTTTAACATGTCAATGTTACTATCAATCAATCAGTGATGAATCAGAACTGTGCTACATTAAAACTAATAAAGCAAGCTGTAAATTATAGCTTGAAAAATATTAATGTAATGAAATTTCAAATGCCCTTGAATAGGATAAAGTCACTAGTCACACCTATAATGCCACTACAGAAGTGTTTAATCTGAAATAAAGTGTAACTGCCTCTCTACAATGACTCTCTCTCCCTCTCATCTGCCTCCCCTTTTCTACTATTTTGTATTTTAGATTATATGGCATACACTCCCTGGATATATATCTGTATTATCTCAAGACCAAAGTAACAAGCATTTCTCTCTCTCTCATATACAGTCTCTGCAGAACTATAAATTCAATCTGAAGACAGAGGTTTAGGGATATAAGAAGAATTTTTGTACTGACTGAATCCTTTTACTTCCTTCTCAGGAAAAGAGGGATATAATGGCTAGTATAAGCATTAAAATGACTTCTATTTCAACTTGACAACTTGACAGGTAGTTGGCTGTATTTTAGTTAGAAGTATAGCTAGATTCTAGATACTGTTTAATTGAATTCTGGATTATAAATTTGTATTGTATTGTAAACCAACATTAAACTTTTCAGCATTCGGGTAGTATTAAATACTTTTCAGTACTACGTGTAAAATCTGCTTTTGTTCCAGTTACTAGACTCTGCACTTTCAGAGAAAAGGCAGAGCACAAACAGTTCATAGTACTAATATATGACTACAAGTCCTTCTGGCCTGTTCTTCAGATCCTACCTGTATCAGCAGTGATTATACTCATATGAAATCATCAAGGTAAGGTAAAATAAGATCATTTTTATCATTTTTTTTGAGACCATTGTGTATGTTAGAAAAGGTTGTTTTGGTTGCTGTACTTGCCTTCTGAAAAGCCTTTCTGACAGGAGTCCAAGATTTTACACGGATTTAATATGATTTTGCGGGGTGTAAGTCTGTGCAGAAGTTGAACCATAACTTGGGGTTATACAATAAGATACTGGTGTCGCGTGCCAAGTGCTGTTGAAAACATGTTCATTGACACTTCCACCCTTATGGCATCTGTATTTTCATTCCAAACCACCAATACAACCATCTTTGTGGAGGAGGAATATGCTTGCTCCATTTAGTATTTCAACCTTCTCTGAACTTCAAGAAGAGATGTGTTTTATAATTGACTGAGAGCAAGTTCTAGAACAAGAAGCTTATCAATTTCTATATACACAGACAAGATAATACTTGTCAGTGTTATAGTACTTGGTTACACACGTCATAACCATGTCAATTGGACTATGGCCAAGATAAACCGGGACTTTCTGGTTCCACCACTGCTTATGGAGGAAAGCAGAGGAAGAACTACTTGAAGTGACATGGAAGCTTGATTTCCAGACAGGGAGGTAGAGTGCTGAAAATTCACCGGAAATGTTCTTAAACCCAGTTTGAGAACTAGTGATGATCTAAATGATCAGTAGTGTAGAATTAAATTAAAACATCTCCAACAAACCTTGTATGTATTTCAAAGACTTAAGAATTTTTTCCTTCCTGAGGGGTGAACTTTTTCTAATTAGCACTTATTTAGAGCAGTTGTTTAGAGAGACCAAGCTTAATCAGCATGTCATCTAAATCATTCAATCACAGTTCCATGTAGCTGAGACAGCTGCGTTCTCTTGCTCTGAACTTGTACTTCTGACACATTAGTGGGCAATGGTCATGTTCTCTCTTTGGCCTTATTTTTCCTAGATTAATCAAGGGAACAGTCACCATCTCTTCTTGCAAAGTAGATTAGTTTGTATCAAAGTCAGGATTGGAAGTGGGAACTTTTGCTATGAGAATGCCTCTGCGCTAGAGAAATCAGAACTGGAACTGGGTGTAGAGGTCTGGGCTTTCTGCTAAAGAGCTGGGACACTGAGCTGAAGTGCCAGTGAATCAGTAGGAAGATTTTTTTATTCTCCACACCTCTTCTTCCTCTGGGTGGCTGAAGGAATTGGACACTTGGCTTAGTTTCCTACCTGGGGAATGTACAAGGTGCTAATAGGAGCTAAACCAAAGCAATCTCAAATCGATAAAAGTGTTTAAAAACATCTGTTAAAGACATTAGATACAAGGATATCATGTCTGGCTTGGAAAGTCCCAAAGCTCAAATGATACATGCAGAAAGTATTACATTTTTGCCATGGAATCTGACTACGAAGTTGACAGTTAAAGATGAATATAAAGATGGACCAAAACGTGCATGGAAATTCCTGTGCTATGGTGGCCTTCCAGAGGTGGGCAGAATGCTTTGCACAGGATAATGCTTAAGAATTGAAAATGCAAAAAGAGCTTGAGACGAACAAGACAATTGCAGAAGTGTTGTTCTGCCTCAGATAGTTTTCTTACTATTATTCATGAAAGCAGGAGAAACATGATTACTGTTGGGTAGTTCCCTGACAATTAATCAAGTTATAACCTACTAATCCTGTATTCCTGCGTACTGATATTCTTTTGGTGCTGTCCAAGGCAATTTTTAATTGGAGTAGTCTCTCCTTGGTTGCATGGAGAAGAAACTACAATCTGCAACCTACAAAGGTAAAAAATGTGACAGGTTTTAGTTTTAGTAAATCTGCCCTAGACACGAGGAATTGTCTGTCTTACAGCCTTGCTGGAGAGCACGTCACTGAGGCCTCGAGGCAGCCAGCCCTCTGTCCCCAAAATACTGCCAGAAGCCTCTGCTTATTCTTTTCTTCCGTCAACCCTTTCCTCCATCAGCTCACATAGCTACAACATTTCTGTCTGATAGAGATCACAGTACAGAGTTTACTGAAGTAACATAGCCATTATAAATATTGATTTAAATATTGGGGGGTTTGCAGCTGTTCAATTAGAATAAGATTATATTATATTAATTTCAACGAAATCTGTATAAGTAATTTGAATTTCCAAATACTGCTCAGCAAGAAAAAAAAGTTTCAAAATTAGTAATTTATTGTCATAGCCAGAAAACTCAATTTTTGCAGAAGACTGGTATTAGTACCCACGTTGGTTCATTGACTTTTAATAATAAAATTCTAGGGAAGGTAATTTGGGCAGGTAGTTGATAATAATGCTTAATATAAATATTTGAACATCTGTTTTATTTCCCCTTCCCTGCCTCTCACTCTAAATTACCTATCATAGCAATTCCTCATTCAGGTTCTCCACAGGACTTTAGTTTTGTTTCAAATTTAAGATCTTCATTTCAAAAGGTGGGTTGAAAATTTCTGTACTTCCAAAATTACCACTGTTCCGTGCACGGACTCCTGTTAATGACGTCTCTCCCTGCTCTCAGTATTCAGCTCAACAACAATCAAAGAACAGAAAAGAAACTACCCAAAGGAGGCAAAATCAGAATGACTTTTGTAACTCCGGAAGACTACTCATTTGGTTAGGAAAAAAATAGTCAGTATTGTAGGTTGTTTTGGTTTAGTTTGTTTTTTTCCCCCCTAACTTTATGTTCCAGTTGCTGTTATGAAACTTTCCCTTCCTCTTTGGCTCATGGTGAATAACAACAATCAAGCTTTTAGTTAAAGCACCAGGACACACGATATAATAACGAAGAACAAGCTACAGAAAGATCATTGTAGAATACCAAATCTCAAGCCAAAATTAGGACAATAAAACCACAACACTTTGAAGTATGAAAATGAAAAGCAGAGATGAAGAAACATTGAAATGGGAATACAAAGGAAAAGATGTTGAGGAGAGGTCGCAGTGCTGAACTGAAAAATAAATGGCAAGCTTCACTGAACTGAGTCTAAATATATTTTTACCTACTCAGTAAACTAAAGGGATTTTGTTTGCTTGCCTTTTTTGTTTTGTTTTGTTTTGTTTTGTTTGCGGTTTTTTTTTTTTGTTTTTTTTNTTGTTTTTTTTTTAAGTTGTTTGTTTTTTCATCGAAAAGTCACCTTCTCTTTTCAACTTTGGGCTTGAATGTATATACACCCTAAGGCAGTGCTGAATGAACAGGCTTTTCCAAGGACTCTCTGAACTTTGACAAGTTAAGCATGACAGAGGAATACCTGAAAACATGAATAAGAAATATTTTGTTTGTCTTTCTATAATTTAATTCCACAGGAAGATTTCTAAACCTAAACTGTTAAGTTTAATAAAGGACCTGAGCAAAAATGCTTCAGATTCACTCAGAGGGTAGCCACAAACAGATTGTGTTTGCTGTTAAAAGGAAATAAATGAGATCAGGCCTTTAAAGTAAAGCTGACTTTATTTTAAAAAAAGCTCGAAGGGTTTCACAGAATCACAGACTCATAGAATGGCAGAAGTTGGAAGTGACTTCTGGATGTCATCTAGTCTAATCTACCGTCCTTAGGCATGGCTACCTCAAGCCAATTATTATAAACATTATTACAAAAAAAATTTTACAATTTAGCCTCAATTTATATACATGTTTCTGGATTCAGTTTTATTTGTGCTTTTATTATACATATTTGCATAAAGAAATTGAGTCATAATTAAATTTTACAATAAGTAATTCTGGAATTCCTAATGTAATTTAAATAAATACTATCTTTATACTGTGCATCAAATCTAATTTCTATATTAGTGATTTGATTGGTAGTTTTTTGTTGTGTTTTGTTTGGGGTGGTTTTGTTTTTTTGTCTGGAAAGATTTTTTGAGTGTTTTCTATATCAAATTAGTAAGTATCCTTGGTACTATTGCTTACTTTGAATATTTCAGTACAAATACTAAGTATTAAAGTGGCAGATATGTCAGTCTGAAATAAATACCTCAGCTTTTACTTTAAAATCTGAAAAGATCTCAGTAGCAGCCCATAGGATGGCCTTGAATCATAGCAACTTCTCACTGAGAGAAGCAGAGAGGATGCAGAACATGACTACATGTTCTGCAGTAGAGGAGAGTGGGAAATGTGGAGTAATTTATCAGTTTGATTAGGATGTATAATACATGTATCTGCATGTACCATAAACTGAGAATATGTATGTGCCAAACTCTTCTCTCTTTCTGTCAGTTCTATGGATTTCAAATGAATCTGACTGACTATACAAAATTTTATCTATGCATTTTAAGTTAGGATGAATTTATTTGTATTTGGGCCCTATATCTGCAATCCTCTTATGATTTTCAGGCTGACGTAATTTACAAATTATTTAATACTTAAATACATAATGACACTCAGTAAAGGTTCCAAATAAGTTTCCAGCTCTTTTCTTTGCTATATAGTAAATTTTGTGTTATTTCTAAAAGTAGAGTTGTGAAGTATTTTTAAAATTTTAATTGTAGCCATTTTCCACAGAGATAATAAAGTAGACTGCTTCTATATTTCTGAAATTTCAGAAATATGATATAGTGGTTTTATTCCCCAATTTTTGAGCATCCTGGAGTCTCCAGTAACCAACAGGGAAACCATCGCAGGAGTCTGGTCAAGGAAGTCTCCGATCATCGTAAATCAAAGTCTTGAACTGATTCGCAGGATATTATTCATTCACTTAACACCTCTCACACCAATATTATTGTAAAAATAAAATGCAATGGTTTATATTTAGTCGAGTGCTGTTGCAGTTTTCCCATTAAAGAAGTACAGTTTTCATTTTTAGTTGCTTTTTGCAGGACTAAATAACCTGTCCTTCTATTTAAGGATGCATTTAACTGCAGCTGAGTGAAGTAAAACATTTAGAAACACAATGTCACTGTTCCCTCTTCAATGTATGTATTTGCAAGGAAACTCATTAAAAGACATGGTTATTCAATGAATTGTCACAAAATCACTTAAGAAAGACACTATTTTATGGACACAGCTTTAGGGGTCTGGTCATCTGAAAAGCACTGGTGTACCTTTGATCACTTGGCTTCATGTGGGGATCTTTTGGCAGCTTACAAGAGCACAAAACTTACTATGGCATGTATTTGTTACAAGCTGTCTGTTCTGTTCCAGCTATATAAGAGAGAGAGGAATCTTTATAATTTAACACATACATTCACTTTATATCCTTCCCCTATACCATTGTTGTATATCAAGTTAGTTTTATTAGTAAAGACTATTCCCAAATAAACAATGAAATTTCTGAAGAGTTATCATTATAAAAAAAAAACGCAATACAATCATTTAACTGAAGGTCTTAACATTCATACTAAAAAAACGCTGTGTTTTTCAAATTCAAGCAATTCAGTTCAGCTTTGATACAGGATAGGAAAATGTATCATAGAGTAATAAACTCCCACAAAAACTGGGGGAAAGCAAAACAACTTCTTGAGAAGATTGTGCCTACTACTTACTGGACTACATGAGTGAACTGACGGTCTTTGAAAGCAGGTAAGAAGTGAAAGCTTAGTATGGCTGAGATAACAAGTTGGGGAGTGCATTGTTTGTCTACTGGCGCCAAGCAGCGTTCTTGAGATTAGCAGTCCTAAATCTTTCATTCATGGCATTACAAACTGACCATCATACTCCATTCATTAAAGCCATACTAAAGAAAAGGATTAGAAACTAAACAGCCATGTTTAAAAAACACAAAACCTTAAAATGACAATTTAAGTAGTTAAATGTGCACAAAGTTATATTAGACAAATCTAAGGATGTTTTGGACTAGAAAGACTTCTGCAAGTTAGAATCACTTTGTAAATGACCATCTCTCCCCACTACTTACATAATACACACACCATAACAAAAGGAACTAGCCAAGAAATTTGAAGTGATTTCTCTTTAAGAACATGGTTAAATTGAGGATAACTAGCAGTTAGTGCCAGAGTATGTAAACTATTGTTTATTGGTCCTTATAAATGGATTGATCCTTGATTTTCCATCTTCTTTTATGAAATAGTACACCCTGATAGGAGGAGAACGTTAATGCAATGTCAGATCTGTAATATAAAAACTGTCACGTTTTTATATGTTCTTATGTTTATTTCTAAACTGGAATGACTCCAGAAAGAAATAGAAAATGGATGCTCTTTTATTAACCCCAGTATGTGAGAGCATGCCAGTAGCCCAAACAGTCTTGTGCCTACCCCCAGACTTGGGGAGATATTTACAAAGAAGTTGTACATCTGAACTCGTCTATCAGGACTACTCTGGGACTGTGTTCAGTAGCGATATTCTTATCTGTCTAAACTGTTAAAACAGACTCACAGGTCCCCATGTAGCATTAGGCACTCTCCAGGGAATACATAGTCTTACCTGCTTTCACTACATCGGGAGCCTGACAATAATGTGATCACAATGTCTGCCTGGGCATTTTCTAGAGATTTCCTGTGAGCTCTCTACATGACCTGGGATCAGATAGATTCTGCAGATAGACAGTTACTCCTAGATCAGCTTTTGGGGAATTGTGTAATTGTAGCCTATCAGACTTCAGTCCTCAGGTCCCAGAGACTGAAATTTGGTCTTTGATAATTCCAGCCCAAAGTTTTGAAAGCAGAATATATTTTACAAAAGTCCTTGTCCTAGTAACAGTGCTATAATATCTTTGTACTGACTAAAAGCCTGTTATGAACAGCTTTACTTCACAATATCAGTTAGACAAGGGAGTATGAAATGGTAATTCTATATGAAAGATACTTTGACGCTTTTGCAGATCATGTAATAGTACAATACCTACCAAATTACTGATAAAACAGTTCCTGTGCTGGACAGTAATAGGGTAACTGTCTGAAATACAGTCTCATAGCAATATAGTTTCATCATCTTTCTTGGTTCTTTGTGACTTACCCTTTAGAGGTCAGACTTCTCACTCTTTTAAATGTCTGTCTAATTCATTCCAGTTTCATTTATCCATGACAAGTCCAAATACTCCACAGTGAGAAAGAAATAAACCAGAATCAAATATTTACATTTTGGATTCTGCTGTACTTCACCAAAAATCCACGCAAGTCAATAAGCGTATTTTCAGTGTGGATCGCAGCTATATATGTACAAATACAACTATACAAATACATATATTTGGAGGGGTTTTTTACAAAGTCAACTTTTGCCTAAGGATACATATAAAATTTGCTGAAAATAGACTGTTTCATTGAATTTGGAATTGAAGAGCAATAATAATGGTGAAATATTCTGCTACTTTGAAAATGAAAAATTAAGTTCTTCTCATTCTAGATGACTTAAACTTAAAACTACACTAAATCCAGCAATTGACTATTAGAGACAAATGAAAATGAATTAATTTATCAGAACTAAGTATTTTTTCAGATACTTGGGAAAATTTCTGAGATTTTTCTGGTAGGTCTTGATCATTAAGGATAGTTTTACTGTCTGTAGACAATGACTAAATTACACTTCAAATTCAAACTGCGAGACAGAGATCATAAAAATTTAACATGTTTCTGTGGCAATGTTTTAGAAATCTTCTCAGAAAAGAGTCCCCAAATCTGCTAAGTGCTAGCCCCTGCTCTAAAACTGTGCTAATTCTTAGAGATTTTTCAGTGCTAGCCTTTCTAAACTAAACTGTTGTCTTAAAAGATTTCAGACTAATGAGCTGACTGCTTTAGTGATTTCTAAGGGTGATAGCAGCTAAAAGTTACTATGCAGTTATCCTGTTACTTAGAGCAGATACAGATTGAGATGACAAAAAGATTAGCATAAGAAAGAGTAGACACCTATTTACAAGCTTATGTCTTTTCTTTTGATTCATCCTATCTTTCTGGATATACAAGCCGTGTAGCCAGATCCAAGGACAAGATGGATGGACAGATATCGTATATGTACAGGCGATAGCCACATGATAAATTGTAGAACCATCCCATTTATTTATATTCACCTTTGACCATCTCACCTGCCCTTTGCCTACTAATTCGTCTTCACCATGATGACTTATAAAATTCCAACTCCTCAACACATTTCAGTTCATTCTGTCCTGCCTCCTATTCTTTGCTTTCTCCCTTATTCCTCAAGGAAAACAAAAGATTGCCACAGCCTGAAAAAAAAGAATTATTCATTAATACAGATGTGACCAAAAGAGTTCAAAATGCCCACAGATATGAAATCTGAATTCTGGACATCTACCTTTCTTTATTTTTGTGATCTTTCCAATGATGATAAAAATAAAGGTGGATAAATTATAGTTGATTGTGACGTATTTAACTTTATCTATTCTTTCTAGAACTTGGCATTTTGACTCACTGAGTAACTAAAGGAAAGAGAAAAAGTATCCTATAGGAAAATTAATTTCATTCAATTTAGACTGCTAACAGCAAAACCTCCAAAGAAAATCAGAAAAGCAAAGTGCTTGTATTCACACAGCTTGTTGCTGTTGTAATTTCCCCTCTGCCTTCTTTTTTGGGGATAGAATTTTCAAGAACAAGAACAAGCCATACAGTTGTTCAGTGCAACTGATACCCATCTTCTGAAGCCTCAAAGATCATGGGATTCTTTGACTCTATCTGTTCTGACAATAGGATTTGGTATATTAGTCTGTACCATTTTTTATATGTGAATTATTTAATTGGATATTCAATGCAAAAGTAATCAGTTTGGTTTCTTATTAGTGAAGGTTGTAGGTAGAGGTTTCTTCTAACAGTCTTGATTTTTTTCTTCAAGAATAAATGCAAAGGCTCAGGTCTGTGAGTTTCCAGGATTATACACTGGTGGCCACAGCAAAAGGAATATGAAGCTTCTGATTCAATGGCTGTCACAAACTTAGATTTTATTTCATGTCTTGCATCTCAGATGTAATTTTCTCTATTATTATTAGATTATAACAGCAATGAACTACAACTGTCCTAAAATGTACATAGAAAACTTAGTATAGAAATGTTGTCTTGCTCTTGAACATATCTTGGAATATTTATATTGTCTTTTTGTAAGAAGGAAAAAAACGGTCAAAGAGTTTACAGATTTCTAATAAAGATATAACATATAAAATTTACCAAAATTATGTTTGTAGAGCATGAAAACTTCCATATTTTAATCTGATCTGTTAATGTTTTAATACATGCTTCTAAGTCATGAAAGATGAATGTTTTATTTTCCAGGGAAGAATTTTGTCAGTAATATTGGTGTCTATTGAAACATCTACATATTTCCATTTGGACCTCTTTATTCCAAATATCAGTGAATATTTTTGTTTTGGGTTTTTTTTGTGTTTTTTTGTTTGTTTGTTTGTTTGTTTGTTTGGAAGTGATATTGGCTAAACAGAAAAAGACTATATCTTCGTACAAGAGAGTATATTCACAACAACATTTTCACTGATAAAAATTTACAGGCTTGTATTCAGAGGACTGTTAGCACATGACAATTTAACTTACCTATAAAGGCACAACATGTAAGCAAGTTCCTTCTTACATATTCTCTAGAAAGGTTACTTTTCTTTGATGTTCAGTATGTTCTAACAGTACTCCTGTTGGGTCCCATGGAAACGTTCAAGCTAATTTAGGTGCTAATTTTAAACAACTAAAAATTAAGTAAAAGCAACATATTAAAACTTCACCTGAATCACTTCAGACTTTCTTCACTTCCACACAAGGCAAGGAGGAATCACACACTTTATGTCATGTGGACGTGTTGTCATCCGTATGGTCAGAATTGCACTTCTGTCAGGGATGTCAGAGTATAAATTTTGCACATGGCCATCCCACATATGGGAGGAGTTAAGTTTACTGAATACATAAAGCACTGTTGTCACATTCAGGGTCACTAGGCTGAATGACAGCTAAGATGTCAATGGTTATGCCACAACTGCATTTCCCTTATGGAGGTGCTTACTCTGTGTCTACTAATAAATTATGATGGTGAAAATGTCTTGATGTTCTGCTAATCACAACCAGTTGACAAATGGTCTACAGATTGATCCCAGAATCATTAGTCCAGGGAGGGGACTGCGTTAGGTTTTGAACTAGAATGTTCAGAATTAAACAGATTTAGGTGTCATCATTTGAATTGAATCTTCTGAAGTAGATTTTCTTTCCTCTGTGAACTGGGTAAAAGGAGAACTGTCATATGAGACTCAAAAAGAAACACTATGAAATTGCTCTGTCTTAATGGCAAAAGTAGAAGATATTAGTGTTTACTTTATTAGGGGAAGAACATCAGACAGCATTTTAGGATTACTACACCTCCTATTCATTTAGAGTATGTCATGAGTTCTTCATCAGCCCCTCGGGCAAGCAGTGCACACAGACAAGAGCCACTTTCCTTCTTAAATTCAACTTTTCCCCACATGACTGATAAGAACATCTTTGAATGAAATCTAAAATATAGGGCAGGTGCTTTTTATTCCTTCTTCTCTCCAGTGAGCAGCCAGAGTCAGAGCTATGGGCCCATCAGTATGTGCAAGTGGGAAAAACGGAACAGTCACAACAGCAATTAGGTGCATGTACAATTATAAATGCCTAAAACATTAGACTAGTTTTGCTTTTTTATCCTCCCCAGACACTTCAGAGTAAAAGTACCTCACTCAGTTTGTAATGTAACTATTTTTAAATGTAATAGTGCATCCTCAGCTACACAGAAAAACTATTTATTTACATTGGCAAGAGACAGAAAGATGAAGCCAATACTCAAACATTCATTTCAAGTGTTTGTCTTAAAGTCTGCTATTTAGGAAATAGAAACATTTAAATTCAGGTGCATACCAGGCAGTTCAAACAAACAAGAGTCCAAGCTTTTGTCACAGTCAATAGCATTTCCAGGAGTGCCTGAAAGAGCCATAAGAAAAGACTGAATGCAGCTCCCCAAGACTGAGGCAGAGCTGTTGTTGCTGGAGATGGAGGTGGCACAGAGAGCTGATGAGGAAGCCGGGCTTTCTGCTTGAAGAAGTCGGAAGGGTGGGCTGAGACCACTCACTCCAGTGTAGCCACTGTTCCCCCTGCCCTGCCCTTTCTCAGCAGAAAACATTCTGTCATTTCAGCACACAGGAAAAATCTGTCTGGGCCATGGCTGTTTTACTGCCACGGAGCCTAAAGCCTCTGCTTCAGTTGCGCCAACAGCACAAATATAACATCAGGCCACATCCTTATCTGGGTTATATTTGTAAAATTCTATAAATCAATATAAAGCCACTGCTTATAAACCAGAACCTTATATACCATGTCTGTAATTATAGCACTTCAAATATTTTTAAAAACAAAAATCAGATAGGAAAAATTCCAATCCTTTCCAGGTAGAACACACAGTTCCAGTTACAATAGCCTCATTCAGGTCAAATGCTGAGTTCTTCAACAGCATTGTTTGCAATAAATATTTGAAAAAAAGGAAGTCTGTATCACATATGTACCTTTTTATGATGTGATTGAGTGGCTGAATGCATGACAAGATAATCTGTTTTCATTAATGAATATTCATCATTAAAGAACATTTTTTTCCTGTATTTGTCTTTCCCCCCATTTCCAAGCATGAAGACGTAAAATGAGAAAAAATTCAGTCTTCAGCTTTTGGGAAATGGTAGAAACCTCCCAGGCTATATACTGAGGAGTTTTAGGAGGGAAAAATATGATGCTAAGAAAGGTTCTAAGAATATCAGTGTTCTTAGCACTGCAAATATCATTGTGTGAATAACTTTGGATATTTATGTATCATAAATACACTTCTGCTAGTTAGCAATATTTTACAAACCTGGTAAAAACATTAATGAAATGATTAAGCATAGGAAACAATAAATTTGTTAGTGTATTTCCTGATGAAACAAAGATTTTTTGTTTAGTTTTCACTAAAGAATGTAACTTTGTCTTTCAAGAAAATTTCTCCCACCCAAAAAAAGGAAGTCATATTGCAATGCATTCTAAAAACCAGACATAGGGTCAAAACTTACTAAAAATTTATTATCTCACACCTGAAAGAACTGTTCTTTTAGATTATAGAAAGGGTGAACAGGAGAAGCAAGGTGAAGGCACTTTTGGTACTATTTTTGCACTGTACAAGCAAATTAAAAATGAGAGTACTAATTTGTAAATGCTTGCAAACAATACTGCTGTATTTTTTTTTAAATTTTGACTGGAAATGAAGCAACCTGTATGAGTCAAAATGAATGATTTAGTTAATTATAAAACCAGATCTCCCTACTATGTCTGGAACAGGGATTTATCATTGTTTCCAGAGTTTCCTAACAGTTATCATTATTTCCAATACAAAAGGATATATATTTCACTCACAGCCTTTCTCTCTAGCTGCAAATCAGGCTCTAGCCAAACTCAGCTGTATATATGTATGAGTAAATAAATTAACAAACCATTTCAGGTTTTGAGCTGTTAGACTCTCTGCAACCTTTACACTTCTGGAAAGATAACTGCAACTAACCTCTATAAACAGGAGACTTCCCTTTCATGGGTCATATGCTGTTATTGTTTTATGTGAGCCTTTTCCAGCTGCCTCTCCATGGTGAGTAGCTGGTCTTATGCTTGCTGGAAATATTCTGGGAGACTGCCAACTCCTTCATGCACTATTAAAACAGGTTTTGTAACTGGTTATCACATCTTCCTTGAAACAAGATTTCATGTTGGCTGAGGAGTAGAAAAGCTACCCTTTTAAACGCTGGGCAATGATGACGACATTAACCATTATTTGCCTTTTCTTACATTCAGGTGTGGATGTGACCGCATCACTTTTAGCTACTGTGGGGTCTTCACTTGGTACTTACAACTTTTATTCCTGACAAGAGTGTGAGCCTGGAGAAGATCTAATTTTAAACCACGTCTTTAGGATGCCATTAAGATATATAAGCTGGTTTCCAGGCTTACAATTTAGGAGGTGGCCTTTTCATTTATGCTGGAGGCAATTGGTGACACTCATCAGCTCAGAATGCCAGGGTTGGGCAGGTGGCAGCACTCCTGACATGACAGCTGAGAGTTAGCTGACATGGGATTCGTGGCAAAATGGCCAGGGTTAAGAGAAAACACAACTAGATTAAGGCAAAGGAGTTTTAACTTCTGATGGGATCCCCAGCTCCCTCAATCTTTTGACCCTGCTATAATCTCTGCCTGCAACAAAACCAAAAGAGATCTAAGTGGTAATACTTGAAAAGCAAAGCTTGAAAGCAGGTATCAGATGGTATGAGGCAGCAGCAACCAATGCCTGAGCCTGCATGCAGCCCAAAGCATGCAAAATGATGTTTCTCTAAAACAGTAAACCCGGCATCATTGGTCCTCATGAGAGCTGAAAGTGAATACCAGCACTGTCCTGCAAGTGAAGGGTGTGACAGAGATGTGGCATAGACCTTTATGCACCCCTGAGGAGAGACAATGAACCCAGATAGAGGCAGTGCCAGCTTGTCTCTGAGCCAGTCGGAGAGTGTGTTGCTGCTCCATGGGATCAGCTGAAGAAAGTGACCTATCAGAGTGTCACTCAGAACAAAATTGAGAGAATTCTTGTGTCTAAGAATTTGTCATGTCCAAAGCAGTGAAGAGAAGTGATGGTCTCTCCTAAGCAAGAGGTAGTGCTGTGGAGCCATTCTTTGCCTTTTTGCTTATAGACTTGTTCCAAATATAATGTGGCCAAATACCAGCACCATATTCAACCAACACAGCTTTTCTGAAGCTACAAACAATCTGGCTTAAAGAAATTCATTGCCAGGGCTACCACATTTTGCTTCTGTTTTAGCATTTGTGACAGAAAATAGTTTTTCAGGGAAGTTGTTTTTGTTTTTTAATTAAATCCATGTGAGGCATATTGTAGAAAACACACATTTCTCAGGCATTTCAAAAGCAACTTCATAGGATCACACAAAACAGAACAGCTTACTTTCATGAATGCTGGCACTGATCCTCAGTCTTTAGTTTCATTGCTGGGAGAGAAACTCCCAGAGAACCCAAATTTCTGCTAACAGTAAAGCAGAAAAAATTGTTAACAACAGCAGACTTGTAAATCAAGAAATTAAAACATAGAATCATAGAATGGTTTGGGTTGGAAGGGACCTTAAAGATCATTTCATTCCGATCCTCCTGACGTGGGTAGGGACGCCTTCCACTAGAACATGTTGCTCCAGGCCCCATCCAGCCTGACCCTGANCTCCAGGGATGAATATTGTTACTGTGTACAGTTACGCAGCTAAAGCCAGGTAGGTCAAATACCATTCTCATAAATGAAGTAGCCATCCATTCACATTGTCTACCAGCCCTCCATGAAGAGGCCACCCGAACCTGAAGTCCAGAGCACAGAGCTGGGGGTGCCAGACTTTGCTAACTGACCTGAAACAGTCTCCACCTGTCCCAGCTTTCAACATCAATTGAGCACGGGCTGTGTCAAAAGCACAGTTTGTCGGTAGGAGCCCAGAGCTCTGTTCTTACAAGCACAAGCCCAGCAAAGAGAATGGATAGCAGAGGTGGCTGTGGGACCAGCTAGTTTGTGTCAGTTTGCTTCCAAATTGTGTTTGAAGTAGGGCCTGAGCCTTGACCTTGAGGACACTGGTGAGGAATTGAGGAAACTGTTGGGAAAAGATTTTCAAGATAACTACCTGCTTTGCAAAGTAATTAGTTCATCCCTTACATTTATAATGACAGTACAACTATGGGAAATAGTAAAAACGTCAGTAACTTTTAAAAGTTATTAAATCTTCTATGTTTCAGAATTTACTACTGAAGTGCAGGCATGCCAATAAAAAATTGTCAATGAACTTACAAATGACTTATGTTTCTTAGTTATCTTTCAAAGGCCTCTAAAGACTGATGAGTGAAAAGTGTGTAGCAAAATTCCTAGCTTCTGTACCAGTGCATTAAGTGTTCAGCCTGCATATTTTTTACATTGCTCTATTCATTGCATTTCCTGGAAAGCACAAAAAAAAAAGAAGTGGTCAGTTCTGACGACTACCCTAACCCAGCTTTCGCTTCTAGCAGTACCACTTTGTTGTAAGTTAGCTAATTGAACTCACCAACTCAGGGATGCTTACCCTTCTCTTGTCTTCACAAGGGCTTTGTTGACCTACACCTCTTCCAAACAATGCATTTATGTATTCTCTCAATAGTATATAATAGTCACTGAGCCAAATTCCTCATGTGTGTTTTAAATAGTATTTAGATGAGTTATTTATAAATTATCTTGTACATATTTGAAAGGTTCCAGAGGCTTTCGGGAAAGAGAATGTGTGGGGGTTGGAAATTAACATGCAAGATATTTATCGTTTATGCCTTTAGAATAGGCTTAGGAATATAAAATCAGGGTTTTAAATCTCTTTTGGAGATCTTAAAGCAAAAAAGAAAATCTCTCACAAGCAAAATTTAGTTTAGAACTAGAATAATTTAAATGTAGGTATGAAACATTGTTTTCAGTATTTTGAGGATTGTTATTTAAAAAGGACAAACTTTTCTCATTTCTTAAATGGCACTATTTTGCAGATCTTTTGGGATACCAAATTTGAATGATTAACATGGATAGTTTATGAACTATTGTACGTGTGAATTAAGGGTTGAAGGAAGGCTGCTAAATACATTTACTCATGTTAATTTTAGTGAAATTATACTTTACCTAAATTTAAAAGCCCAATGCTAAGTCAATATGAAAATGTTACAAGGTTATTCTTCAGTAAAACCCATTCTTTCCTCCCACTTAAAAAAAAAAAAAACCACCCCAAATACCAAACATTTTTATTCTTAGATTTGCTTTTACATTTTATTTAGTGAAGAAGAATATTCCAACTCAAACTATTTTATGATTCTATGTTTCTATGTCTTATATAAATGTAAATGATGTCTGGGAAGGGTAGAATTCTAGACTTTAGTGAAAAATAATAAAGTATGTTAATAAGCTAATGTTTTTTGTGTGTGTGTCACTGATTAATATATCCAGAATTTTTATTTTAGTCATCTGGTTGCAAGGATATGAACATTTTATCTCATGGATCCCATCCATCAAATCACAGAAAAGCAAATCTGCAATAAATCCAATGGAAGTCAATATTTTACATAGCATTTTGTGGTACTTGGTGGAACCTGTTAGGTGAGGTTACTGAAACTCTCTATTTTGCTACTTTAAAATAAAAAAGAAAACCACACTCTCATTTGTTTAATGTGCTTATAGCTTCAGGAAGACTGTCTTGAAAGTTGCTACCTTTTCAGTTGCATTATCATTCCAATCAAAAGCGTTCCTAGGGTTGAGAAGATTACTGTAGATTACCCTGTACATTCTTGCTTTTCCAGGTTTTGAATGCTATTTCTAAGGGGCCTACACAATGTAAGCATTGATTAACAATGTCTTTTTACCTACCACAGAGGTTAAGCAGGGATAAGACTAATCAAAAAGAGGAGTAAAGAATGCTGGGCAAGCTGAGACCTCATGTGACAACCTAAACGTTAAGCATCAACTTTTGCCCAGATCTTCAGCAAATGGGGTTAAAAGTTTCCACTGAGATAATGTAGAAAATTACAAGAGGCAAATATATAAGCATTTGCAACTACCATGTAATTATCAAGAAGCAGCATTGCTTTGATCTTTCGTTACTGGGTTGTGGTTTTTCTGTTTTGTTTTGATTTGTTTTGTTTTGGTTTGGTTTGGTCAGAAGGAAATAAGTAGCTTTATTCTTGCTAGTTGAGATAAATGAAATACTGGAATTGTATGTACGTGGGGGAAATGATGTTCCAAAATGTCAAATCTGTTTAGGCTTTGGTTGTTACCACTTTGAATTGGCAGGCCCAAGAAGCTGAATGAAGAAAGGAATAATCCTTGTTCCCTTTTAACAAGGTGAGAAAATTTCTATGAAACTATCTTTCCAAGCCATATAGAACAAGTTTGTTGTCCACCTAGTACTAAACAAAGATTTCTTCTAGACAGGTCTTTAATTTATCCTAGACAGCTCTAAACTCACATATTTAACATTTTCCAACTGGTTGGTTTACATGGCATCCTCCACAGCATGGTAGCTCCTGTGGAACCTGTTAGGAGATACTTTGTCTTCCTCAAATATCAAACAGTGAGAACTGGTTGCATCCATGCTGGGTGGGATCTGCTGCTCAAGACATTGCATTGCAATATTAACTTTCAAAGATTTTAAGCTCTTTTTTGATCTAGCCCAAGATGGTGCCCTCATTAGTCACCAAGGTAGATAAAGAAATTTTTAGGTTTCATATTTTATCATTAGACGTCTTGAAGTCCTTATATTCTGTCCATTTCTTCCAATTTTATGCACTAGAGATTCTCAGATTATGGGAGCCATGAAAAATAAGAGAAAAATAAATTTTGCACATCGCTTGGGTCAAATATATCCAATACAAAATGTATCCTCCATATTCCCACTCCATGTACCAATCAGCAAAGTATTTCTGCATTGCAATTCTAGAAGGAAGGAGAAACTCATTATTACAAATGGTCTCTGAAGTTCTGATTTTATCAATCAATCACAGAATGGTTACAAATTGGGCAAAATAATAATTCTTAATGTAGCCTAAACCAGCTTTCGAATTCTGCCATGATGGGGCTGCTGTTCTTCCAAAGCCTTGTTTGCTTTTGGTTGCTAGAGTAGAATATATGTGTCAGTAAACAGCCAGATGGGTGTCACTGATGAACTGATAATATCAGACCCCATAGCAGTTGACCTTTTCTAAAGGTGTCATGTAGCCATTAAACAGCCTGAGGAAAGAAACAAAATCACTAGTCCTTTGCAAGGTGCAATTCTCTGCATGTGCATTCAACAACACTTATTCCCATTTCTGAGTTTCTGGCTTTCAAATATAACTCGAATGACTGCAGACCATTTCTAGAAATGAGGGCATTCGTTAACCACAATACAAAATCAACTTACTCTTTATGGTGAACAGCATCCAAATTAAATGTTAATTGATTCAGAAAGGCTGTGCTTAATTATTTGACAAAGTCAGGTAAGATATCAAGTGAGGGAAAGATTTCGTTAGCTGAGAATATACAGTACCATAGGTGCATGACTAAAATGATGCCCAATGAGCAGATACTGAATGGGTTGTCAGAGCTCTCATCCAGCCGTATAGTGACTGAAGAAATTTGCAGATTTGTACCAGATAACCATTTTTAAATACTGCATTTTATTCCAAATACGTCCCAAAAAATCAACAGAGTCTTTAAATTGTAATAAGATTTGGAAACACTTGAATATTTTTCTTTGTATTATTAGCAGTTCAGAACGGTTTTACTGTCTCAAACGTGTGAAAATGCTTCTCATGTTAAAAGCTTTGTCTTAATTTGCATACCTTACACATATCAGTCAATAAATATAAACTTCATTAGAAATATGCATTGTTGCAGTAGACACAACGTCACCCACAGTCTTATCAGTAATTTCTTGCATTTGTTACTAAATACTTGATAAGATACAGCTTGTAATCGCTGTTAAAGAAATGAATTACAAGGATAAGACAGCATTAGTTTTGGTCAACTGATGTCGGGTTGCAATGAGTTAACCAGGATCATTGTTTCTGGGGTTGTTCATATCCCCAGACTTTTCACAGCCCTGGCAGAGGCTGACTCTGTAATAAGTCTCACATTACACGTGGATTAGATTTGTAGAAATCCTGTAACTCAATAGGTACCTGCCTATTCTCTCCTGGCGTCAGGCTGCCTGCACTACTTCACTCTGTAGACATACCTGGCATTCCACCCATGCCTCCTTGCTGGCTAAGTGGGCTGGAGCCTGCCTACCAAAACATTGGGGTATTGTTGGGAAGAGGAGACCCCCTTGACAGACGAGCGAAGTGTGAAGTTAGTCTTGCAATGCCTTATTACCTTCCTATGAAGTATACTTGCAGCTCTTTTAAACTTCCTTTATGCTGCAGTAATGTGGGAAATCAGATCTGCAGAAGTGTTTGGGAGTAGCAGGGGGTGGAGATGTGCTGTAGACAAGGACAAAGCCAGTCCGATCTCAAGCCCTTCCGCCTTCCCCCCAGCCGCCACCACCATGTTTGTTTACACTGACAGAGGAAGACAACAAAAACATATTTGGCAGAGCATCAAGAACGTGAAATAGCTTGATTTCTGGGAATTGTGCCAGATATTATAAACCATTTTGTTTTAACACCCATTCCTCGTTTCACAGCATACTATTTGTTAAGTAATTAGTGGGTAAATGAATTAGGATTCTCAAAAAATTTAAATAAGATTAAAACAACCATTTACAGCATTTAGGACTTTTAAAGTGAAGCAGCTATCTCACTAATGAAAACTGAGTCATGTGCTGTTTAAATAACAGAGGGAAATTTCTCAATTTGTCATTAACAGTTTATGGTTTGTATCCTGCAAATCTTAGTCCTGAAATTAATTCAGCCAAAGCTCACAATAAAGCTTCGGTAGATCAGCAGATCAGCCAATCCACTGACTTTTCATTGTTTTTTTACATATTTGGTGGTGGGATTTTTAAAAAAATGCGTAGTGAAATTTGAGATTCATAACAACTCTTTCCTCCTCTTTCAGCAGTTCATCATCTCATCCTGGAAGATAATGGAAAGACTCCTAGTGATTTCATGCAGATGTGTATGTGATTCTAACAACCCACTAACAGCATTTAACATTAAATGGTAATAAAGCCTAAGGCTTGTATTAGCATTAAAATATCTTATTTTTTTAATGGAGGGGAGAATTTTCTGTATGCACTACTATCACAAAACGCATGATAGCAATCCATGCACATTAATATCTGTTCTAGAGTTTTTTCAAATGTTTATACAGACTAATGCTTTGAAGTCCAAGGTTATGACTTTTGAGTTTTGTGAGACTTTACTTCAGCCATCAGAAAGAATGGAGGAAAGAGGATTGGGGACATAATTCTATTTTTTAAGGAGCTATCAAATACCTTAGTTAGGCATTCAAGAATGGCTAATGGTGCGTCTTTTCCAAAAGCAACAGTGTAGGTAAATTTCTACCATCCAACTAGACCCTTGTGCCTTGCCAAGTGGCTGTGACTTGCAGTGATTCTGCCTGATTGATGTGCCCAAGCGGCCTCCATGAGAGGCAATGACTCTGCAGGAAAGGGCTCGCAAGGAATACTTGCTAATGTAGGAATATCTGAGTTCCCCCTGCAGATCTTTTTACCATCTTCCTCTCAGTGTATTTCATCTCCTACTTATTTTTCCAAAGGAAGCTACTTTTTGTCTTCACAATATCTAGCAAATGAAAAATACTGTCAAGCCCTGTACTCTGCTGATAAGCTTATATCTCTGTATGGGTGGCTTCAGATTTAGTTTTACCTATGAGATTTTGAAACATACTTTTAGAAATAATACCTATATATAGGAATTCTTAGTAATACATATTAATATCTTTCTCTTAATATAATTTTACCTATTATGACCCACTGCTTGCCAAGCAGATAAAACTATGCCAGGAAGACAGCAAGCTTCAAAGGAGAATAACCTTCAGTTCATTTTGTTTCTCTCTTTTTAGTTGAATATACCCTCATGGAAATAGAGGGAGGGTGGAGGTTTTTTTCACCCTCTTTCAGTTACACCCGAAATATTTCAGCTTGCATGCTCCCTTTATTACAGTGTTTAACTTCCTTCTATTGTAATACATTTAAGACTAGCTAAAACAAAGATGTTGGTAAGCAATGCAATTAACAAAGCCTGAGTTCTTATGAATTTCTGTCCTTTGTTCTACAAAACCCTTCACTTTTAGCCTCAAACCACAGTAACTCCTTTCTCCTCCCTAGTCCCTAGGATGCCTTCACTCACAGGTAGCAGCTCATGCTACAGCTAGTTCCTGAGCTGTGTGCGGGCTGATTAGCTGGCCAGCACTCCAGTGCCAANTCCAAAATTCCACTAGCTTCAAGGAGTTTTGCTTTCCTGTTAGTTCAGTGGCACAATTTTCATGCCAGTTTCCTGCCAAGCAAATTGCAGAGGGCTTGTACGACTGAAAGGGCTTGAGTCTGAGTCGCTGGTGACAAGCTTGCTGCAGCTCCAATCAGGGCTTTATAGCTTCCTGGGGAAAAAAAAAAAAACAAAAAACAAAAAAAAAAACCCCCAAA
>VXBW01002919.1:71996-108544 GCA_013400375.1 Thinocorus orbignyianus
GTATATTTGTTCCTCAGTAGGTGCACTGATTTAGAATTTTCCTCTACTTACATTGATTTTCATGAAATTTACAGAAACATAATTTCCCTTAAGTTTTCCACGCCTACTGCCTTTTGAATTTGTTTGAATATGGCCAATTTAAAGAAAAAAAAAAAAGTATTAGGATATGGCAGCCAGCAGGTAAACAACACAAACACATAAACCATACTTCTGAGGAGAATCAGACTAAAAACCTCCTATGAAATAGGGAAGGTCACGCAGTGGTCTCAGTCTGAACAACATGAGGGTGTCCAAAATTCCACTAGCTTCAAGGAGTTTTGCTTTCCTGTTAGTTCAGTGGCACAATTCTCATGCCAGTTTCCTGCCAAGCAAATTGCAGAGGGCTTGTACGACTGAAAGGGCTTGAGTCTGAGTCGCTGGTGACAAGCTTGCTGCAGCCCCAATCAGGGCTTTATAGCTTCCTGGGAAAAAAAAAAAAAACAAAAAACAAAAAAAAAAACCCCCAAAAAACAGGAAAAAAGCTGCCAATTGTAACAAATGTGCGGTGTCTCTTCGACGTGAAACCACTGCCTATTAAAATGAGCCAAAAATATGACAGTTTCACAGAAGACTCTTTTTTATCAGCTGAACACTTCTCAGTACATCACTTGGGTCAAATTCAAATGTAAAATCATGGTACCTGAAGGAAACAAACTGTCAAGAGTCTTGTATAATACTGAGTCCTCTTCTTCTAAACAAGGCTAGTACTTACGTAGTTTTCTTGATAGTAAAATGTAAAGAATTTTCTGAATTTCTACAATGGCAGATGAATGCAGGATGAAAAGTCCCTTTTTCCATTTCAATACTTCTGCTGCAATAGCTTTGTTACAGTTTATGAATTCCGTTAAATATAAAAAGTCTATGAACAGATTTTTGAATTAAATATTTTTTCAAGGTTGAATGCTAGCACTAGCCCCACTCGAATGGGAGAAATTACTTCCCAGTGGTGTGCCAAATTACTTGTTAACTATTTCAGCAACAGGATACAATGATTCTTTATACCAGGCTTGTTGTAGCCTTGACAGATGCTTTCATGTCTCTAATTTCTGAAATCTGCATTATCAGAAGCATTTTTCTGTTACTGAATTCAGTTCAAAGCCAATCATTCAGCTAAATAAGTACAGCTGAGTATGTTTTCCAATCCTGTAGTTACAATTTCCAGCTCTCCAGTGTTTACTAAAAGTTTGTGTAAAAATAATTAAACATAAATATATATATATACACACACACACATGTAATTAATTATGGCCTAGATAACACTGTTGGGAGGCTATTATTGGAACTAAGCAAGTAAGTTAAAGTGAATCTGGATTCTAGGCTTCCCCAGAAATCCTACATGAGAAACTAAAGCCAGTAATGGATGTTCTAAATTCTGCACTCTTAATGAGAACTTGAACTAAAATGCATTGAGCCAGTAACAATGATTTTAAGAGTCTTGTTTAGCTGTCCTAGAGGTGACTAAATTTTTAGAGACACCTATTTATACTATCTTTTTTCTGATTGTCTGTTTTTTTACATTTACGATACTGAGAATCTGTATGGCTTGGAGCCATAGTTGTGCCAAATCTAATCCAGACAGAAATTGCAGGTCAGAAACCTCCACTTGAGTCTCATCTTGCATCTCCTTCACACTTTTAAAGCCCAACTCTACATTACAGCATTTCCAGCTTGGCTTTCCCTGGGGACCTCTAGGGCCACATTTTGGCAGCCTGGGTTGCCTCTCTTCAAGGCAGGAAGAATTAGGGCAAATTACAGCTGATCACTGCTCCTGCATTGTGAGCTGCTGCCACTCAGTCAGTACTGTTATCAGGTAACCGAAGGAAGGATGAAGGAGGGGAATTTCTCTTTCCTCCTCTTCCACCCCCTCTGTTTCCTGGGTTCCAGAATCCTTTCAGTGAAGAAAATCTGACTTAAAATGACATCTGTATAAGTTATTTTTTATGTTACAACATGGTTCAGGTCTCCTTTCTCTCTCAGTTCATGCAATAGACATTGCCAGATTTAATATTCAGACAAAAAGTGAGTGGTGGCTAGCACTTTTGCTTTTTTCTTAACCACAGTTTACATGACAGGCAAAAAACATTCCCACCTCACCCCCTGACCTGCACTGTAAGGCAGAACAGCCCAAGCTTTCTTCCTTTTTTAACTGAAATGTAAGAGAACCTGTGAAGAAAATGTTGAGTGAATCAAGGAAAGAGTGATACTGTTTGGGTTAAAAGTAACTGTGAGGGTTAACAGAAATTTACAGAGAAAGCCATTCAGAGAACAGAGAGAAGCGGAAGCCTCCGTAAAAGATCTACAACACTGCCACACTTGGGGTCTTTCATGCAAACATTGTCTCACTGAAATTCTGTAGACAGCTGTCGTTTCATGTGCCACCATGTGTCTTTGACCCTCAGAACATGGTTGATCAGGCTAAATGTCCATGTTAAATGCAAAAGCAAAACACAACAGTAGTGAGTCTGAAGCAAACACCCTACTGCAGTCCCTACTTCATTTAGGTTTTGTGGAAGGAAAGAATGTTTATTCATAATGTCTAAATACCGTAGCTTATTAAAATGGAGGTAGTTGTAGTCAGCAGAGGGGTGGGTACTATGAACCACCTTCTACACTAAGGGTATTTCTGTTTTTAATGGTGAATCACTGAACCACACCCAGAGATGAAATTGTGTGGGATATTGGCTGTCTTCAAACCTGCAGCTGGTTTTTCCTTTAGCCTTCACTACAGACCTCCTGCAGGACAATGAATACATGTGAGATGTGAACGACCAGATGGCAGGATGAGTACAAAACGGTGGCCAAATCAGCTCAATAGTGTAGGTAAATTCATTGATAGCTAACTGTATTCTCTCATATAGGTACTTCTGCAACTACTTATTCTATGTTTTGGTTTTTATTGCTCCACAGTGAAGTGCCACCTCTTGAGACAACTTAGGGAATCTGTACAGCAGTCTTATCTTCACTATTAAGTCAGCACTTTCCTTTTCCACATTTCTTCAGACAGAATGTACTGTTTCCTGTAGCTTCTATTTTCTGAAATGGACATGGCATAACACTCTATTACTGATTAATATTTTATTCATAAAATGGAGCTAAAAATGTATTTGTGCCACTCTAGGGCCAAAGAAGTATCTCCATTTATGATTTTATTGTATTGCTGTAACATCTGGAGGATCTAAGCAAGACTAAAACTTCACTGTTGTTGGCATTGTACACTGAGGTTGTAATTTTCTTCCCATTGAGAATTAAAAAGAGGAACAGAAATACATAAAGTATCTTTGTGGCATTAATGGAAAAAACTTTAAATATAATTATATTTAAATAGATAGCCAGACAGACATGTGTTCACAACTCCACTTGGATTTTTAGCAATGATTTAGAAAAGAACGGGGAATAATCTGGGCAAATCAGGAAAAACTGGGGGGTGGGGAGGGAAGGAAGCATAAAAAGGATCATGTTTTAGCTTGTTCAGAATTTTATTAGTTTATTACATTATAAACTATTTGCCCTACACATACTTCATATAATCTCTTACTTAATGTTTTGTGACAGCTTTAATACAACAAAATTAGACATGCTGCTGCAGTAGTCCTGACAGCTACCTGGTTTCCATGCATTAACACCATTGGCTACTTGCCCAATACAAATAAACTTGAAAGGCTAGAGAGCACATCCAGTGAAATCAAGTAGCCTACAACTAAAAGGTAGAGCTCAGCATCGCAGAATAAAATATCATTGGAGGGGAAACCTTTGATGATATCATTAACTGAAGTATCAGGAACAAAAAAAAAAAATATCTTGAAACAAAGGCATTTAAATTCTACTCACACAAAGGAGGCTATCATGGATATGTTAGACTACAGGTAGAATTTACACAAATATTTTTTATTTTATTATGGAATCACATTTGCACACCATACTTTCAAAATTCCACATCAAAATCGGGTTAAAATACGTCATTATGTACACTGCAAGTGTTCAAAAAACTTAAAGGGCTAGAAATAACTAGCCTTTTTACTCTTCATTTAACATTGATGAGTGCGTGTATATGCACGTTCTGCGCTATGACAGAGGGAGAGCCAAATATTCCACAATAAATTATATTTGACCACTGCATAAACATATATGAAACTTCTATCTCTTCATTACTGCACACCCAGAAACTATTAGCTCAGGTATATATTGAACAAAATTTGTTAACCTTCATATTTTTAAAACATGGTAATTGTTATAAATACTTTGACCCTATTTTGGGTTGGAACTAATGTTTTTATTTCTCTGTTTTATCAACGGTCAATAGTCCTTTAGGTTCTTCCCTATCTGATCAAAATATGAAGGGTACCTGAAAATCACGTAGAAATCATAACACCGTAAGAAATAGAATTTCACCTAGGATACCAACCTAGAGCTAAATTACCAGTAAATGGAAAAAATACTCTTAGGGTGGACCTGACTTTAGCAGCTATTGTTTTGGCAGAAAAAAAATGTTGCTAGGACCTAAATGATTGCATTAGTAGTGTCATGGGGGAAACAGAGACTGGCTTTTGTCAAATTTAGAGAAGTCCCCTCTAACAGTAGCTCCCCCATGCCTGCGAAGTAATAAATGGAGGACTTGATGCTGTTCTTACCCAAAGCCCAAAGGTGATCTGACAGTGTGTTGCCTACCTCTTTCTTTACACTTTCATAGTCCAGCATGAGAAGAAGTACATGCAGTCTTTGAGTCCCACTGTCTGTCTGTAGTGGGGTGGAGGGTGGGCCTCTAAACACTGTAGCTACACAGAAGAAGCATGGAAAGTATTTCTAGAGCTTTTCTTGTTGACAGAGGCTGATGTCTTTGATTAAATATGCGTGTTGTACCTCAATAACTGAGTTCTTGTCACTGGAAATGAGACACGGTTTTGAAGATTTCCTGGTAAAAAATGAGAACTGGTTTGACTAGCGTTTTGCATTGGCAATGTGAGAGTATAAAGAAAAAAAAATTATTAGGAGCTGGAAGACCTTTGTTGGGTAAAAAAAAAAAAAAAAAAAAAAAAANAAAAAAAAAAGTAAAAATTGATGTTCAGCTACATGTGGGAATACCTTCCCCTTCTGCTCCATTAATTAGCGGGTATGAAGTATACATATTCTGGTGGAGTTACTGTGTTCGCCTCTTGTTTCCTGAAGCAATGGATGGTCTGGCACTAATTGAAAGGCTATGGATCCTAATGGCATGCAACCTGTTTATTGACTCTGACTAAAGGGCATGGGGTGCCAGTATTGCTAATAGTTCTAAAACTGTTGTCTGTAGCTTCAGCTTATTACCCCTCTCATTTCTTTCTTTTTATGGAAGTTTGAATTACCTCCATAAGGCTTTTACAGCACAGCAAGAAAAAAAAAAAACATCTAAAAAGCAGGTAATACTGACACTGGGACAAATTTCCTATCCCTTTAAAATGTTTCTCATTTATTCTGATGAAGTGGCGATGAAGGGAACCGATCTGGGGCTGAGACATAAGAACCTACAGGAACAGCAGATGTCATGGGCTATATCGTTCTCTCATCAGGTGCGAAGTATGCTTATTCATCCTGTCATCTCTAATATAAACATATAGTCTTAGCTATTGAAATGATAAAATTATAAAATACGTTATCTTGCCCCTTCTCCAAACAAAGCAATCCTCTATGTATTTCACTCCCTCGGGCGTTCAGATGAGTGAACAAACCAAATGTGGCAGATGTTATTCACATTCCTAATTGTACAACTGGAAGCTGATCTCATGCTATAACAATGCATACAGAGGTCTCTAGAAGAATCTGAAGAAAAAAGAAGTGCTCATCAAATAATACTGTATCAGTTTGGAATTTTTTGATCCCCAAAGCAAGTTGTAGTGGCATCTGGAGAAAAATCTCTCTACTAAAGACTTTTAGGCTACTTCATTCTCTATTCTTTTCTTTCCTAATGCTTAAAAATTGCAAAGAGATTCCATTTAGCTAGGAATTATTACTATCCACTGTTTGAAAATGTCTTGCTACTTGAGTAAGAGCTTCATATATAGTTTGTATTTTATATCAATATCATATTGCCTTAATGTATCATGTTAAAATAAGATCCTGCTACCTCAGCTGCTTAAGTGCTTTACTTCTTTTATTCTAGTAGTTTATATACTACGTTTTCCCTTACATCGGCATATCTTGAGTTTATTATAGAGCAGGTTGGACTATATGTTCTAGAAGCTCATTTTGGCTTTAAAACAGATGTGTTTTATAGATGCATGATTAACGATTTTGCATTTGATTGAATAAATCTCAGAAAGACTCCAAATCAGGAATGATCATAAGTACTCAAACCCCATTTAATTAAGGAAAACTCATGCACTTTTCTAAAAGGAATACAGCAAATCCTATTACGTGCTTAAACCTTAGCATGATATTAACTGCTCTGAACAATCTATCAGCTCCTTCAATTTTTTAAGGGGATGTAGCAATTTTTTTTCAGAGATACAAAAAATTATTACATGCAATTTTTATTTATAAAAATGAAAGAAATGCAGGAAGCCAGCAAAAACGGTGAGAGATCACTGGTCGCAGGGAAGAATAATACCAGGCCAGTCACAGAAAATGGCCTTTCATTCCATGGGCATGTTCTTTCCACACAAAATATAATTAGTTCTGGGTTTATATCCCACTGATCTCCCACAGATTGAGATTTGGCTCAGTGAAGGTGTCTCAGGACAGTCTCAGTTGCACATCCTCCATCCTTTACCATTAGAATTATGTTAGGATGTACACATTTTCATTATTCTGCAGCATCATCAGTGTGAGGAGCCTTTACTACAGTAAACAGAAGTTATGAGGAATAGTTTCTTAGTCCATGGAAAAACGCAACCTACCAAGGATTTTTCAACAGCGAAAATGTGTGAACATGGACAATTATCATAAAATAATTGATAAGTTGTAAGTTAAAACCACTTGGTTTTAGGTCCATGCCCTGCCTTTTCAGTCAGACACAAAATATTCTCTTCTCTCTACAGCAAATTGGCCCTGAGTCCATCTTTGCTTCTATTTTCCTCTAAAGTACTATTATTTGTACAGTAGCAGCTGTTAGGAGCTCTTGTCACGGCTCACAACTTCATTACAATTGTGATCTAATTGAGACAGAAATTCTGCAAACAGGCAAAAAACACTCTTATTGCCCACGTCTCATCTGCCAGCCTGCCCTGTCAGTTACACAAAAGTGAAGTCCTGCCCCAACCCCCAAAGTTTTTCAACATTATCTCACGATCTTTTCCCAAACTCTACTCACTTGTAGATATCAGCATGTGAGGTAAAACTCAGGGGTTGTTTTAAAATATTCTCCATCTGACTTACTTTACAGTGAATGTGTAATTAAACCATACATATGCCTATACATATATATATACACACACATATAATGTATACATATACATATATATACTGACTATATACATATGCGAATATGTATATACATATAGTGTCAGTAAATGACCTCAAAGGATCAATTCAGTCACTAAGCTTAGGTTTCTAGTCCCACTTGAGATACTTAGCAGGTACCTCTTGTTTTCCAGGTGATGCTCCATCAGGATGTAGCATGTCCCCTACATCCTTTGTCAGATATCCCACAGATATTCAGACATGTCAGATGCCCTAAATAATCAAAGGACCCTGTTTTCTGTATTTCTGCTGCGGATTCCCACCCTAAATGCAATCACACATGGGATGCATGTGCTCTATCCCTTCCATCTATTGACTATCTGCTTCCCTGCCCTGTACAGCTGGCCACCAATTAGCCCTCGTCACATGTGACTGCACAGCTCACTCAGGCTGGAGATCCCAATCTCACATTCTTCTGGCTGGGCCAAGAATCACACCAGTTACTGGCTAATGTAACCACAACAAAGTGTACAACTGTGAGATAAGGATCAAAAAGATATGCTTAATAGAACTATTTTAAAAACAACATAGGGGTGGCCCTGAGAATACAGGCTGTCCAAATGTGCATTAAGCAGTGTCCACTGCTCTCAAAGGTGACAACCCCAGGGAGAAAGAATGCACGAGTGAAGTTTCAAGAAGAAATCTGACATTGCTATATTAACATTCCTGTGTAGGCTAGAGAATATATTAGGCCATACGCCCAGGACATGTAGAAGCAGGATCATCCAAAGGCAAAACTGGTAGTGAGGAGTCTAAATTGGAAGGGGTCTGTTATCTGGAGAAACAGGCACTGTAATTTTGTCTCGCAGACTGATTTTTTCCAGTAAAAAAATATTCTATAGATATCAATTTGTCAGAAGTAAGGAGAATTCAGTTTAAGCACCGACTCAAAGGTACTGATTTAGAATGCAAATTTTACTACCTACTTAAATGTATGCATTGTTTGTACATTATGTAAACTATATTTGTGTCAAGATATAGAAAAGATTTATATTTATATACATATAATTTATTTGACCATAAATATCCAGACATTGTTTTTACCTATGGTCTGTAAGTATTGCTGTCCTAGAACAGACTTGTTTCAGCTAATTCTGACTCGTAACACTGCATAGGTAAAGAGTATAAGGTACACAGCAAGGAACCCTCCTCCTTGCAGCATTCCTGCCAGCATTATTCCTACCTTTGGCGTTATTGTTAGAGAGGATATTGCATACAATGACACAGCTTGAACCATGCCCTTTTTCAGTCTTCTACTTTTCCTCCTTTCTCATTCCTATTAGGAATAATTCAAGGCTGATTTTGAGCAGAGAAAATAATTTAAACAAGTAATTTTCATCTTTCACTCTTTCCCCCATCAAAATCTGTAGTTACTATTGTGGAGGGGAAAAACCCACACCACACACCAAAAACCCCAACAAAAACAAACAAGCAGGTACAAGCAATATTCACAGAATCAACAAAAAAATTACAGACCCTGAGAGGTCATTTAGTTGTTCCCCCATACCAGTAGTCTAATGTCTAACCTGAATCTTCTCTGCCTAAAACTGCTGTATGTTTTTTCATGTTCTGTTCTTCCTGGAGGTGTTTCATATAGGTAGACTGATTTGATTATTTACAGTACAGATACATCTCAGGCAGTCAGATTATAAATCCCAGTGACTATTTTGAATTAAAAAGTGCCCTGATGCTTGGCTTCCTCAAACTGTCCCTTATTGTCATGCTGTCCAGAGCACGGAAAGTGACAAAAAAGCAAATAAATCAGTTTTGTTTCTAAACCTTGGCATCCTAAACACTTTTACTGAACATTCATTTTTTGCCTCACTCCTGGTCAGTAGATGTTTTAAGACTTTTGCAGCAAGAGATATCCAGGCTGCACTGCCAGAAGCCAGCACAAGGCCACTTCTGCAGCAATTGCTCTCGTAACTTATGGTACTCTTCCTCTGCCTGGCAGATGGTATGGTCTGGGAATCAAGACTGATTTCCCAGTTTGGAAAAATTTTCTTGCATCCAGTTCTGTTTCCTGAGGGCAAAAGGCTAAAACAGTGGTGAGGTTCTTGTCACTTTAACTGACCTTCATCCCTCTTAGAGTTAATTTAAATCTAAAATTCTGATGATAGGTTGTCCTTGGCCTAGAAAAACCTTATGAAAAGACCAGTTTACAAAGTACAAAAGTACAGAAGCATTAACTAAGATGCTGTAGCCCTGTCCTCATGTGAAATATTTATGTAGAGCAAGCACTAGGAGGAAGGGATTTATTTTGCCCCAGCTCAGTGAGGAGGGGAATAATCTGAATGTCCTGGGTGGACTTCTGTTCTCCTTGACTGTGCTAATAGCAGCAGATTTCTGGGAAGGCAAACCTCAAGCTATACAGAAAAAAGGTCTGTGGTCAAATACAACATATTGTTATACAGAGCTAGATCATCTGGGATGATTATCTGGAATAAGCTTACATTCTTTTCACAAAAAAATAGGAGGAAAGGTGTTGTTGAAAGACAACACTATTGGAGTTGGTCCAGAGAAGGATGCAAAATGATCAGAGGAACAGAACACCTCTCTTGTGAGAACAGGCAGAGAGAGTTGGTTTTTTTTCAGTTTTGAGAAAGAAGGCTGTAGGGAGACCTTGTTTTAGCCTTTCAGTAATAAAACTGGGCTTATAAGATGGGGTCAAACTTTTTGTCAAGGCCTGTTGCAATAGAATAAGCGGTAATGGTTTTAAACTAATTGGTTTTAATTCCAATTAAGTATAAGGGAGAAAATTTTTATGCTGAGGGTGGTGAAGCACTGGAACAGGTTGCCTGGAGAGGTGGAAGATCCCTGGAAACATTCAAAGTCAGATTGGACAGGGCTCTGGGAAACCTGATCTAGTTGAAGATGTCCCTGCTCACTGCAGAGAGGTGGACCAGATGACCTTTAAAGATCCCTTCCAAATCAAACCGTTCTATGATTCTACCCTATGATTCTATGTTTTATAGGCACTCTCCCTATATCCTTCCACAGTAGCAGTTTAGTTACAAACAGAAATTACTAGCCTTGTGATGCTGATCTGTGATTTTTATAGTGTAACAGGAACAGATATAACTGGAAGTGTCTCTGCTAATTGCATTGGGAGGCTAAGAATGGCTCTACAAAATGCTCCTGGAAAGGCAGATGAGCTCCCCTCTCTCTACATATCCCTACCCAGCTTCCTGTTAGTGTTAACGTTTCAGGAGGAATCTGAGAATCTACCTTGGATAATCTTAGCAACATTTTTGTGCAAATGCAGAGTTTGTGAGGAGAAAACATCATGGAAAGATTGAGCTTTCCAATTGGGCTTGCTGATTTGCAAGCAGGGCTGCAAACTCACCCTTTCTAATGTGTCTTAGAAGCACAAGTTTGAGAGCACACAATGCAGAATAAGATGTACCTATATGCTTGCTTCTTCTGTGCATTTGTCTATGAATGAAACGGCTAGTAACTATCCATAGACAATCAGTCCTCTCTGTATGGGAACAGCAGGAAGCGAGAACACCTCTTGTTTTCAGGTCTGGGCTTTCGTCAAGTTCCCATTCTTTACCTGGCATGTCCTATTCCTTTCCCTTACTACTGTGAGCTGCTGTGTGGAAGCCAGAAAGTACCAGTGCTGTAACCCAGCCAGGATCCTCATCAGGGCAAAACAGATGCGGAACCAGGACTGGAAGCTGTAGCATTACAGCATAACTGCCTCGAAATTTAGACATAGCTCAGTCAAAATTTATAGAGTGATCAAAGCTATGCAGTAGTGGCTTTCTGCATTAAATGAACATTATTTCTGTCAAGGTAGTACTAAATGGAATGTTTTTCCTTTTTGCAATTAATTAAATCTCTAAATCTGAAGCTCTAAAATATGTGTAGTTTTAACGTTTATTTGGCACAAAATTAAAAGTTTTATTTACTTTATTTTCCCTCCTTCTGTTTGTCAAAACAAAATTTAAACAAGCAATTATTCATTTTTAAAATCTTGAAACAAAATGCTTTCAATATTTAGTCAAATTCTCTCTTCCTTGTTCTTGCCCATCTGTTGTTTTTTTTTTTGAGCAGAACAATCCTTCAAGTTTGTGAAAAGTCTACTGAATAAGCAGTCATTCGCATTTACTTGTGGTGACTGGAGAATATCATCCTCCAAATGTAGCATATGAAGTAGCACATGCATTACTAGACAAATAAACTACACTCACAGACCTAACCACTGCTGGAAGCAGACACTCTTTGTGAGATATGGTGTTCCTGCTCCCCCAGGAAGAAGTGACTGAAGTCTTTGAAGCCCTTGAAAGCTGTTTGGAGACTCTACTTATGCTTTTCTCTGTGTGGGATGCACCTGCTTTGTCTCAAGTACCTGAGGATGCTAGGTAAGAAAAATAGCTTTTGCTGCTGCAGCTTGCAATCACACAGAGCTGATTTCTGAAGTTGCGTTAGCCTACAACCTGGAGTATAAGTTGTAGTTTGGGGAATATTATTTAACGGCTTGATTTCAGAAATGGGCCCAAGTTTAGGAAGATAAGCCTGCCAGAGACAGGTCCAGGAAAAACACAGCATTTATAATGTATTGTGAGTGTTTGTATATATGCAATCTAATGATGCCCCAATTTATATTCCAAAATAACTTCTTTTACTTGCTCCATCAATTGTTCTAATAATCTAAAGTAAATGGTCAAGAATTAAAGGAAGACATTTATAGTCTCCTGTTTACAGTGAGCCCTCTAAATTCAGCATTATCTCCATATTTTTCTAAAATGTTTATGTGTAAATGATTTTCACTCCAGTATTTTCATCATGCATGAATAAAAATATATGCTTAGCTATCAAAAGATAATTAGGTGAGACATGTATGTTTTGTCATAATTAATATTCTGTCAATAGGCTAGATAAGAAAGCTCCAAGGGTTAATGCTTTCCTGCTCTGTATCTACCATTGCCAGTGAATTTCTCTAGCTCACTCCATTAATCCAGTCAGCACAATGGATCAGGTTAGAGATGTGTCTCAATAAATCACTCTCAAGTGCTGGGGGTAGGAGTACCTAATTAATCAGCACTGTCATTATGTTTGACTTGTAGCTGCCTTACTGTGTATGGGATGAGGATTCAGTGTATTTAACCTGCACACACTCTTAAACAGATCTCCAGTAGTGATGTAACTTTTAACCCTTTTATGGAAGAAGCCATCCCATGTTTCTATAGGCGGCAGATGAAATGTTTCTTACCAATAAGCTAATCCACAGGCCATTTGTTCTGCCCCCCTTCCAGGGGCCATTAACATCCTGCAGCTTTTTATCTCCTCAAACACCAAATTTTTGAAGTTAAATGCATAGCTAGAGTTCATCACGGTCCCCAGTTGTACCTGTTAGCTTTCTCCGTCCCACTTCTCCATCCTTACCCTCTCCCCTCATTCACACTGCTCCTCATTCTCAGGTCATTGTTCCCCAGAGGGGGATTCCAGCCCTTGCTTGCTCTCCGGCCAGACTCTCCTGCCCTTCCTTACACGGGGCCTGTTGCATCCGTAGCTGCCAGTCTCTTTGGCTCCTCCTTAGCTTCTTGATTCCACAGATATGCCTGGAAGCTAAACACACCTTTCCCGGGTCACTCATTTCTTCACTGTCCTCCAGCCCTAGGTAGCACCTTGCTACCTGAGACAGATTTCTGCACTCTACTTAAGCTTTTGAACTGCAGTTTAACATTATCTTTCTGACTGAAAACAATTCCCTATCAAAACAATTGCTCTCTTATGACTTTCCCTTGTGAATATCTTGATCTAGACCTCTGCTTTGGATCAGAATTAAATGAATTTGCACTGATCAGTTTTGCATTGTTTTAAGACCTAGATGGTAGCTGCCTCAACCTCCAAACTGGCAAAACAATCTTTAGAGATGACAGCTCAGGCTATCTGAAACAAACACTAGCAGTGATACAATGCTGAGATTATGGTAAATTCCTGTCCATGTGCTTTCTGCTTTCCACTGACATTCAAGCCACAGTGTGGAGAGTATAAGGGCTGGAGAGAGTGTGAGGAAGATGGCAGCCTGCAGAAAGAAAACAATTAGTCTGCAGTAATGAGGAAACTGAGAATACGGTCCACAAGTATAAATTGTAGACTAAGGCATATAGAGAGGTAGTAAGAAAAGCACTGACTTGTATCAGTACCTCCAACCTCATCTAAACATGCACTTAGCCAGTCAGAAGCAGGTCTGTGGGTTTACCTCTGCTTGGAACATAGACAGTGTCTTGGTTAATTTAACCCTGGAATAAGGAGACAATTCTTGTGGACTTCAAAGGAAACTTCATTTGTTCATACCAGCCTGAATCTTTAACCTTTTGCATAACTCAAAAGAGTATTCACTTTGAAAACACTTGCACTAACAATAATATTGCAGTTTTTTATATGCATACAGCTACCCTGCCACCTAATTCTGATGTGATGATGAACTGTATTAAATATATGTTATACTAACTCAGTGCATATAATTTTGTGGCTGTCCGGATGGAAACACCTATGTGACAAAAAATGTGAAATATTCTGAAAACATAGACGCTAATTTTTCAAACTAGATACTGCAAAGATATTTGATATAACACTACTATTTTTGTCTCTAAGTTTCCCTACTCTTTGAGAAAAGATATGTCATTATTTCACTTTAAAGTGATATAAAGCAATTACTCACTTATGTTTTGTGGACATTTCCTGCTAAAGTCTGATCACAGAAGGGAAACCTAAGAGGGAATTAACAATCCTGTGTTCTGAACCGGTTGCGCAGTGAACAGTAAATGGTACTTGAAACAAGGTGCTGGATGGTGAGGATAGTTCTGACACTACAGACAGCACCTCCTGCCTATCTTGGAGCTTCACTAAGTACCTGTTTTGTGAAAACAGTGTGTGTTTCTGCAATGGAACAGTGGTATCACACCAGGACTTGTGTCCAGATTGCAGAACTGCCTTGGTTTTTGCATTTCCAAAGCTTTGAATGCCTGACTTCTACAGTCATAGTGATCTTTTAGTGTACACACAAAATTACAAACATAAAGCAATATTGGCATCTTGTTCATCACTTATTTACAGCATTTATTTCACGCTACATCAGCTGCAACATCCTTCCTACCATGCTGCAGTTTGTGCATCAGCAAGACACCGGCTGCCCTCCAGAGCCCTGGCCCCAGACCCGGGCTCCATCTCCATCCCCTGCTCCCCGGGCGCTGGCAGCAGGGCCCCGGTGATAAGTGCTGCCACAGATTGCAGAGGCAGAGGGGCAAACCCCAGGAGGGGCAGCAGGGCGAGAGCTTCTGGGGAGCTCACAGGCTCAGAGCAGTAGCTTAGGCTACTGACACTGATGATATTGATGACAATTAGTAGAGTGAGATTAGAATGGAGATGAGGAGAAGATTCATCTGTCACACTATCCATCATCTGTGTGGTGCCCCAGGCAATGTGAGCAGGCTGCTGTTTTCAGCGGAGCTGCCATTCATTATGGACTAGCTTTAGCCTTCCTGTGGGGTGAAACTCTTCGAGTAACTTTTGCCAGGAGGGCTTGGAAAAACCAATTTCTTACTTTCTGTGTTTCTCACAGTGGGACTGAATGTGCATGCAGGTAGATCAGTAAGGCTAGTTTTTGTGTGATGTATTTCATAGAAAAGCCCACATCATACAAAAAAGGCTGGTGCCAAACTGTGGCAAACTGAAAGTCTCAGTTAAAACTAAAAATTGTTTAGTGCCTAACCTCCTTCAAGCACAAAAATGGTCAACAATTGTAAAGCAAGCTTACTTGTTGGCCCATTGTAAGGCTGTTACCTCCATAAGACACTTCATTTTATTTTCCTTTTTTTTCAGTGAGTAGTTGCATTAATTACTTAATATGTTACAGAGACTTTTTTAATCTTGTCGTATGCAAAAATTCAAATTGTCTTGTACTTCAGCTTTTTATAATATCATCATTAGCCACAATTTCCTATTTTAATGCCCCTGTACAGTTCTCCAGAAAAAAAATAATGCGTGTTGTTCATTGCAGATCATGTTTATATATCTGTCAGCTATTGCATGCATACGTACATGTAATGCTGTGCACAGAGCTTGTGCCACATATTTTTCCATCGTTACTGGAGGACAATGTTTACTTTAGGTTTCAGTAGGAGATCTCATCCCAATATTGTTTCCCCCTAACACTGAACAGCCAGGACCAGAACCCAAGAGTAACATTGTCTTTGAGTTATTGCCTACCCTACAGGCTTTGTTTATAGCAGGGACTCAAAGCTTATTCATTGTTTTTAACTGTATTGTTCACACCAGTTGAAATAATGTACACAATTTGCTGAACTGGATCCTGCTAGGAAAGACTGACCAAGCTTTCCTGCACATATGCGCGTCAGTTCATACACCCAATGATGACTCTCATTTCCCAGAAAAAAATCCTGACCATCCATTTTTCCTGATGACTGTGCACGCTTATAGTCCTTTCCTTGTTTCTAAAGACCTGTTATTCGTTTGTAACACCCAGCTGAGATCATTTGGCTCCCAAACATTCTCTTTACCTTTGCAACAACAAATATAAGCAGGTTCTTGCATATTTTAGGAAAAAAGTCTTCAGTCACTGTTTCAGATCTCAGTGTTTTCCCATGGAATCTTCATGGCAGGCAGGACAAGTTCATTTTTGTTAGTCAACACATCATTCTGACACTAATCCATAAATGGGACTTAGCTAGATAATCTGTTGGTGTGTGACTGTAATGTGGGTTGTTCTTATATTTAAATCATTTGACTGCAGAAGTTTCAGAAACTTCATTTTCACAGACCTGTGTAGGGCTTTCCAGTTCCCTAGCCAGCTTGAAATGCTATCTGCCATCACCTCCATTGTGGAGTGTCCAGCATCACTGGAGAGCTCACTTACTCATTCATTTAGATTAGATAGCATTTGAATTGTGTGTTTATCAGAGGGAGCAGGTGAAAACTGTGTTCTTCAGAGGCAAATACATACAACTTATCTTGAACATAACTGATTGTCTGAAGATCAGTTTGTGCTAAAGAATCGTTACTTCTTCTAATTAAAGATTAGCACCAGAAGAGCAAACAGAAAAGGCGCTTTCTAAAAGGATAAGGTAATTTCCTTCCTTACTATACTGTAAATCTCAAGGAACACCATTGAAATTAATTACTCTAGACTTACACTACCCTTGTGTAATCCTTTCCTAGTGCTAGATCCTATACCTATCCTAAACCCAGGTTTCTTCTCTTCTACCTGTCTTCCAATTTGAGCCAAAGAACCAAAGAAGAAAGAGAAAATTTGTGCAAAGTGTTCTATTACATGTCTTATCATCTAAGGAAACAAAGGCAAAATGCACTTATTTGAGCTTACTCCACTTATTTCCAGTACTACAAAACTGATGCCTAAAGAAATTAAGCCAGTCAGGCAATAGGGAATGGAGTCAGCATTTTTAGTATTATGTTAGTTGAAATTAATGGAACCATAGAATCGTAGAATGGTTAGAGTTGGAAGGGACCTTAAAGATCATCGAGTTCCAATCCCTGAGCCATGGGCAGAGACACCTTCCACTCGACCAGGTTGTTCAAAGCCCCATCCATCCTGGCCTTGGACACTTCCAGGGTTGGAGCTTCCACAACTTCTTTGGGCAACCTGTTCCGATGCCTCACCACCCTCACAGTAAAGAATTTCTGTCTAGTATCCAGTCTAAATTTCTCCTCTTTCAGTATAAAACCATTACCCCTTGTCCTGTCACTACACTTCCTGACAAAGAGTACCTCTCCAGCTCTCCTGTAGGCTCCCTTCAGATACTGAAAGGCTACAGTAAGGTCTCCTTGGAGACCATGTCCTTCCTGTGCTGAGGACTCCAGGATTGGATGCAGTACTCCAGGTGTGGTCTCATGAGAGCAGAGTAGAGGACCAGGTCTCCCAGGAACTACTGGCCACACTTCTTTCCACGCAGCCCAGATGTGGTTGGCTTTCTGGGCCACCAGTGCACACTACCAACTCACGTTGTTTCTCATCCATGACCACTCACAAGTCTTTTTCCTCAGGGTTGCTCTCCAGCCATTCTCTGCCCAACCCGTATTTATGCCTGGGGTTGCCATGTCCCAGGTGCATTGATTGAACTTCATGAAGTCTGCATGAGCCCACCTGTCAAGCCTGTCCAGATCCCTCTGGATGGCATCCCTTTCCTCCAGCATGTCAACCACACCATGCAGTTTGGTGTCATTGGCAAACTTACTGAGGGTGCATTCTATTCCACTGTCCACGTCTCCACCAAAGATGTTAAGCAACGCTGGTCCCCCTACTGACACCTGAGGAACACCACTCACCACTGGCTACCACTTAGACATTGAACCATTGACCATAACCCTTTGAGTGTGGTCATCAAGCCAACTCCCGAACCACTGAGTGGTCCATCCGTCAAATTCATGACTTTCCAGTTTTGAGACCAGGTCTGTCATGCATGACAGTGTTGAACGCTTTGCATAAGTCTAGGTAGATGACATCCGTTGCCTTGTCCTTGTCTACCAAGCTTGTGACAATATCATAAAGACCACCAAATTTGTCAGGCATCATTTGCCCATTGTAAAGCCATGCTAACTGTCACCAATCACCTCCTTACTTTCCTCATGCCTTAGTAGAGATTCCAGGAGGATTTGCTCCATAATCTTGCCAGGCACAGAGGTGAGACTCACCAGCCTCTAGTGCTCTGGGTATTCTTTTTTGAATATTGCAGTTATGTTACCCCTTTTCTAGCCAGTGGGAACTCCACCAGATTGCCACAGATTCTCAAATATGATGGAAAGTGGCTTAGCAACCTTATCCACCAGCTCCCTCAGGACCCACGGATAGATTTCATCAGGTCCCATGGACTTAAGTGTTTTCAGGTTCATTAGATGGTCTTGAACCTCTTCTCCTGTAGTGAGTAGTTCTTCGTTCTCATAGACCCTGTTTCTGCCTTCTATGATTTGGGCGGTATGGTTAGAGCCCTTGCCAGTGAAGACTGAGGCAAAAAAGTAGTTTAGTATATATTTCCTGTATCTATTTTCTACAATTAATTTTAGATTTAATAATTACAAAAAGGTGATTAACATGGTTTGAAGTTCTAGCAACATTTATCACATTAGTATATTTTCCATAGAATACTAATTGGAAGGAAACTCAAGAATGATCTGGTCCAAATTTTCTTGGCAAAAGCATGGTCTAGACAAGATGGCCTAGCAACTTGTCCAACTGTGTTTTAAGTGTCCAGTGATGGAGAATCCACCATTTCCCTGAGGAGGTATTCCAGCAGCTGGTGGCTCTCATTGTGAAAAAGTTTCCTCTTGTGTCCAATTGGAATATTCCTAGGCTTAGCTTGTATCCATTACCCCGTTTTCTCAATGTGACTCCTTAGAAAGAAAAGGAGCCTCCATCTTCTTTGTAGCCATCCTTTAAAGACTGCAATACGGTGGTGAGGTGTCCCCTAAGCCTCCTTTTCTAAAGCCTGAACAAACCTCATTCTTTCAGCCTACACCCATATGGCAGGCTTCCCAGTCTTTTGATCACCTTTGTTGCTTCTTTGGACCTCTATTTTTGTGCATTTTAGTGCTATATGTTGAAATCCTTGAGAAAAGTACTTAGCTGGGTGTTTGTCATGTTATTATCTTCTGCCACTGGTTAAAAGAATAAAAGTCAAAGAAATCATAATTCTCTGAAACATTTCTAGAAGATCCTTTAAAATGTTTCCTATCATTCAGTGTTGTAAAAGAGTATTTACTTAACATTATTTCTAACCAAATTCAAGAACTTCCAAAATGGTGTGAAGAGGGACACCAGGATGACAAGTTGCCAGTTACTTTGTAACAAGGCTCGTAAGGTCTTGCAGTGTGGTCAGCCTGTAAGGTATTGCACCGAGAAACTAGAGACAAGATACTACCCAGTTACCAACGTCAAGGGACCTCATATCACCTACTCATTTAGTGTAAGGTAATTAATTCCAAATATGTATCAAATCTCATATTTGAGCCATAATATGGTTAGCCTAGAAGACACAACAGAAATTACCTTTGGCTGGAGCATTGTTATGTTCCAGGTGGCAATGTTATCATAATATAAGGTGCTATTCTAAAGACCGGAAAGATGTACAAACATTTTCCTATTTATGCTAATACAAATTATAACAGGAAGGGAGTACATTATTTAAAACTTTTGATATATAAGACAAAGACAAATTGCCAAAATATCTTGAAAGCTCATATTTACATCAGTTGCATTTTTGGGTTGTATCCATGAGCTCTGTATCCATAAGCACCTAGGGCTATCAACTTCATCTTTCATAAAGGTACGATGTGGATATTTGATCCTACCACCAGAACAGCTGCAAATCAAACCCTCATCTCTCGCTTTGTGGGTACCTGTCCGTTACAAACTGGTACAGCATGGCATGGTAGAGTTTGGTCTGCTGTCTTAACAGAAGAGACTTCTGTTTAGTTTTGTCAGTGATATTGAGAAAGGCAAGAGCAAACCTGCAAACCTCTGCTTGGACCATCTCTGACTATGGGTTGAAAGGTATCATAGGACAGGTTTATGGATACGGCTACAACCGTGAAAAAGTTCCTTAGAGATATAAGATTATCGGTTTTCCTTCCTTTCTTTCTTTCTCTGGTTGTTCACATTAGATAACTGACATACTGGAGTCCTAACTACACATAGGAAATACACAATCATATTCTAACAGAAGTCCTGTTTATCTTATTGAAATATTACAGCTCAGTAATAAGAAAGGGAGCAAATTACTTTCGTTCCAGCTTGGTTTTTTATACTTTTTACAGCTGTTCCACGTATAAACAAGACCTTCAGTGCATAAACAGAGACTAAGCATAATAGAATGACAAATTAGATCCCTCAGAACTGATGATGTTTATATTTCTTATTCATTTTTATTGGTGTTGCATATTGCATATCTAATCCATACTGAAGTAACTATGTAAAGTGGCTGACAGTACTGGCCTCAACCATTTATCTGGCAAAATAGTTCAACATATAGGGCCCATAGAAAACCTTAATTTGCTAATAATTCTCAGTGAAAAGGGGAGGGGTAGAGGACAGCCAAATCCAGCAATGACTTATTAAATTACAGCTGAAACAAAACTGTTTCATATTCAAGCAGCTAATTGCAGGGAAAACAGTACATTTCAGTCTTTAAACTTTGATGTCTTGGTTTTCCAAATATTTATTTGTCTTGCACATGAGAGGCTTATGAAGGAAAGTGTTCTAAAAGCCGTAGGAGACATTCGGGCTGAACAGTAGTTTACTTATAATTTACAGACTTGTAGTACTTAATATATAATGCAATAATCTACGCTATGCCATTTGTCATTTGGACTGGGCCACAGATTATAGCTTAGGGCAGTGCATCTGTGCACAGATCAGGCAGGAAATGGCCTAAAATCTTGAACAGCTGAGCGTGATGTCTGAGTGTAGTTGCAAAATTCAACCTCTGTTCCAGAGGTCACCGCATGCTTCAGTCATGACAGCCCAAATTGTTAAGCATGTGACTAATATGCATACAGAACACAGGCTGCCTGATGTCTGCTGCAAGCTTGATGGCTGGTTAGCGGCTAGTCTTAATTTTATGTGACAATCCTATGTAGGAAGTGCCGGGTGGGTGACTAAATGGAGCATATTGATGTCCCACTGGGTGTAGCCCCTGTTGTTTTGACAAATTCTCCTTAGCATTTATCAATCAGGCCTACAATGGGGAGTGTGCTGAATATCTAATTCAGACATGCTAGTCAGAACTAATAGAGCAAGATAGCATGTTATTCAATTTGTACTTGTTAGCGATGTCCCACTGTCACTAGGCAATTTACCTTCACACTTCACAAATGAAAAGAGAAATTTGCTGGGCTTCAAACACTTACATGAGTTACAAGCAAAATTTTAATTAGCATGTCATTACAGCAATAATTTATTGCTTCTTTCTAGTTGTCCTAGCCTCCAGATTGCACTTTTCCTTTTTTTTTTTTCCTTTAAGGAGAGATGTGCTTTAATATTTATGGGACAGGTACTTAAAACAAAAATAAAAAAACCCACCCCGCAGCAATTGTAAAACTGCATAATAAGATACATATCAATATGTTTTAGTTTACAAAGACTAAAGTGGATTTATACATTTATCACTTAAAGGAACCTTTTGAGCTCTCCCTTTGCCATAGATTCAGTAAGCAACATAATTTAAAAGTCTGTATACTTTAATCAACTTTTAAACTATGATAACATTTTAAAGTGCAATTTTCAGCTGTTGCCAAAGGAAGTATTAAGAAAGTGAGGGATAGAGAAGAAAGTAGGTGTGTCCTCTAGAGAACACTAGAGGAAAACCACATTTCTGTTTTACCTAGATAAACATTAGTAGTGAATTTTCATCAGACAACCCCCATGTTATCAACTGAAGAAAGGCTAATTTTGGTAATAGTGGAGATATGGATTCTTCAGTTGAAGCCAAAGAAAAGACCTGAACAGACTAGACTTTAAAGGCATTTGGGAAGTTCAGACTGTCCTTCATTGCTATTGAAATTTAAAAGGGTCTGCTCAGCACTTCGTAGTGTTGACTCCTTATTGTATATATCTCTATATATTGGTTCACATACTTATTTTTCAATGTTGCAAACCACAACAGAAAATAAAGATACCTGCTGCTTTAAAAGAACTAGAGGAGGAAATGCAAGTAGTCTGTATAAAGCAAAGGGGAGCTAAGAGATGCTTTAATCCCCTCAGACAAAAAGCAGTGTAAATTAGCCATGCTCTGCATTGCAGGATACAGGGCAGCTCTTTGAAGGCCAGCTCTCTGTCCCTGTGTCACATTACTCAGAAATACAGGCATGCTCTCACAAGCTAGTAGCAGGTACTCTAATAAACTGACGAATAAGCAATTATAAGAAATATGAGCAAACAGATCACCTTGGGTGGTTTGTAGAGATGGCTGCACATGATAAGACACGCTTTCAGATTCTCAGGGAAGTAAAACCAATTTGCTTCCAGGAATAATTTTTTCATCTGTGAGAACAGATTATAAAGGGGATTTTCTTGTTACTTATTGGTTTTACACAAACATTCCGTGGAAATCAATATGAAAACAGAATAGTCACCCGAAAAAGGGCCAGCAAGATCAGGCCAACTGTTTAGTATGTAGAAGCACCTTAGAGGAAAGCTAACATATTGCAGAGTTTAAATACACCAAGAAATATTATTTTCTGCTTCTAAAAATTATTTCATCACTTTCAACACTCTGAAAGAAAACAGCATCATCCTACAGAGACCCCACAGAACTGAAGGGAAGATTTTGCATTGAGAAATTTTTGTCAGTAACAATTCTTTGCCCTATTGACTTGTTTTTTCAAAGTAACAGTATATTCTGGCCTCAGTTTTGGTCTCATTTACATTGCTCCAAAGGCAAAATTGTCCTATGGGGTCTGACTTAAAATCTGTCTAGGAAACAGTGGAATTTGACTCACAATTTCTTCTAAAAGGTCAAAATGCCCCCGCTACAGGGCAACCAGTAATGGTGCAGAAGATGGCAGAGATAACAAACCGTTGGCCATGACTGCCTGAGCATGAGGTGATAGCCTATCAGCAGCAGCTGGCGGCCTCCAACACCAACAAGGTGCCAAGAAAGACATTGTAAAATGAGTAATTCCTGGCTATTTTATTTACTTGCCCGTAGTGTTCATTCTGCACTAGGCTGAGAGCGAAACAGAGGTACACAGACTGTGAAGTGGCATATCAGTGTCATCCGTAGGAACTCTGAAGGCCTCAAGAATCCACTGGAAAACTGTATAACCACGGCCAGAAAACTAAACAGGGTGCTAGTTGCCACCGCTCTTTGATAGCTCTTCCCTGATTGTGGCTGTGAACATTACACTGTTAGGATTCTCCCCCATTTCTTGGCATATTCAGCTTGCTGATGACCTTTCAGAAAGAAAGTACTAAGACTACTATAAGCAATTTATATGCAGATCCAGTAAAAAATGCATTTGATCTTGGTCAGATTTTTTCTGGTTTCTTATTTTTTTTTTAATTCACTACTCAATTTTTTATTTTACTTGTTTTTTTAAACTTATTACTTGACTTACAAGAAAGGAAAATGGTTTCTATGCTTATAATCTTATTTTCTTTCTCCTTTTCTCTGTGTGTCTCCATTTCTGTTCCATGTGTGCCCCTTGTACACAGAGAGCTCTGCTTCTCTGGGCATTCACATATCTCCCAAAGATTTATTGCTTTAGAAGGCTCACAGATACAACCCTTGCCAAGATGATATTTATTATTATTAGGTAGTAGTTTATGTATTTTACAAGTCAGCATTTTTTTCTTCAGCACTCTCTTTTTTTGCCTCACTTGTCTTTTATAGATTTCAAGCTTTTATACATTCTTTTTTCACAAGAACCTGCCTAGTTAATCATGTAGGTATTCTTAAACATGCTCTCTCTCTCCTAAGTACACATTTTGTTTTCATGTCATCATCCTAAGTCTGCAACATCAGCACAGTACAAATATTTTTGGCCGTTCTTCATTTTCTTGAATACCTGTTGTTTAAAGAGGCCTGCACGTAGACAGCTGTAAGCACGGGTTTCCCTGATAGAAGTGCATGAGAGGTAGATTTTTATCTATCTAGTCTACCAAACATCTGTCAATTATTTCCACTTGCCATGTATTATCAGAGATCTCAATGAAGGAGAGCTACTTTCCTTTCCTTTGAAAGAATCCTTCCACTAAAAGGAGTACTAAGTGCTTTGTTTAAGGAAGAGCAACACAGCCAAGAGCTCATATATGCAAAATGCAGTACCCTCTTTGGATTCTGTTGTTGTGCTTCATATTCAGAGACATTCATCACAGAACAATCTACATCCATATTATTAAATCTCTTCCTCTGCATAAAAACTTAGCTTAAACCTTGCTGACAGCTGAGGCTGTTGCCTGGACTATGCTACCTTCTGCTCCTCTGTTTTGCTTTGGAGAAGGCTTGCTGCCAAACAAGGCCAGGGGTTTCTCCAATGGTTTAACAGTGTATGGAGCTATTTTCTAGCACTTGCAAACATTTCCTGGTACTGTTTAATTTACTAAAATAGCTACAAATTTTTTCTGCTGGATACTTTATATTGGTTTTGGTAATGTTCAAAATCTAAAAGAAAACAAGACCAAAAGATTTTGATTCACCATGTTAGTCAACACCAAAGATTTTGCTGCAGGGTGTGAAGTCACTCAAAAGATATTATGGGCTAGAAGAAGGAAAGAAAGACTGAAATTCTGTTGCCCATCTTATTCATGAGGGTAAAGTCAGTCATTATGAATCCCTTTCTTGACTTAATACCTCTGAGTATATGCAGTATTTCTTCTGTTGGATTCTATATTACACGAATAACATCCATCTTCAGCCAGCATTTCTTAAGAAACTTAGTCTAATCCCTTTAATCTCACACTGCAATAGCAATGTGGATGGTCATCTAGTAGTTTTAGAAGAAATTGTATTGAGCTTGCTAAATAAATTAAACTCATATCCAGAAATTGGAAACCTTGCACTTTTCTTAAACCCTATTGCATACGTGATGTGATTAGAAAAGATTAGTGTGGATTTTGCCTCGTCATCATTAGAGGTTCCTATACTCCACATTAGATTTTCATCTGAATTAACTACTATCCAGAGCAATCAAACAATGGACTCGGTGCTACTCGCTGAGAACTTTCAGGCTTGCTGTTTTTTCCAACTTGAGTTTTATATTACCAACATAGCAGGTTATGTATGCTGCCTAGGTATCTTGCATTGAGGGGCAACTGTGTACTGGAGTATAAAATATAAGAAAACAAAGGTCAAAATATGCAACTGCATAGCAGACTTTTGGAGACATTTTTATAGGATATGTTGATGAAAACATCTAGCAAACCCTCATTATTTTCTATATATATTTTTAATAGAAAAATCTGAATTTCAAACAGAAAAGCTTCATTAGAAAATCAAATACCAAAACTCTTTGTTTTCTAACAGAATATATAGAACCAGTGGGATGTACAGGAATACTAGTTTTTTAATCTTCATAAAAATATTGAGAATTCTGCTATAATTTTGCTAGTTTTTTACATATTTTTGATAATTCCCTGTGTTTTTCTAACTTAGTAGCTAAGTCAGCTAAAATTATGAAAGGTTTCCCCTGGGCAAAAAGCCATCAAACCAGACAGAACTTATTTTCAATTCAGTGGCCCCACTCAAATCAGCACATAAAGGTCCCACTCAAATTAGCAAAGGAACTATTGATTTTTATTTTTTTTCCTCTCTTCTCTTGTATGTTTTTCCTCTACCCATATAAACATATTTGCATTTTAACTGCAGGTCAGATCTAACTCTGGAATGAAGTGCTGTCTTTATGACTTATCAGTTTTTCTCCATGACATCCTAACATCTCAACACGTCTTGGACTGAAAGCATTTCTTTATATGGGGTTTGCGTCTTCAAATCTAAACATTTCTACTCCTAAAAAGTATCTAAAAAAACGCAATAAGCTGGAGAAATTGAATTATTCTGACAATTCCTAAACTGACAAGTCTAGTCACTGAAAATAAAAACCATATTTCTCCATATTAAACTGAGGAGATATCCCCTAGTCTAGAGAGAATTACCCAGACAAAACTCTCCTGCATAGAATCATGTGAAAAAGAGCTATCAGCAACCTTCCTCCTTATCTCCCATGTTACACGGTCATTGGAGCAGCTACCTCACATACATTTCTTTTAAAATGTGAAGAGAGTCAGATGGATAAAGGTCAGAATCACTTCAGATGCTTTGGGAACAGCCACCAAGCTGATGCCCACTTTGCATAGCCCTGGCACTATCATCAAGCTCATTCACAAGCTATAACTTTCTTAAAAAAAGGACACATAATTTCTTCAAAAACAGTTGTGAAAACAGGACTGAAGGTGAACTCTTACTTCAAATATTCTAGAAAGAAAATCCACCACGTATCTGTGCTATAGCAAGAGGGAAATGCTCTCTGTACCATCCACTTGCTGGACTGGTAAAGGAGCTCAGAAATTCTCACTGTGGTTCTGAGTGTGTTTCACCCTCCTCATCTGAGGCCTCAACAGGTCAGAGACCTCCATACTGGTCTTATGGTCATCCATAGCATCAGGAGAAAGAAGTTTGATGAAGGTGAATCAGTTAATGGTAGAGCCTACTTCTATCTTCATGTTCTCTGATGACTTAAAATTGCATAGTACATATAGTCATGGTCTGCTTGCACTTACTAGGGAGTGGTCAGTGCTCTCAGGGTTGCTCTACAGTTACCTGTTCTGTTTAACCCTTTGGCCGCTTCCACTTTGTTTTCTTTCTTCGGACCTAATCACGTATTTGCTCAGAGAGGTCCTGTAGATACTTTTGCTGCTGTTTTCCTTAGCAGAGGAACAACCAAGCAGCAGCCAACATGGGCAGTAAGAACTTTCGATGAGAAAATACTACAGAGCATTTATCTTGGTATTCGTGTAGAATGCTCTGCCAAAGACCTGTCTTACAGACTTCCTCAGCCACTGGTAGTGTCTCTGTATTTAATAACCATTATCAATTTATTTTTTTATTAATCTGCCCAACACCTTTATGCCCTACTCAACTTTTAACAACCTTCTTTTCTCTGTAGTAAGGTAATTCCTTGGCTCCATAAAGATTAAGGTGATGTCAAGTTTCGTAAGTCTAAGTAAGGTGTGGGGGATTAAAAGTGAGTTCATATAGCATTTTTTTAAATATATTTTTACACTCAACCTCACCTGAAGGCACATCTTTTTGTGAATCTTGAATTTTTATTTTTTGATGGAAGAAATGTACATTTCTTTGTTGCTCAACAACAATAATGAATGTTCTGTGGAAAACTACACTTTAAAAACTACCACTCCCTTACAAGAGAAGAAGGAAGAGATGATGGAGGAAAAGGGATTCACAGTCTCTTTTGTCTGCATACCTTTTCAACAGAGGGGAGAGAAAAGCCCATTCTATAGACCCCATTCTATACTCACTTTCAGGGATTTTCTTTAAATACAGTTGCCCTCTAAATGCAAAAGATAAAGGGTTGGCTTCTTGCATGGGATTTAACATGGTCTTCCTTTCTCAGTATCTCTGGACTTTCTCATTTGCTTTCCCTTCATTATTTGATTACTGTTTTTCAGTTTTCCTATGATGTGTGAAAACGGAGCTTTCTAGCAGTAGTCCCCTATGGTGCAAGGGCAGCATATCTCAGACAGCACGCAATCTTCCAGTACCACAACAGCATAAATCCCAGATGCCACATGATTTAGAGACTTTCACCAACACTGAGTTTTATGAAGGCGCTTCTAGGAAAACCAAAGGTCATAGGAAATTAAACTGGCACTATCAAAAAGTTAAAAAAAAAAAGCAGGAATTTAATGTCAGGGTATCAGTAGAAGTAAAAGATTGCACTGGAATAGTCTGCATTTTAGTGAACTGAGTTATGCGATGGTATTATGTAAGATTCTAATATAAGTCTTCTTTGAATTAAATCAGTTAGCACATGCTTACATCTAAGGAAAAGAATCAAAAGATTCCTGGGACCCTTTAGGAATTGGGAAGATTATGAGAAAGCTTTTTGGATTACTCCATCCTTTATTGGTGATTTTTTACTTAAGATGTACTGTTCTTGTTTGCAACTTGTTAAAAAGTAAGTATTTGTGAGATATAACAGTTTACTGAGATCAAGACCACGGTCTTACGGGCAAAAATGTACTTGTATACATGAAGTGTCTGGTTCAGAGGTATTGCTGGGAATTATATGCATAAATGTGACCTAATTAGTAGTCCATGATAAGAGAAGTGATATGGTAGAATGGAAACAAGGTGGAAAGCTATCAGCACTGTCCTTGTTTTTCATTGACTTTCCTGAGGACCTAGGTTAAAGTTTCTAGGATTGGTACTTGCATATTAATAAACTGATTTATGTACAACTTCACGTACCCAGGTTCTCTGTACTTCATATATATTAAAACAAGTATATCTATATAGGAAGTAAATATATACATATATATTTTTACTTGTTGGGGAGGGGATTAGGCTGAAATCAGAACCTGAGAGTTTCATGTCAGTCACTGTTGAGGAAGGGAAAGGATCAGCTTCATTCTAATGCTGGATCCATGTGTGTCTTCACATATGTAAAATTAGACTTTTAACGCTTTGCTGTAGCTCTTCCCGGTGATTCTCTTAATTCTTTGTGAAAAAACTAAATACTCCAGTTCTTCCTTCAGGAACTTTTTTTTCCATAGAAACAGTTAAATTGCTTGATGAGCAGCTAGAAATACTGTTACGTAGTCTCTGTCTGTGGGATACATATGCTACTAACAGATCCCATACAGAACTGAATGGGTGGTATTCTCTAGAGTACTTACCACTATTCTTAATTCAGTTAAGACTTTTGGGAATCCTTCCAAAATCTTTCTCCAGTCTTTTAGACTGTTGGGTGAAGAAGACCAAAACAAGAATCCAGTTCCGGAAAACATTAGCCAGAAAAGTACCAAATGCAAGATATAAGCTGTTCACAGTTAAGACAAGCTCTTTTAAGCACTCTGAGGGAAAAGATCATGAAGGCAGAAAACAAAATGTCTTTCATGGTCAGGGTATTTCAGTGCTGTGGCTGATACATCAGCAACTGATACCTATTTGCCATGCAGACTGGTAAGTAACTTGGCACTGCTGCCCTTTCTCTGACTTTTGCTCTGTGGAAAAAGGAGAGGGAAGAGATATCAATGAATATTTATCCCAGTCAAACAAAGATGTGTTTAGCTATTACTATGATGGAATCCACATACACACCCTGAGCAGACGTAAGATTTTGTAACTGTGATTTCACACCATCAGTGTTTGACATCAAGAGTATTGTAAAAGGTAGAAGATACATTTCACTATAGCACATTTTATTTTTATTGTTTCAGTTTCCAGCATAAATGGATTTAGTCTTTATAAATCAAGTTTAAAAAGCAGCTCCATCTCCCTTCTGCGTGTTCCACTCTTACTGGAACTGTGTTCACAATGTGATGTCAGCTTGAGTTTGTGGTCTCTGTATGTAGCAAGCTTCCTCCTTTGCAGCTTTTTCTGCGAGAGAGAAAAATTGTTATGGATTTGAAGCTATTTTAAATGACCATAATGACCATGGTTGGTGGTTTGTTGAAATGACGGGACTGATAACGTCCTCAAATGTTTGGTAAGAGTCTTGGAACAGTGACTGAAAGTAAAATAGATAACATGGTTTTGAACTCCAGGACTGTCTCAGATAACTCAAGGTCAAAAGGCATCTTTCTTTCTCATTTGTAGTATTCATACAGGTTTATTGAATAGTAGCAATATAATCAAGGCCCAAATATTTTCCAGTTTGCTGCTACTGAGAAGTCGCTTGCTGTATAGTTTCTTTAAAACAAATAAACTACTTCTGAAGAAAGGATAGCAATATCCAGGCCTTCATGGTTTTTAATTTTCAGACCATTAAATACATTTGCTTATTTTTCTCTCTTTACTTATCTTTCTATTTGTTTCGTATTTGAAATATGTCTGGGCTGTCTGCCTGGCCTTCTTTCAAAATTAAATGTATTGGTATATCTTTGATTTTAAAATTGTGAAAGAGTTCTGCTTTTGTTTTGCCACTTTTGTATTAATAAAATACTTTTTTGTGTTTTTTTTAAAGTGTAGCTTGTACATCTGCAGTGCAAATCTGAATGACGAAATAAAGGCAGTTTTCTTCTAGTGCGTGCCCTTTCCTCAAAAAAAAAAAAAAAAAAGAAATACAACTCTTTACAAGATACAAGACAAATGATACAAAAGTGAAAGGGCACTGATACAAACTGGATAGGCTTACAACATAATTGAATTAAGTCTTGTGTGCCACATATGATCACAAAGCAGGGCCATGTCTTGAGCACTCTGAATGTAGGGAGGCTGCCAGTCAATAAAAAGACCCTTTAAACTGGTTAAATGCATCATGAGTGTGTGCAGAACCCTCCTAGCTAACAGGTGGCTGAATAAAACTCAGCTGGTGTTGCGCAGGGCTACAGCATTGACCTTCTTTAGGATAATTTCAGCCCTCTTTAAAAAAAAAAAAAATTGTTACTGTACTTGGTGTAGTGGAAACAATTTAAGGATGAATAATTTCTTTTAGTCCCTTGAGGCACCGGTGGCTCGCTCTCCTCTCTCTCTCTCTTTCTGTGTCTCTCAACTGAATTAACATAAAGGAACAGTGACAACAGCAAGCTGAAAAGCGTAGCTGGTGGGAGGATTAAGTATATCATTGAAAGGAATTATGTTGTAAATGACTGGGAGGGGTAGGGGCTTCTGTTCCTTGGTCCCATCTGGTCTTTAAAGAATACCTTGTTGTAATTACCCCCAGATGGCTTTGTGCTACACTGGGTCTGGACAGCCAGGTGCCACTGTACCCTGCTGGGTGTGATATTCATTGCTACATGCAGTGACAAAAATGGACTTTATTGCAACCTAATTTCTTCCAGGGTATTACACAAATATGAAATGAGCATAGCTTATCAAACAAGAGCTTAGTGTGCCAGGAGCTGAAACTGTCACACCTAAGACAAGACTGCCTTGTTATTTCGCTTTTAACAATTGTCTTGAAAGGTGGAAATATCAACAATTTACAGTGTTTGTCTGCTAATAAATATATATTATATCATGTAAGCTATTTTTCCAGGAGCTGAAATGTTCGAATTACCCTAAGGCAATTGCTGGAAATGGTAGAGTAACAAAAGCCTCTTACAAAGTCAGTTTTACAACAAGATTTGCTGTAGGCTAAGTTCAGGCCTGATCCTGGAAGGTGTTTTCACACAAAACTCTCCCTCTTCAGGCCTATGCTTCTACCCCAGATGCAAATTTTGCTGCTTCTTGTCTCTTTTCATTGATTTGCTGCATTTATTTTATGTAATTCCTGAAAAATTTTCAGCCAAAATTGTACCAGTCCTGCATTTTCATATCCTCTCCCAAAAAGATATTGCTGAAGCTGTTATAAAATAATCATTATTACTATTCAAAACTAAGCCTTTTGCCACAAAGGAAAAATTTGAAACTTGAGTGGAAAAAAAAAATAGAAACACAGGATTCAGAATCCTGGCTTGTTCTGATGCAACTAGCTGTATTTCCAAAAGTCAGCACTTCTTTTCTGGCTGAAATCGCACAGATGTGTAGGAGGAGAAAAGCCATGGAGAGTACACCACTTTTCACCTCTCCCACTCCCCTGGCCTGCACTGCACCTGCCCCTGTCCCACTCAGGAGACTTGGGTTTCCTCAGAGCAGGTTTTCATGGATGCATGCAGAAAGCCTGGCATCCTCTGAGCCAGCTTCTGAGCATCTCACAGCTCCGTGGTGCTGTCCTGGGGCAAAAGCAATCTCTCTTGTAGCATTTTGGGATATGACAATTTATGCTGGTATTTCAACTATAACCTGACTAACCTGGGGATTGCTGGCAGTAGGAGCTTGCAATGGGCAAGCCACCAAGTATGGACAGAGTTTCTCCAGCACATATTGCTCAAGCACCTCTCCTTTATTCCCCAGCTTGGCTGCCACAGGCACCACTGAGTGACAAGGTCTGCAACAGTCCCCACATAGGAATGACCATCCCAGCAATGCCTGGTTGCCACAAACCCTACAACAGAACAAGCTTCTTTTCAGATCTTTGAAACAGATTGCCAGCTTCTTGCAGTTCCTTTTAGTCTTGACACTACTAAGACTGTCCTTACCCAGCTTTTGCCTGCTTTCCGTCTTGTGGCACAGGTGAAAGTCCAGGTGAAAGGAGGTGTGGCAGCTGATTTTCTATTGTGGGCCACAAACACGCTCAACAAATGTTAGTAACTCAGGAAGAAGAGAAAGATGCTCTTTACATTTCCTATTCAACCTGTGAAAATGTGGAAGTAGACTAACAGCTGAGATCCTTGCCTCTTTCTTCACTATCATCTTGTTAGTAATGTACTTCTGAGACAATAGCCTTGTTTGCTTTTACTCTAAGGGTCTTTCATTCTCTCCTGACAATGGAAATTTTTAGACTGTGATACTTTCTATGAAGGGAAGGGAGCATATAGCATATAGCAAAATCAAACTTCTGAAAGGTACTGATACTGTGGGTTTGGTTTTAAAAATTGTCTCCAATTGAAACATGAATCAAGATATGACTAGGCCTACTTTAAATCACCAGTTACACTTTTAATGTCAGAATTATCAGTGATAGTTACAGTCTCTCATTTTCATAATTCATCCTTCTTTGTTTACAGGGCATCCTTGATTTTACTAATTGCTGGTTAGTCAAACTTCAAATAAGTCATATCAAAACCAGAATTTCCCTGTGAGGTAAAATAGATTTTTTTTTTATTATTTGACCTATTCTCTGTGACTTGGGCAACATAATTTTATGGGATAACTCTGTGTAGCTCTTATTCACCCATTCCAGGAAGTTCAAATCCATCTATAAAGCTTCAGTGTCATCTTCCATCACCATTACGAACACACTCAAAGGAAATCTAAGTGTTGTCCCAGATACTTGGCAGACAAGTCCATTAGTCAATCAGATCCTTTGCTATGAAAAATGAATGGAAAAATTTTGGCATTAAAGACAAGGTCAGACTTAGGCTGACTTAGTACTGGGTAGTGGCAAGTTTCTACATGTTGACCAAGACAGTAAATTGTGTTTTCTCCATTTGTCTGTCCCTTGGTCCTCTTTACTCTTCCCTGCTTCTCTGTTATGTGTTTGCATACTCATATATATAACTCAGGGAGAAAATCTAAGATACTAGATCTCTAAGGTTATAAAATCTCTCCTGTTAAATTTAGCAAATTTGTAGTTTTTGTGATTTTTTTTTTTCAAAAGTTAAGCCATATCTGAGATACGTATCAAAGTCAGTTTATTTTTATACAAGAAAATGATACACATGGCTAACATTAATGGTCTACCCCAGTCAGGAGGGTTTGAGAAAATTAATTTTAGTCCATGTAAACTTCTTTACATGCATGATTTCCATTAATACAAGTTAGCTACATAGAAATGAGGAAAATGTCCATTCCAGCTTTCAGTGTGAGTTATATTACTATTATAATAATAATTGGAGTTACTAAATGGAAAAATTAAGTTCCCAGATCCTTCATTCTGACATTAATATGATCCAACCAAGAATAAGGATTATCTGACATTTACATATGAAATAGACGGTACAGTTTGCACTTAATTCTGGACCTTTGCTTTGTCAGTGATGCCAACTCCATATTTCATGTGCCTTCCACAGAAATGATACCTTTGACAAGCCTCCATCAGACTGCAAGGCACTCATTACTCACCTTCTTCCTCCAAACTTATTTCTGATGATGAAGAAATTTGATGGATAACAGATGCTACATATCCTCCTGCAGAAAATATATTCAGTGGAAGAAAGCATTCTCAATCTACTATTATTTTAACGCATACATTGACCTTCTACCTTGCTAACAATTGGTTTTCTCTCAGACTGGGAATACCTGGTAGAAGAACTGGCTTCTCCTCTGTGTGGAATATTTTGTGGTATTAATAACTAAAGAAATAAAAGAAATAATAGCAATACAATTTTAATATGTATGACCTGATGACATCAGTTGATCTAACTTTTAAACTTTACTTCAGCATTAATCTTAACACATTATGTACTTCTAAGCAATTTTAACAATCCATGATTAATGATTATTTTCTGAATGTGGAACATTAATGCAGTCCCTTAGTAGGTATATTCATCCAGGAGACTGAATGTTTACAGGCAAAGCAGAATCACAAAACACAGGAGATGATATATTTATTGATGAATGCACTGTTTTGTCAATACTACTGAAGTGGAGCTGTGTCATATTGAACCATTTTGTCAGGAAGATCTTGAGTGGTGAGCTTGTACAATTCGGTCTTTTTTTGATTTTGTTTTATAATTTGTTTCATAGTTGAAAAAAATAATAAAAATCTTCTAAGTGTTATATAGGCAGCAGCGACAATTTTTGCTGAAGCTTTCTCAACTTTATGAGAAAGGAACATCCTTTACTCAGGATGTTCCTGGTAACAGGGTCATAATCTGGTTTAAGAAGTACAATTACAGAATAATTCAGAGTTAGCATAGGCTTAGTGTTGTGTATTACTTTTCACTTTGCATGGAAGGTCTGCACATTCCTGAGTAGGAACTGCACAAGTTAATAAATTTACCATAACTTACCACAAACAAACAAACAAACAAAATATTCTTGTCACCCTTCTGCAATTAGGGCAAGAATGCAATTGCTCACAAACCTTTTTGTTTATGTCCTGGTTGGAGAACTTAAAACTGCTTAGGTAAAAATACGTGAGCACAGACATGAAAATGAAAAATAGAAAGCATGGAATCCCTTAATTGTACATAGACTTATATAAATATTCATGTGTATACATACACATACATATACACATAGTTAAGAATGCTGATACAATTTATCCAATACAGGGCACATAGGAACATGATGGCACAAACTTGAATAGAAAATAGTGTCCATAGTCTCTGAATTAACTGGCATAGCATGGAAAAACCTATCCAACCATCCTGAGTTATTTGGCTTCTAGGAAACACCTTTCTCTCCCTTAGAGAGTTTTAGGGTAAATCAATGTATTTATTAGAAATAATTTTTTATAACAAGGTCTGCTCTTACTTAGTTCTCAGATCAGTCATCTTGAGGCATAGTGTAGCGTTGCAGTGCAGTTTTAAAAGTGGCAGCAGAAATAGAAAAGCTCCTCTGACAAAACAGCATGGCCTTAATGAGAAAAATATGACGCATTTTCAAGCTGGTGAGTTGAGTGTAAATTTTCACTATTTGCTAAGCTGAAAGCCTTATTGTTTCATAGTTGGAATTTACAGGTAATCAAAAATTACTACATCTTAGTGTTTGGGATCTTCCACTCAAATTTCACTCAATAAGCTTTCAAACTGTCTTAAAATCAAGCCAGACCTCAAACCATACTCTAAAAACCTGTGAACCCTCTTCTACACATGGACATAACTTTTTAATTATTATTAACCTGAATCACTTGACTTGGTGATTTATGGACCTTTATGAGATGGAACCTTGCAGTGCAATGTGGTTGCCATGGGCAGAGTACAAGTCACAGCAGGGAACATGCAGGTGGTGTAAAGCTCTGCTGAGCTCTGCCTTGAAAACAGCACAGTTCTGCACTTGCCAGTGTTATGGTGCTTCAAAGGAAGCCACAGAGATGTGGCATAGGGATATTCTTGACAATTTCCTATTTGTAGACAACCCCCAAATTAGTAAGAGCTGAGACTGAGGTCTAAGACAGAAGGTAAGGACACAAGCAAGAGTGTGTGGTGGGACGTCAGAAAGCGAGTGTGCAAAGATGATTGATCAGAGATTCCTGGGAAAGCAGGAAGTGGCAAGCACTGGAAGCCATCTTCAGCAGCCACTACTACCTAGCCACATTTAGCTGCCTCTAGCCCTCAACCGTTTCTCTCATGGTTGAGCACTGTGCAATTAAGACTCAGTATAATTCTCTCTAAATTCAGGTGAGCTTTCCTGCTGGTTTCAGAGGGAATATACCATCCTTGATAATGTAATAGCATTTGGTACCATGTGTTCAAATACTGTTACCCTCATATTCTCTTTACATTTTCTTTCCCTTTCTGCTGTAACTGCTGTGTAACCTTTTCAATAGCAAATACCTGGTGAGCAAAGATATCCTGTACACAGACACCCAGTTCTAGAAGGGACATCTATTTCATGCAAATGTGCAATACAGGTACTATACTAAGGAAACCACCCATAAGTCTTACACTGAGGTCTTCGTTCTCGGAACAGACCACCTGCACCTGCAGTGTTGCATTTTTTAAAATTCTGTTTTATGTAAATAATTCAAACCAGAATAAAGTATCCTACTGTGTGCATTGAAATTTTAGTTCTTGTTTGGTAGGTAGCTACCTCTTTGGAAATGTTTTGAAAAAAACTAATCATTGAACTTAAAAAGTATCTATAATGCTAAGAAGAATTTTTTTTTTTTTTTTTTTTTTTGCGAAGCCACTTTCCATTATATTTTAG
>VXBW01002919.1:109080-154546 GCA_013400375.1 Thinocorus orbignyianus
TGGAACTGTTGGAACAGGTCCAGTGCAGGGCCACCAAGATGATTAGAGGGATGGAGCACCTCTCCTGTGAGGACAGGCTGAGAGAGCTGGGGCTGTTTAGCCTGGAGAAGAGAAGGCTCCGGGGAGATCTGATAGCAGCCTTTCAGTATCTGAAGGGAGCCTACAGGAGAGCTGGGGAGGAACTCTTTGTCAGGAAGTCTAGTGACAGGACGAGGGGTAATGGCTTTAAATTGGAAGAGGGGAGATTTAGATTAGATATTAGGAAGAAGTTCTTTACTGTGAGGGTGGTGAGGCACTGGAACAGGTTGCCCCGGGAAGTTGTTGATGCCCCATCCCTGGAAGTGTTTAAGGCCAGGTTGGATGGGGCTTTGAGCAACCTGCTCTAGGGAGAGGCAGGGGGGTTGGAACTTGATGATCTTTAAGGTCCCTTCCAACTCTAACCATTCTATGATTCTATGATTCTAAATGTCATTGCCACAGACTAATAAAGCAAGATAGCTTGATAATAGGAATGGATACAGTATTTCGATTTTTTATAGGTTTGGTTTGGGTTTTTGTTTCCCCCATATCCCCTCTAAGGAGTCTGCAATGTACCATAAAGATAATTTGAATTATATACTCTTTTTAATGATAAAAATATTGTATCATACGATGGTCCGATATTAAAAATTGCACGGTATAAAACCTTTTATTTTAGTTTAATTTTTTGAAATGTACGTACTGTGTTAATAAATTCCATTTTTCTTTTGAATATAATGCTTCTCTCCCAGCCCCCATTGCTAAAGTAGTGTTTTCTAAGTGTTGTGGTTACTGTAATGCCATCACACAGAGTGAATGATCAGTCTTCTCTCTTAATGAGTGTAAATCACAAGAGACAAAGTTCTTCTACTGGGTGGGAGGCAGATGGAAAATTCAATTCTAAACCATAATGTTCTGGAGTGGATGATAAAAGTATGGAAACTTTCAAAGAAAATCTTCTTCAGGGATTAAAAGAAAAATCTCATTTGTTTGCAGATATAATGAGTACTCAACATACTCTTAATATATTTCTGCAGTTAGCGGAATATTTTATAAAAGAAAAAAAAAGTGAGGAACAGGAATGCTCTCAATTTTCTAATTCTCTGCTATTTGCAATTACTTAGTGCACAATATGCTTTTAAAGCAGCATCTTGAAAACAGAGTACATTACATAGACATTGTGTAGAAATCTTCAACTACAGTGTCCCGAAAGGAAGCACTCATAACAGTAATCCTTTTCTTTGACTTCTAAATCAAACAATAATTTTTTATAAGCTAATTTATTCTTAAATTGAAGAGCTTATGGTTTGCAAGGGCCAGATGGAAAGTGATCCTGAAATACATGAAAATATACTTATGACCAACAAAAGCAATACCACTATTGTGAACAGAAAGTTAACATGGAGATCAGTAATATTTTCTTATTCATATACAGAATCTTGTATTTAAGAGAGAACGGAAAGATTTGACAAAAATTAATTGCTCAGTACATCTAGTTTTCTAAAGAGGAGGAAAAATAAACCTCTGTTAAGTAATTCTGGTAAATTATGTGATCTGCTGCTAATGGAAAATTCAATAAAGAGTCTGAATCAACTTTTAGGTGCATGGAGAGCTTATACTTGAGCAATTGCAGAATTCTGCAAGTCCGTGCAGAAAAGGTCTATCAGATTATTTGTTTCATCACTGTGTTTGGGAAATACTGTTCACAACCAAATTCTTTGGATTGTTTACTCCAACCTGCATTTCGTACTCTTTGGGTAGAATCAATATCCAGCCAGACCAGTGTCTGCCCTAGCTCCTTGTGTTCTCAACTGATGTCCCTTGGAGTCAGAGAAAGGAGTTACAGCATCTGTTCCTGTTACACTAAATTGACTACATCAAAATATATCTTATTTCCTATATCATCTCTCCACATACTTCCTGCTCCAAACTATGTTCTTCTGTGCGTTTAATCTTAGAGAAAAGAAGTGTGGTTTAAAGACTAATAGAACGAGAACTCTTTGTATTTTTTCACATTCTGACATCTCACCCTCTACTCTCTGTTTAGTCCTTTAGAAGACACACCTCTCAGTCTCATAAGACTGCAGACTCTAATATGCATGGACAAGTATTCAATTCAGGGTTTTCAAGGTAGAGAAGACAAGATACAGATAAAAGTATGTAAATTAATTTTCAAAATTTATCCTCAAGTACTCCCATTGAGGAGATTGTATGGACTTACACAAGAGCAGAGCACAGATATAAACAAGTTCTTGTAGATAAACGGCAATTCCAATCTATTTATGATAACATTCAGGACATGTCTTCACTCAAAACCTCTTCTCATTATATATGATTGCCACTACAGTACTCTACAATTGTGAAGATAAGAGGATATTATTCTCTGGCATTTCATTCTTCTTCCCTAATTTTTTATTTTATTTCACCTTATACTTTATCCTCCAAATGCAAAACTCTAATACCTTGTCAGTCATATCTCACAGTGTAGCAAAATTGCAAATTAAATTGGGAAAGGACGGCAAAGCATGTTGTCCATCTATTCTGTAATCAAATATCTCCTTAGGTCTAATCAGTAAGAGGACAAGCTGGTTGAAGTGCTTGTGCACATCTTTGCATGATATTCTCAGTGTCAACTGAACCAAGCAAAAGATTGTGTGGAGATTCACTCCTCTGAGGCCTGCTGCAGTATTGATTCTTTATTAAGGTACTCAGTAGCAGAAAGAAATTCTGCATGATTATTGAAACATGTCTCTGAAAACACTATGAAATATCCCTTGCTTGACAATACCTTCTCAGATAAATTTTGATTCATACTTTAGGAAATAGTGGAGTAATAATTTTGAATCAGACAATTGACTGAAGAATCAAAAAAGTCATGTCCCTGTCAAAGAGCAGCACAAATTATTGAAAATTTCTTATTCTGCTTCTCCTTGGATATCGATTCATTCCTTTTTAACAGCAAAGAAAGAAAACTACAATTACAGTTGTGCTGTTTACGCTACTATACTTACAGGTCTGTCAGGTTTTCAGTATTAACCACTATTGTCACAGGCTTCTAAACTCAGCACCCACAAGTTCAGCTGTTCTTCAGCTTCCAGATCCTAACAAATTTTATATATTTAAAACACTTTTGGTTATATTCTGTTCTTAATTTTCTTGCTATAAATCTGGACCCATAACATAGTTCCCAAGCACAATCTTTCCGTTCCACTCCTTACCATCTTCTAGAAATAATTCTGTTCAAAAATTACCCATTAAATTGGCATTTCTAGTCTCCTAATGCAGATTTAGTAATCTGGAGATTTCAGAGAGGGAGAAAGTGTTACAATGTCCCTTATTATAGTAATGATTGGATTATGTTTAAACCCTATAGGGTGCACTTGAAAAACTTTTTGGTCATTATCACATCTGTAAGTGCGTCAGTAGAGTTTTTATGACTCTTAAAAAAATTGCTAGGCATTTCATACTGCATTATCATATAGAAGAGAACTGAATTCTCCAGATCAGCATTTCTTTATCTGCCAGATAATTTGTTCAAAAGGCAGTGAAGAGCTAGCTCTTGCGGAGAGTCACTGATGATGTATGAAGTGGATGGAGATTTAGCAACATATGGTATGGTTTCAGAAAGATGGGAGGAGGTATATTTGGTTTCATTTTTCTAATTAGGAAATAATCTTTCAAAGTCTAGAAACCCCCATTTTAGATAGTGTTATAGTTCTAAATCAGTCAGCCTAGGGAAACTATTTTCAATATTAAGGGTGATAAATCTGAACTGACTTTTGAATCCCATGTTCAGCTGTTGGACGTTTTTTCTGACCGGTGTGAAAAGAAAAACTTTAAGTTTGGCTACTGCTACCTTAAAAAGAGGAAAATCAAGGTAGATCTATATATTTCAATTCGCTTTGAATCAAGATCTAAACCAGGAGGACAGCACTTTAATAGTTATTTAGGTTTGTTCTCATGAAATTGATGGTAAATAATTTCTTCCTAACAATGATTTAAGTGAGTCCAAAATTAAACCGACTTTAATGAAATTTTAACAGATTCATCATTTAGCAGTTTTTAGTCCTTTCAAAGGGAAGGCAGTGGCAGAAAAAAAAAATCCAACAGAAAATAATATTCTGTCATACCATACCATCAGATACCATATTTTAGGTTATCCTATCCTGCCTCAGTTATATTCAAGAAATGAGGGATCAACTCTAATAATAGGCTGACTATTTTGAGGTTTTTAAAAATGGGTTTGTATATTAATTTTACAAATTTTTCTGGAAATTTATATTGGAAACTTTCTGAGAATCAGCCATGATTACAGAAAAAACAGAGGTAGGCCTGAAATACATAGTAGATGTAACAGTCACTAGTTTGGAAAAATCTGGGTGCACGCTTCAGAAATGGCACATCTCCTGAAAACAGTCCTACAATACCTCATCGCACCACAAAGTGAAAAAGAAAAGCAACTCTCAAATAACTTCTAAGAGCTAATGCAACCAGATGTTTCAGTCTAATTTTGTTGAATTCAGTAAAGAAAAAGCAGACTTTATCGCAGCCACTAATAAAATCTATTGCCATAGAAATGAACCACAAGCAAGATTTGAAATATTACCTATTTACAAATTACATGTGTATTTTACAAAGCATTTAAAGCATACTAAGTGACCTATAAGGACCTATTTTTCCCCCCCTTTCTTCTCAAGTACAGCTCTGAAATTACCATTGGAGGATTTGCTTGCTTTAATGCAACACACATGATAACGCTCCTTTCACTTGTTTTAACCCCACTGTGAAAAGGATTCAGTTAGGAGTGGGTTAACCACAGTTAGTGGGTTAAAGTGTACAGAGAGCGGGTTAAAGTGTACTGAACCAAGTTTATTGAGGGAGACGTGACAGCGCTGTGGCTTGTGGAGCACTGTGTTGTGGAGGGATGTTGCTGTCTCTCTAGGTGATAGAGGAGTCGGTGACAAAATGAGGTAGTGACCCACTCAGAGATGTCTAACATATGCTGGCACAGATGCTACCAGACGTCTCCCACAGGGAAGGAGACAGGGAGTGATTATTGAATATTAGGGAAATTTGTACCAGAGAGGATTAAAGCTTCTTTCTTTTCTTTTCCTGTTTTGGGGGAGGGGAGGAAAAAGGAGAGGGATCATGTCACTGCCCTGCTCTAGTGAAGAACAAAAGATAAGCAACTGAAGTTCAACTTCATGAGCTGTCCCCCTCTTGATATATGTAAAGCCACTTGGTTGAGCAACAGTAGATTAATGTGGAGATCTTACATCTCTAGAGATAAGAGTTTAAATCTAGGTCATATCCCTATGGTAGCATTTTGAGATGAAAAATAAAAATGCCCATACTATTTCTGTTTCTAGAAGAGAGTAAAATATTTCACTGTCACATTTTGCTTTTTCTTATGTAAATTAGTTGATCTCAGCAGTTTTAAAATTCATGTACATGTTCAATGAATATGTTATTAGGAAATTTTTTTGTTGGACATTTGCTTTCCTCTGTTGCCTTTATTAATGAGAGACATAAAGCAAACTCAGCATAGAGATACACCAACACAGACCACTAAAAAAACAAAGGAACAAGGGGCCATATTCTGACTGAGTGAAATTACTCGCAGGGGGAATGCTGACAGTTCTAACAGAGTCAAATAGATGTATAAAAAATGAAGAAAAAGTAGCAAGTATTAATTTTACAATACATTGTAGAGTTCATATACCGGATTTCACACAATGCATTCCTGAATTTATTAGAGAGTGAAAGTATATAATGCAACTGTCTGTATCGAAGTTTTATATTGGTTCACATTATTGACATGGACAAAGTATTTGGATAATAAAAATGCTGTTCTGCCTGCTCAGGGATGAATTTGACCAAAATAGAGGCAAACTTGGGAGTATTTGTTTTTACTGATATATCTTCGTATTATATTTCCTAGTAACACGTCTGTGTGCCTAAATGAAAATTTTAGAAATACAGTAGTAAACTGAATATTTCATTGAGCTTTCCTTTTTCCCTGGTAGTCCATGGCCTTTAAGAGATATGGATACAGGGAGAGGCAACAAGAATCCAGGGCTGAAGGTCTTCATCTGCTCAAGAAGATAGGCACAAGCTCTGTGGGAAGGAAGAGCACTGCTGCCTTTACTTTCCCCATTCAGTTTTTGAAAACAAATCCAGTTCCTACTTTGTAACAAATGTACCTCATTCTACCAACAACAGCCAATGTACTGAGAAACAACTAACAGGTAGGCAATGTTTCCAAATAGAATTATTTTAAATGCCAAACTGCTACCAGAGGACCCTACTGAAGTACATTAACTAGCTCACAAATTCAACTCCTGTTATGCTTAGTCTTTCATACCACTGTTTCTCTTCTCAAGTGTTAATTGGCATGAAGATTAATATTTTTTTTAAGAGAAACTTCAGGACTGGGATCAATGGCCATGTTTTTCTTATACAATCTAGGACTCTATCTACTTGCTATGTTCTGTCCCTGGATGATCTATGGGATTAACTAGATTTCCTATTGTTTATGGTTCCTAAAAATACATTTTAGAAATGTTTTTTAAAGGGACAAATGTTGTGCTACTTTTATCTCCCAAAATCTTTTTCTTGGTAGGGAACAAACTCTGGCATCAGCACATATGTACAATGTAATCTTGTAAAAATTGATTTTAGAGCCTACTCATAAGATGTGTGTGTGCATGCACACATCGTAATAATCTTATGTGCATGCACATCTCACAAGCATGGCAGCAATGAAAATAGCTTTGGAGAGATTAACAGAATTCCTACCTTTTGTTTTTTCTTTAGGAGTGTTACCTTCCATCTCCAGCGTTCCTTAAGTGCCTTCTGCCATGTGGCTGCCCTTACTCTGCATCTTTGACCAAACCTTGATGATATCTCCAGGCAGCAAGTAGATCTCAGGCATAAAGACATTTCCAAAGTTGTTTTTTTTTCCAAACATAATTCAGAAAAACTATTAGTATTTACATCCGTTCTGAAAGATTCTGAGGGAAAATAACATGATTTTTTATAGGTTCTATGCAAAATGAAATGGATTTTAGTTAATTTTTCAATGCCATCTACTAGTTTCTGTGAAGACTATTTTCAATAATTAATATGCTCCCGGGGGGTATTCATGACACTTAAAAATAGTTTTCCTCCAAGAAGCTTAAAAAACAAGGATTAGGCTTTGTGCACCTTGTTTCAGCAATTTCATTCCAGAGGATGGGTATAGCACTTTTACATGACTAAAGCAAGTAAGATCAGCTGCTTAATTATACGTAATAGTAGAAAATATTTTAAAAATAAAAATGCAGGTCCATGTGAAGAAAATGTCTAAAAATCACAAGTACACAAATTCATTTTAAAAAAATGAGCCTTCAAAACAGAGATTCTTTGTTGCCCTGGTTTTATTTACATCATTCCAGGTTTGATAACATTTTCTCTATAAGCAGGGAATGGAATAATGCAGGGCTAATTCAAAGAGATACATTGATGGGGGTTGTGAGATGGTCTGGCACACAATCTAAAAATGGATGTGAGAAAAAATCATGCAGTTAAATCAGTGCCAGAAAATGATGCCATCTAAGGAGTGAAAGCAACATAGTCAGCTACATAACAGTATGACTTTGATATAACCCTACAGGCAGTTCTACACCCGCAAGCAGTCAGCACTGAAAACAGCCACATTGCTGGCAGTGAATCCATACAAAGAACTAGCCACAGGTCATGATGCCACTGCAGGAAGAATATATATTTCAACATTTGACATCTTGCTCTAACAGCTGCCAAGTTTGGCTGTAGCTATTGACCTGATTGCTCAAGGACAGAAAGGGAGAGGAAAAGAAGCAATATAAGCCAGTGATAGCGATTTAAAGATCAGAAGCATCCATGTAGATACATGAACAGACACACTGCCCATAGGTGCTAAAGATCCTCTTCTGGGAAATAAAAGCTGTATAATTATACAAACAAATACAACCATATTTAAAGAGATTTAACATAGTGTAAGTGAATAAAAAAAAAAATAAATACTATTTTTGGAAAGTACCCTGGCCCTTGATTATATTCTACAGGGTTTCACTGTAGGCTTTCATTGCTGCATGCTTAAGAATTTTCACTATCTCAAATTATTACAAATTAGAAAAAATTCAAAGGGAAAAGTCATGCCCAAGTAACTGAAGAGAACTTTAGGACCATTGCATTGTCAGAGTCTGATCAGTTTTAATGGAAAGGAGAATTAAAAGCTGTCAGTTTTCAGTGGGCTTTCCACCTCTTTATGATCAGACTTTATGATTTGGTATAACCTTTACCAGTACTGGCCCTGCTCACAACTTTCTCTTTCCCTTCTCTTTGCTGTTCTGCCCAGCAGTGAAATCTCCATGGTGAGGATTGTCATTTACTCCAGGGCAGATTTATCAGGGAAGCTAATGGGGTTGTCATGTCCCCTTAAATACCCGTTAACACTTTGCCTTGTGTTGCATATTATGTGTCACAACAAGTGCGTAACAGAGCAGGTCCACTTTGCCATTGCCAGTCCACAGAGGCAAAATGTAATTTTTTTGTTTATTGAGGCAAAATATATATATGAAAAAAAAAATACCATTTTTGCTTAAGAATAAACATACGTATTTTGTTTTCTATTTCTTTCTAAAACCAATTATTGGAATGGTTTACCACCTCTAGCCCAAGGTTGTGTTTAAAGGCACAGATGTGAAGAAAACACTCATACGTTTGTTATTCACTTTGGAAGCAAGGCTGTGTAGCTCCCTAATAATACACGCAATAGTGCATAGCAGTCTATGGCTGAATTACAGGGCTAAGAGTTTGTTACAAATAGAAACTGTGAATGCTGTAGCTAAAAGATAAGGGCTAAAGCTATTAATTCCCTGTTCTCTTGATGTCATCCCTGTCCAAATTATTCCAATATTTGTCTCAATAACAGCAATGAGAAGTTACGCTTCTAATACAGAAGGATGCATAAAACTAAAGCAAAACAAGGCTTAAGGAATTATTTTAATATTATACACTTAAAGATTTGCTTAAAAGTGTAGGATTTTTCTCCAATATTTGATTGAAAGACCTTTTAAAAAATACATATCCTGAAAATGGTGTTTTTCCTTTTGCATTTGAAGGGTGAATTTATGCATTTGGTTCTATACTTCAAAGGTTTTTTTGTGATTATTTGAACTGTGAAAAGTGGTAGGTAGGAATCCATGTTCATATGTCCCAGTACCTTCTACAATTCTTATGAATTCTGTGTGTTCTGGCATATTATTTTATGAAAAGTAATTACTGACTTGCCAGATGAGTCACACTTTGACAGCTACTTTAAAAGTGCGTTGTCTCCAATTTGGATAAAGCAAACGGACAAACAATGAATAATATGGGATTTGTACAAACAGCTATAGCAATTCAGCATCACAAGTCACTTGTGAAATCTGTAATATGTGAGGAGATTAGTAAGCGAAATAAGTACAATTCAGTATAAAAGGCAGCCTGAAGTTTTAAAGGTGACCTGCAAGGAATGTTGATTTCTTCATTTTCCCTGAAATGAGTCTTAAGGTTATTTATTTATTTATTTATTATCTCCCTCTGTTTTTGATAATCTGAAAACAAATCTTAGATTTCTATCTCTATTACTCTTGAGGGAATAACAGATATGTAACCTGTTGCATATTAGTTTTCATTTCGTTGGAGGGACTGGAGGGTGCAGGCAGGGTTTGACAGCAATTGACGGGAAGATATTGTGAAGGGAGAAGCAGATAAAGTTTTTAATGAAATCAACCTTTTTAAAAGTGTTTATTTGACCAGATAATGCAGACAAAGAATTTTTCCTAAAAACTCCTTCATTTTCTTTGCACTCATCTTTGGGTTTGTAATTTTCTTCCTCAATCTTATCCACTCTAAGCTTTTCCTGGACATCTCTCTCAGACTTGTCACCTCTGGCTGGTGATGAGAGATGGGCCACTGGAATTTCCCCTCACAGTCCTGCTGGTCTGTGGCTTGGCACAGGTGCAGTACCAGATCAGTGCAAATTCAGCCATGCCAGTGGCATGGTTTGTAGTCAAACTAAAAAGAAAAATTGTTGACTCATGATAGTTCCTGGTAGAACTCAACAGCTTCTCTAGAATGGACAAGAAGAGTTTTTTCATGTTATTATAAGGTAGTACAATAACATCGGAAAAAGTTTTACGTACTACCTGTATCAAAACTGTGGTCTGATACAGTTAGGCAATGACAAGAAGTCAACTGGAGTATGAATAGCCGAGAACACTGTGAAGAAACCAACACTGTTGCCTTCCCTTTCCTTACTATATGTCATTGTACTTCATCTTTCCATCCTACCTAAATTTCACATTCAGTGATAGGCAGAAGGGACTAAACACCTGATCTTTTTTAAGATGCTCTGACTGTACATCTTCCTGCTTTCATCTGGCCAGCCTGAGGCTTTCATCTGCATGCTCTAGTGAAGCACACTGAGTACTCTGTCAGTCAGAAATCTGAATTCTGCCATACTCATAGATGCACACATTATGGGCCACAGTTTCGCACTTCTGTCATGTGGATTCATACAAGCTGAGAAGCTGATTCTAAAGGTGCAGCAAGACACAATTTCTTGAATGTTTGTTTTTTAAATATTGGATTATGTTTACATGTTCCTATTAATAGAGGCTGACATTTAGCTGACTACACACTGTGTCAGTGGCTTGACATTCCTGGATGAGAATAAAATAAACATCATGATTCATTCACCAAAGCTGTGGAAAAAAGTCTTGCAGTAAGACTTAAGCTGGAATGATTTCTCTTCCTCTTTAGCAGGCAGCATGCTAAAGGTAAACTATGATGTGCCTAGGAGAGATAGATATGAGTGTAATCTAAACATACAGATAAACAATTGTAGTAATAGTATAGTAGATGAGGCAAATAGGAAGCGCAAATAACACTAATTTGAAAATACCTATATGGGTGAGAAGCACACCACATTACCTTTATCCAGTATATCTAATAAAAGCTTTCACTTTTCCTGGCTTAAATCCTTCTTTCTTTCTTTTGATGAAGCTCTCTCTGAGGTCAGCGGCTAGTCTAAGAGAAGACAAACTCCAAAATAGAGTTTACTGTTTGCTTTGCAGAAGTTAAAAATTGATGTTCTTGCAGTAGGTATTAGTCAATGCATAGCAAGCTGGTTCTGATTTCAAGCGAACACAAATCAGAACTGACTGTCCTGCAGTGAGTGGAGCTACCGAGATGTGAAACTCTGTTAAATCACAGTGAGACCTACGGATGCATTTTTAACCAGGCAGGTCTCCTCTTTTTTATTCTGAAACATGGAAGAATAGATACCGAAGCCCACTTGGGAAGTATTTGAAGTGGAAAAGACAAGGATCAGTTGAGTTACAGGAGCAGCAGATGATGCCTACAATTAAACAGTGCCTAGGTATACTTGAAGGCAACTCATTAGCACCCATCCTGGCAAAGTGTTGCAACAGTCCCCTCCTGTACTTCTGGCCCATGGCAGCAAAACATCTCACAACAATTTCTTGACACTGGAACAATGGCCAGACAGCTTTCCCAGAAGACAGTCTGGGTGTTACTTTCCTATTCTAGTACATAGGAGGACTGAACATCGCGGAGGCTTGCTATTCCACGCCAGCTGGTGCCAGTTTCAAGGAAAAAGTTCTGGGCATATTTAAGTTACTTGTATTCGTGTATCCTTCCTTACTCTACAGATACATGACATCCTATTTTACATATTTATGAACAATCTCAGGTATTTTTAAATAAATGAATAGATATTAATAAATTTGCACACAGCACATGGGAAGTATTTGGCACAAACAGAAACCTGTAAAGTAATTGTTAAAATAATGAGGTTTACTGATGGTCAATATATTGCCTTTTCCTCCAGAGTTTGATGTTGTCTCTTTGCATTGTTGCACTCTTTTTCTCATAAAAATCTTGTCAGAAAATGCCAGAGTGCTGCTTCTGCAAATCAGCCCACCTGATTTGCAGAGAAAGAGGTCACCCCTCTGCATCTCAGAAAGAGAGAACTGAGTGGGAGTTGTAGGGATTTTTGGCTTAGTCTTCTGCATGATAGGATGCTTGGTCCCAATCTACAGGTGAAAACCATGACACTGTGCTATCTGAAGGAGGAGGCAGAGTTTGGAGTCATTAAATTTGTCAAACACAGAACTAAAGGTTCTTTGTGGTACAAAATCACAGCTAAAAAAGGGGTCCAGGCTGTAGGGTTCTGGGGGACAATGAGTCCCTGAGGACATACAAACACAGGGCAGATATTGGGCAATATTCTGGTCTCTATATTGTTTTAGCGTGTTAGCATTACATGTTGACACCAGTAACAGTGAGAAAGAAAGATGGCTAAAGGAAGCATTTGGAATTGTAAATCTGGAAATCAGGATAGCACCTGACAGCACCCCTGAGTGAATACCCCACTAAGAGGCAAAGTTTGAGGAAGAAGGTTAAGCAGTGAGTAAGGTAAGTGGTGGTAACTGGTCCCTTATTAGCTTTATGTAACAAAGTGTGCACTAACATGCATGACTGAGAAGAAGCCATGCCGGGGCAACCCCTCCTCCTTTTGTTTTCTTCCTTCTCTCCATCCAGATCCTGGCAGCCTCTGGTCCTGCAACCTGTCGTGCTGCGAGCCTCAGAGCTGAGCTGCCCATAAGCATAGGTTTTGATTGGGTTGAAAAAAAGCAGATGCAAGTGTAAAACAAGGTTTTAAAAGCCATTAGTCTTTTTTACCAGCAGAGGCGTTTTATTTGAGACACATTCTTGCCACGCAACATTTTGTGTACCCAGTTTGAGGATTACAGCATTTGTTTTGATTGGTTGCCTAAGGGGGTAAAAGAGAGCACACCCAACTTACATAAAAGGGGATTCCATTGGCAAGATACATCCATGGCTACCCTTGATATGAAATCATGCTGCAGCTGTTAGCCTGACCTCTTTTAAAACGGTTGCCATGTACTGTAGGCTTTTTCCTCTGTGAGGGGGAATATTAATATATGTAGCAGAAGTGCTGTACATATTAGCCTTTTTCTGTCCTAATGGCTTGAAGTTACAATGCAATGTATTGCTCTGAAAATATGGACGTGATAAAGATTGTGTGAATATGTACGCTATGATAAGATTAAGGGTAGTTCTTGTTTCATGCAAATTTACCCTGTGTTTGTCTCAGGACAAACTGCTTTGTCTCAGTGAAATATTCTATATTTTTCAATAAAATGATTTCTCAATGTGGATCAGAGTTGATGTAAATGGCAAAAGTTCTTTTGTGGGACACTGGTTTCTGGTAGCTAAGTACGTCACCCTGTGCTTTGGAGGCTTTGGAAGAGGGGGTTGAGTCAGTAATCTTGGGGTAGATAAAACTGCTAGAGGAATTGGAAGAGCTAGTGTAATTTTGCCTCTGTTTTCAAGTTGAGTTGTCTGAAGTGGCCTGAATTTCTTACACAATATGTTTTATCCCTTGTGTCTATATAGTAGTTCTATTTGAGAGAACAAGGTTTATGTGTTGAAAAATGCTGAAGTGCGGCAGAGGTCAAATGTACATACTGTACAGCAAATACCAGGAGTAATTTGTGCACCTGTATTTTTGGAAAATGCTTCTTTGTGAGTTGCAGTAAAGTGCTTTCAAAAGCTGGGAATGTCTCTTTTTTTATTGACTTAAGTTTTCGTTCAGCTTGAAAACTTAAAATTCGAAGATTAGGTTTAGAAAGTGACTTTGAGTAGGTATTTTTCAGTTTGTTAGTATGAGAAAGAAAATATAGATTGTCTAAGTGTTTGTTTTTCTTTTAAGAGGATGGATCATTCTTTAAGAACAACATGAAAGCATGTAAATTACAATAATTAGGCCTTATTATGACATAAATCCACCTTTAAAATTATGATAAGGCAAAGCTGTAGCGTCTATGTGTACCTGGATATAGTAACATGTAAGTATCTATTATGAGATAAATATTTGTCGTCCTTATTTATGTATGTTTCCTAAAGGCTAAAATGTAAATCTATTACATAGATCTGGTCAACATAAAACCAATTAAACTGGTAAAGGTGTGAACCTAAACTCTGAAAAAATAAGTAATTCTTGCAGAGGTAGAGACATACAATAATATTGCTTAAAGATGCAAATCTATAGTTTCTCTATGAATGAAATCATCATTTTGAACAAGTACAATGTTTTCAGATAAACTTTTTGATATAAATTAAGTTACTCTTTATAATTTATATATGGCATATGTTGAAAAGTATTTTTCTTTGCATGGCATGATCAATACCAGCATAAATTTAGTTAAATTTCACAGCATAAGCACTTAGAAATTAAACAAATGTAACTATAATTTTTGAACTATAAAATATATCATGCTATTACAAGATACTTCATACCAAGAAATATGATCAAGACACAAATTTTTAATACTCTAAGATGAACTGTTCATCTTTTAAAAAAGAAAGAATAATATTCAGATGTAACGCAACATTCATGGCCAGAACAGTCTGTTTAATTCTGTATGGTGACATTTGAAGCTTGTAGAGATTTCAGCAGTGTGAAGGACAAACAAATTCACACAAGAAAATCTTTACTCCTCTATTCCAGCTGTATTTTAATTTTACATTGGTATTCTTGCATTTCTGCATGTTTAGATTTTTCTTCCCCTATGCAAGGATGACTTTTCTAACATTATGTTTTTAAATCTGACAAGGTCATACAAGCTAAAAAAAAAAGAAGAAGAAGAAGGGTCATCAAAAGGGGAAAAATAACAGAACTACGGTGAAATGGCTCTCTGTTGGCCTTTGTATCGATTCAGAGTGTGTCAAAAGGGTCTTTTGTCGTGCCCCTACCACAGCATACTAATTTGCTAGATCAAGTCTGTCAGAATATCGACTGGAAGTAAAGAACTACAGTGGCAGCTTTTGTGTTTCATACAGCAGGGAGCCTGTGTGTGAAACAGGATTATCAGGGGGTCATGAAGAGAGTCAAGGGATGTCCATCACTTCCCTTCTGGTAATGTAATGGGGCGGGTGCCTGGATGTGATTAAGATGTAGGACACAGGAGGCATAGTGGTGAACAAATCAGACACACACACATGCAAATCAGGTTGGCTGCTGTTAACCACATATTTTTAATGAAAAATCCAGAGACAGACCAAGCAAATATCTAAACAGCAACATTCAGATTAAATATCAAACAGCCAATTCAGTGCCTGGTGTGGGTGTCTGAGTCCATGTGGGCACATATAGAAAATCTACAACACATGCAGGAAAGAATTTAATTCTTCTTCTTTTTATTATTTTCCCTTTCAATGTAATGTTCCAATCTACAAGTGTTTCTTCTACTTCTTTTTGCTGCTGAAAATAGCATTGCTGGATGATTACAGGAAACATTCGGGGGACGTACAAAGATAAAACGGTGCTTTGTGCTATGGCTATACATGTCTACCACATTCAGATAAGATGCTCATCACTGCTGTAGGCTTAGCCTTGACTTAGATGCCATTGTCATTTTAATACGGCATGAGCAAAATATCTTTCTGGAAACTGAGAAAAAAAGAGAAGTATTTGTCTGATTGAACAATGTGTAGCTTGATAAGTGCCTCTTTTTAAAATTGTGGCAGGGAACGTCTGCTTTCCGGATACGCAGGCTGCATCTCTAGCTTATGTGAGAGCTGTGAGGAGCTTTACAACACACTCTGACACAATTTACAATCCTTGTCATTTGCACAATCTATTTTTCCCCGTCATTGTTCCTAATCTTTAATCCTTTGTTTCTGAAAATTCAGTGCTAAGTAGCAAAACAACATAAGATGCTAAAACAACAACGGCTTTTATATGCGCGGTATCCCATAGCCTGATCCAGACCCCATGGACTGAGGAAGGAACCTGAACAGAGTCCAAGAGGCTTTGTACCAGACTTCAGATTCCTTAGTCCATCAATAGCTATTTCTGTCACCCTATAAAAAGTTCAGTTGGTCTGAAATGAAAAATAGAAGCTTGGAAAAGTCTAAACCTGTTTCTCGTTCCCTTTTTACTATCCGCTACCAGGCATGACTAAGGCAGTGTCAAGAGTCAATGACAGAAACTGGGTTCATTGATGACCCCTCTTTTTTCCTTTTCCTTTTCCTTTTCCTTTTCCTTTTCCTTTTCCTTTTCCTTTTCCTTTTCCTTTTCCTTTTCCTTTTCCTTTTCCTTTTCCTTTTCCTTTGCCTTTGCCTTTGCCTTTGCCTTTGCCTTTTCCCTTTCCTTTTCCTTTCCCTTTGCCTTTTCCTTTTCCCTTTCCTTTTCCTTTCCTTTCCCTTTCCCTTTCCCTTTCCCTTTCCCTTTCCCTTTCCCTTTCCCTTTCCCTTTCCCTTTCCCTTTTCCTTTTCCTCTTCCTTTTCCTTTTCCTCTTCCTTTTCCTTTTCCTCTTCCTTTTCCTCTTCCTCTTCCTTTTTTCTTTTTCAAGTAGCAGCGAAAGTTTACAGTTGTTTACCCAGAAGGTGTTGTGGATGCATAGATAGCATTTTGTCCCTTTTGAAGGCAAAACCAAAGCTCTTATTGGCTATAACGTGAATAAAGTAGGACCCTGTTCTTCATGTAACTACTGGATCTCCTCTAAAAATGGACAATTTATCTAAGTGAAAGATATCTCTTTCAGAGCCAAAGAGCTTTGTTAGAGGTAGCCAAGGACTGCTCTGCCTGAAGCTGGGTAACAGTGTCTTACAAATAGGTTTTTTGGGGGGGGATGTGCATATCTAGAAGTCATGATTTTGATTTAGCATTTCTTACTGCAGTTATCCACCGATGCTCTGCTGTTAGGTAGCCACCACACACAGAGGACAGGAATTGCAGAATCCATACCAGGTGAGCATTTATTTGTTTTCAATGTCTTTGTTTAACCCTATTGGTGCTGTTCAATGTGCATTGCAATGGGAGCTCATGGCAAGATGAAGCAATACTTATCTATTAGCAAATGGCTTCCCTGTGCGTATCTCAAGTTAAAGCAACTGCTGTCATAATTATCATCTATGTGGAGCTCCAAGGGCAGGAATTGTCGTAAAGCATGAATATAGGAAAGGAAGAGGTGAGTACTGTGAGTAGCTCTGACAGGAAAGCCTGACTCATTTCTTTCAAGACACGCCATGCATCCATACTTTGCTACTGGAAACAACCTTTATTCCTGCTGAGCAACAATTTCCACTTACCTGTTTCCTAGGACTTTTAAGTTTTAGTTCAGAGTCAGAGACCAGGCCTGAAGAAGGCAAAGTGTAAAGGGGATTATTCTTCTGAATAATGCAGTTCTGCCATATCAGGGAGCAAAACTCAAATGAACAGCAAGAAGCAGTGGCTAAGACAAGTATTGAAAAAAATACTGTAATTATTTTAAGAGAGAAGAGCCATAGAAAACATGTCAGACACCTGGTTATTTCTTGGGTAGCATAATTATAAAATGGGACATGCAAGTCAACTGTGCAGTAGGAGACATTGAACAGTATTTTCTTGCTTCAATGTGAAGTGTCCAAAGACGGAAGAATACATCACATGAAAAGTGGACCACAGCATGCAATCCATTAGGATTTCTGATCAGAATGACATAACCTACACATCATTCTGTGGAAATTGTGGTATATCTGGAAATGGAAAATAGTGGTATATACTACAGTGTTTGACGGGTGAGGAAGAGCAAATCTGAGAAGTCTGATGGCTTTCATCTTGTGAAGTTAGAGCAGATGGCAGGGTGGTATAGGATCATGACCCATCACTGACTGCAAAAGATGTGTAACGTGAAGGTCAGAATGTGACCTGATGGAATTGCATGCTCAGTATTCAGTATTATTTCCTTCTGTCTCACACAACAAAATTTTAAATGTAACCCAAAAGTATTTGAAAAGCAAAGGAAAGATGTCTTTTCATAACATGAGAAAGCATAATGGACAGTCATACCCAAGAAAAAATATTCTTTTTGTGATGTCAAATTACTACTTGCCATTTTGTAATACAAGATTTGGTGCCTCCATATTTTCCCAATTCTTCAAGACTCAGAGTCTCAACTTGCAAATAACAAAATGCTGAGTGTGAAATTTCAGAATTATTTTTTGCCATTAAGGCTACATCCACTCTGCTAAAGCCCTGGATTAGAGCCTATTGCTTGTCACCAAAGGCGGTTACAAAACACCCAATAGGAAACAATGGTCTGTCACTAATAGTCAGGGGGTTTTCCCTTTGTATCTGTAGAATGCAACAAAATGCTAGCAACAAGGGAAAAATGAACTGGGACACAGTTCTAGCGGATGCTAAAATATGGCCTATCTGCCTGACCCATGATCATTGGAAGTGGTATGCCTTAGCATCTAGCCTGCAGCGTACCTTTCTTTTTTACTAGAGACATTCCTACATAAGGTGGTTTAGATCTGAGAGCAAAGTCACTAGTGTCAGTGTGCTGGCTGAACTCTAAAGCAAATAATTACATTCTGACTAATTAAATGTCCCCATCACTTTTACATATATATGATGATTTCCCATTGTTGCATAGAGCTGTATGCTGTCAGACAACTGTTTCACTCATTTCTAGACTTTGCTTTACTTCTATTTCTCTTAATAAGTAAGATCAATAAATAAGTTCATAAACAGATAATCATATTTTAATAAGCACACAGGTGAAGAAACCCTTGTTTCTTCTTTATTTAATTCCCAAATGGCACATTTCTGATGAGTGTCTGTAAAATGTTATTTATATTATATATTTTTCAGTCATTGCAATAGAAGATTCAAATGGTTTTGATGTTACCTGATAACTCTTCTTGTACCATTTCCACTGTTTTGGACACCATGACTACTTTCTGCATACCGCAAAAGTAGAAGAATGCTAAGTATGTTTTGTTTGGTGTTTTCCCCCCACAATTTCAGAGTGATGCAGAAGGATTTGCTAGACTGATAGCAAGAAAATGAAACTGCACATTTTAGAGCAATTTCTGAGACAATACAAAGCAAATCCTGTGCCAAGGATTCCCTTCTGAAAAGGTAACAAAAAAGTACAGATTATTCCATCCATCTGTATAGCAAAGTGTTAATAACATGTTAAGTAGTTTTCTGGTGCTATAGAAATTAATTTTTACATAGTGTCAAGAATTTTTTCATGGAAATGTGAAGTGACCTGCTCTTGAAAAGAACTAGAATATTTTTGGACAGTTGTTGCTGTCTCTAGAACAGCAACAGAGAATTGCTGAGGACAGAGAACTACTCAGATGTCATAATTAAGAGCTCTGTATGTACCATAATTTGACATCTCAGATTTTAACTTAAAGTAGATGAGTGCAGCCCGATTTTATTGAATTTCACAGCTCTTGACCTGTGACAAAATGAGAAAAAAAATGTTCTTGGTTTTCCTCTAGTTACAGTCAATACTGGGTAGACCCTTATGGCAAACCATTTAAGTGTTGTAATTTAAGTATATTTAAATACTGCAAGTAAAACATCTAAATAAAAAGGCTGTAATTTCACAGGACATTTAGTTGCCTTTAACAGTACTAAAAATAAGTTCATTTACTACAGCTTCCAAAACACATGGGAGTGTGGCACTAAGTCATGGAGCAGCAGTCTGGTTGCTGCTTTGGCTGGGAAATGTGCCTTCCAGCAGGGACCCTAGCAGGGATGGCCCAAGACAGCACCACAGCTTCTCTCTCAGATTAATCCTGAGAATGTGATATCAGAGAAGAGGAGATGGTTGTAGTGCTGTGTTTCAAAACACATACTCACCTCCTGCCTGCTTGGAAGTATGACACAGAAGCCAGTTTTTGAGACTTACACTTAGAGCATTAGACCTGACTGAGCTGTGACAATTCAAAGAGCAGCATTTGGACCACACAATTATCACTGCAATTTTCTATTTTGTATCCACACGCAGCAGTCTAAATGTGGCAGAAGACCCTCAATTCAGAACAGAGACGAACTGGTACACTGTTAAGCAATCCAGCACTGTATATGACATCATTGCTGCCACAGTGCAAAAGGACTCAACAAAGCAAATATACTGGTAGGTGTGTAATAGGTAATGCAAAATGATTGTGATTGTATGGTTTATTCATTATATTCATTACTATACTCTGCTGTAACCATACCTTACCTTTGAAACGCACTTGCCCTGTTCCTTTTTTTTCCTCTAACTTCAGTGTGTGATTTGCTTCCGACTGATTTGGATTTAGGATACTGAGGAAAAGGATACATATTTCTGACTAGATTCTCAGACCTGTCATACTTAGTACTAGTAGTAGTAGTAGTAGCTGTACCTGTAACTAACAGGAGCTGTAGTGCTAGAATAACATATTATGAAGGTGAACCAGAACATAGCAATTGTGCAACCATGCAACATTAAACTACATCTTGATCCCTTATACAGCAGATACAGAGGCAATAAAATTAATAACCTAGATGACTAGCCGAGCTCTGAGACTAATCCTGTGATTTGGAGCTACATACAGAAAAGTAACTTCAGACCCATTGCACTGGGAGTAATGATGCTGAACTTCATTTAAGGGTTTCCCCTGGAGCAAAGACATAGACTCTACAATTACCGGGTGGGGTGATGTTGTAGAGGGACACTGGTCTCATAGGGAGATCTGCAAGAATGAGTAAAGACCAATTGCTTAGAAGTAGCCAGAAAAGAAACTCTATGAATAAGACTGCACCTTAAATCCCACTTCTCTCCAGGACTTAGTCATTCTATCAGCTTCAAGTAAACCTCATGATCTATTTCACCTCCCTGGACCAGAACTATGGAAGACAATCTCAAGGCTGTGGGGAAATGTGTCTATTCCTTGTAGAGATTGGAGCCTAAACTTATTTAAAAAAAAATAAAAAAAAAATAAAAAAAATCAAGAGTCGCATGACTCTTTATGTTTCTGGTTTTTAAGTATGCTACAGCTCAGAAAGTCATTCTCTTCTGCCTGAACAAATTCTCATCATACACTTCCTGGACTGAGGACACTGGAAGAATTAGATAACCCTTATAAAATTACTTGAAGAAGAAAAATCCTCTGCAAGTGGTGTGCTTAGTTGGTTCCATGTAGGTCACATGGAACTACCCTGAAATACTATCCCCCTGTTGCCCTTTGTGAACAGGTATTGGTAATCAAAAAGCACTCTTACAAGCCTTCACAGATGCCTTCACTGATGCTGAATTCTTCCTGCATCACTGACTTAAACATTCTTTAATAGACAGTTTACTTTGCTTACCAGCATAACACCTACAAGTATACACTTTTGTCTACTGAATTATTTTCTGTTTCTGTGTACTACCATGTACATGTACCCATCCACCTGTTTATCAATACACCCATCTGTTTATCTATCCATCCTTCATGCTTTGATATAGGTGGCATCTATTCAAGGATTTTACAGGCCAGTGGATTTCTTCTGCCAGTATCCAGAATAGGGGAGCAGTCTTACTCACAATTTTCAGCTTTGAAGATGTCACATAAGTGACTTAAGAAGAAAGTAAGCTTCTTAACAGAAATCTATTGTAGAAAGCAATTTATTCCACTAATCCAAAATGTCTTTTCTCAAACTGTTGATAATTTTTTTTCTTAGAATTCTTTTGTGGTCCTAGTGGACTTCTATTTCTTGTTTAAGCTAATAGACCTTCAGGCCCACCATAGCTATCGCTGTCTGATACCATATTCAGAAGCATCCTCAATCAATAGCTCTTCCTTGTCCTAAATCAGAAACTTGGAAAAAAATTCACTGCAGGCATTTATTCCAGGACTATTCTTGTTTCTGATTTTATTTATTCTACTACTGGCCATTTCAATTTCTGTTTCTGACTGCAAATGTCTGAATTCTTTAAACAATGTTTTCATTGAACGTCAGAGTTCATTTCAGCTAGTAACATCACCTGATGCCAACTTTGATTTTCCTGCTCTTCCTTTTAACTCCGCTTTGAAACATTCTGCTTAATTAACATTGTAATCATTTGCTCTGAGACGATTTGTATCTTCTTGAAACATCAAAATGAATTCTTCCTAGAATGATAGCTTTTTAGGTATCTTTCTGTCTGTATGATTTTTATGTCAAGTCTACTAGTTAACTGACACAATTTTTAAATCTGTCACCTTCAGTCTCCCCTTTCCCAATATTTTTAGTAAAGCTGGAATGGCTCCACCATTACAACCCAGACCTTTTGCATCTCACTGAAGCTTATAAGAGGGAAAGAGCTGTCAAATTACATTACTGCCGTATCCAATCTCTCACTTCACCTGCCTGGATGACCATAATAACTGCATCATAGAAATAATCCTTGCACTTCTGGACTCCGACAACTGGGAAAGGCTTATTCAGTTTCTGCTCAGGTGCAATCATTGTCATGTACAATAACAACTTAGAAATGAACTACAGCAGAATGAGACAAATGCTGAGAACATCAACTGAGATACTTCTTGTTCAGAGACTAGTATTTCTACTAAAATATTGAAAATATCAAGACATCTCTTATGATAGAGTCTTCATTTATGGATCCAAATTTAGTCTTTACTAAACAGACAAGCTCTCATTTCCTCTTTCTCTTAGGACAATTTAACCTACAGCCAAACAAATGCTACATTACCTGGAAGGAAGTAAATATGAATTCAAGCCAGAAACAGTTAGTCTCCAGAAAGAGATTTTTCTATTGAAAAATGTTTAGATGAAACCCCATTAAAAAGTTTTGACCTATTTTTATTATTGATCTGGTCTGAGATTTCAAATCCAATTAGTTCAGGATTTTGGCACAAGTAATTGTTACATAGTTACATCTTTTGAACGTGTCTTGGGAGTACAACAGTTGAATTTATTAACAGCTTTATGGTAACAGATAGTGAAGAATCAGAAAAACAAAGATTCTAGGATTAGAAAATGAGAAAAATTTTGGAATAATCTACCATTATGGGGCAGACAAGATGATGTGATGTTTTTAAGTATGTTGGGATTCAGCAACAGTATTAAGAAATATTTTTGCTTTTTTTGTGTGCACTGTCCACCTCACAAAGTCTGAATTATCCATAACATAAATTTTGAGATCAGAATTAAGCAAGCTGAATTCTTGTATGGTTTTAGATTTAAGTTCTTGGATTTTCATTTAATTTTAATAAAGTCAATTGAATTTCAAAATTTCTTTCAAAATAAGCTGAATAACAAAATATGCATGAAGGAAAGGTGTAGTCTTTGCTGACAATACAAAAGTGTAGCCATGCACGCAATAACAATTACATATAATAAAAGATGAAATCACTTTTTCCACATCTCTTTGTTTAAAAAAAAAAAAAAGGTTTAAAAAATTGTATATATAGGATAACACAGAACAATGAAACCTTTATATGACACTTGCAAAGCTGTAGCATAAAGAAATATACTGAACAATGTGCTTCTTGATAGAGAGCCTTAAAGAAAGAGAAACACTGTAGTCCAGAAAATTTGGCCATAGCTCGATATTTTAGAAAATTTATGTTTAGAACAACTTGGCACAAATATATCCCAAGTAGCTAACCTAAGACCTACTGCACAATCTGTTGCTAGCAGTCGTGTACAAGCTCAGGAAACCAACCAAGTTATGCTAATAACTACAGGATCTGGTCCAGTCATCAAAAGGAAAGTCAAACCAATACCATGGATCATGAGAAATAAGACCTTCTAAAATATGAAAGAGTATGGAAAATTGAAAAAGAAAAAATCCAAAGTTTTGAAAGAGACCATAGAAAGCTAGTGGTCCTCTGCGATAAGGAATGTGGTGCTTCATGTGTCCTCTTCTTCCACTGCAGTAGCAGTAAATTGAAACATATAGATGTTCATATTTATTCACAGGATTAAAACGTTATTGATCCGATTAACTTTTCTACATATGAACATTGTATCAAAAATGTTCACAATGCTTCATTGTTCAATCCTTTTTTTCGTTTAAATTATTTAAAGCTTCTGTGAAAAATATAGTGCTGGGCATTGAGATCTCAAGTCTATCATTTCTTAATGAGAGCACAGCACACAAACTGTACACACACAGATGCACATACACATACAGAAAGACAATCATATACACCCACAGGTTGGTTTGGGATTTTTTCAGAAAATGATAAAAATACATATTTCAATCCATCAAAATTCAACCATCCTCAAGTGTAAGTGAACATCTGCTTTCATCTAAGAAACATTTTAAACTTCGTGACAGTTACAAGGATTGTAATCCCTAGAGATCAACACTTTTCTTTTCAGAGAAAATTCCTATCATGGATGGCTTTACAGCAGGAAACTGCAGCATGCTGTATGCAATTGTGAGTGAACACACAGCATAGTCATCTCCATAAGCCTACTGAAACTCCAGCATTTGACTCAGTAGAAAAAACTAACTGGAAAAGAGAATGAAAAATGCAATGAGAGTTTCTATAACGTCTCTAGGCAGATTATTAGCAGTATTTCCAAAAATATCAAAGGGTAAAGTCAATACATTTCTTTATTTTTATGGCTTTTTAATTATAGCCTTCGTTTAATAGCGTTCTAATTAAACCTTATTAATGCAACTTACAAAACCCCAGGAAAATGTAAAACAATCTATCTAGCTTTTCAGCATTTCAGCCATTCTAACAGCTCTATCTTTAAATACCTATCTATAGGTTTGATTCTGCTGCCACTTAGCTTATCACTAGAGTTACATTTTGCATTGTATTTTGAACAGGCACAGTCTATAAGTTCACCTTTTGTAAAGTACCATGACCGTGACCATTTGTTCTTCCCGAGAACTGACTCAGTGTTCAGCACAATCCTAGGAACCAGAAGCTCCCTCTGCCTCTGCTAACATGCCCTAATTGGTCTTTAATATTGCCTTCAAATTATTCAACATATGAGTTTAACCTGCAGTGAAGGCCTATTGCAATGCAATAAACTAAAAATATTTTAATATTCATTCACATGCTGTGAGGCAGAACCCAAACACTGCAACACTGAGTTTAAAGAACAGCACTGCTTCATTGGTCTAGTTCAGTAGCCAAAGATGGATTCAAACAATAACATAATTGTTTTTACTTTTATAAATTCCCATGAGATAAGATCCTTAGTCATTGAATTGCTGTGCTCCTTTTTAAAGGTGGTCAGTACCTCCATTTCTCATTTAATTTAATGACAAGAGAGCTTGCTCTTACCATTGTCTTATGTATCTTATGAATTGTGCCAGTATAAATTAGAATTACTGAATGNAATCAGGACAGCCGTCTCTAGCAAGCAAGTGAATAAAAATTTTCTGGGACAAATATATTGAAAATGTTATATGTGAAACTTGTCCCTGCCTGTTTAAGTGCATCTTATTATCCTTAATAATAATGATTATCCTTGATAACAATTATTATCCTTGAGGTATATCTCTGTATATGTAAGTATATTGGCGCATGACCAAATCCAAATGAAATATGATGATCACACAAGGTACTACTCATCAGCTGAACTGCTGTACTTCAGCTGACATAAAGATCCCTGTGAATGATGTCAGGACGTTGACACTTAAACACTTACCTAACAACTCCAGCAGTTTAGGATGCTACTTCCTCCAGCTTATTTGTCATCAGTCTCCTCTAGGAATTACTCCCCATCATAGCTGCTAAAGAGGAACATGGGCACTTTAGTGCAATGTCTACCAGTTTGGTCCAGATAGTCAAAAGAAAAGCAAAACCGAGATACTGGTTGTTTCACTGAAACACCTAAAAGCTGAACACACTCTTTGCTTTCTAAATGATTTCCAGTTGTGGAGCACAACATATTAGCTGCTGGTTCCTTTACTTATCTGAATTGTAAGCTAATGAATTTCATCTCACAGCTAGAATGGACAGGAAAGTACACGTAAAGAGTTATGCAGCTGAGCTCAGCTTAAAAGCTGTCTCTAAGTCATTTCATTATGTAAAATTGTATTCTCACAGCCTGAGACATCATAATTTTTTACCTTAACTAAAATCTAGAAACACTTTTTGCAAGTTAGCAACTTAAGTTAATGATTCTGCACAAGCAGCACGATGGATTTTCCAGGTCTGTCAGAATTCTTTCATTTTCTTCCTGCCTTCTTAGGTGTTAACCATTATGTCATTTTGAACAATCCCCCTGGTGACACAGAGAATTATTCTAGTGGGTTTTCTGTCCTTCTACTGCCATATGTTCATAACAAATTGTTTTACATGGGCAATTGCATCTTACAAAGCAAGAAAATGTAAATGTGCAAGAACATTTCTAAAGAAAAAACAGACAATTTCCTGGAATTCTTTACCCTTTTTTCAACCCCAATTTTTTTAACCTGTTTCATGTGAATGAAAAATTTGAAAATTATTCTTCAAATCCCCTTTTCCACTTTGAGATTGTCATGATAGGCTTATATTCTATCATTTATTTTTAAGATTAAGTTTCTATTCATCTCTGTACTTTTTTTTTTCCATTCAGTATAGACACAGATAACTCTCATTAACGGAAAAATGCAAATACCAGAATGAGAGAAAAGTCTCTCTCCTCATTTGTTTTCTCTGACATGAAATGCAAGAGGTAGAGTTTACCATATTATACAAAGGCACAAGGCTGCATACTGGGCATTGCTATTAATGAAAGACAGTTACAGCGCAGGCTGAATGACTGAGACCAAGATAAGCACAAGCACAGATAACAAAAAAATGCAAATAGACAGTCCTTGCAACTTTTAAGACATGACTATTAAGAGCTTGTTCTGTAAATAAAATTAGCCTAGTTCACTCTCTTACATCATTGCAAAACACATGTGCAAGAACTCCCAAAATTCATCTGTCTAAATGTGACGGTTCACCTGCTCTCTCTCTAAACTGCAGTTTCCTTTTCTGCTGTCTTGCTGAGGATCTCCACAACTCAAGCAGCACCAGTAGCTGGAAGATAAGGAAAGGTGTGCCTGCTGAGCTCCACGTGAATACATGCCTACATCCTCAGCAGGAATAAAGCAGGATAAATCACAGCAACATTAAAAACAGTCTTAGAACAAGCCACCAAATTTAGCCAGAATGAGTCAAATGAGCAGCATGTTACCCACTGTCATAGAATAACCTTGAACACCTACAGCATGTTCTGAAGAAGAGTGTTCATCTTCCACACACAATTTGAAAACCATAATAAAACTCCATTCATTGTAACTAGGTTTCTGCTAAGTACTCCCCTTCCTTTCATTCCTGCTTTTAGCTCAGCATTTCATTTAAGTAATCCATAATTTTTTTATTATTATTATTATTTTAATCAATCAAGTTTGTTTCTGAATGTGGTGCTAATGACATTTTTGGAGGTGACTGAAAACAAATTGTATTTGAGTTTTTTCATGTGAACTGAAATGGCACATCTGATAAACCAGAAAATTCATCATCTATGGATGGAAATCTAAATTTAATGTCCACAGCCCAGCTTTTTGTTAGCTAGTGAACGCTACAGAGGGGTGGGTTTAGTGCTATTCTTTGCTTCTCCATTTCACTCCATAATCTGTAATCCTATACTATATTATACTAAAATAACTTTCTATACTATATACATATACTAAAGTAACTATTTCTGTACTATAATCAGTATAGTATAATATATATATACACTATATATACAATATATATAGTATACTACAACATATTACACATTATACTACACTAAAATAACTTTCTATAGAAAGTAGAAAGTACTATCCAGCTATATAAGACTTACCTTTTTCTCACTAATATCTGACAGACTCAGTAAGTTCTTTTGCCAGAACTATGTGCTGGTGTGGTCGTCTACGCAAAGGAGTGGTGATAATATCTGCATTTGTGAGGCATCACATACCCAAGGCATACCCAAACACAGCAGTACCTCAGCACAGGCAGACTCAAACTGCTCCTACAGCCAAGCTGGAGCACACACTGTGGTCTGGTTGGTAGCCCTAGGACCTCAAGACGCAGAGTAGCTTACTCTGCATGCTAATTTGCACGGTCTTTACAGACAGATGAGACACAGTAGTTCTTGTTTTGTTTCTATATGTGTATTTTTATCTAGTGTTGCCCTTACACTAAGAGAAGGCATATGACACAAAGGTCTTATAGCCCTGCTTATTGCTTACCTACCCTAATGTTACCTATACAGCATCTCAGACTCAACTTAACAGGAACCAGCTGTGTTGGAGCAGAGTGATAACTTGGCCCTCAGTAGTCCCCTGTGGAGCACTGAGCCATTGATGTACTCCCAATCAATTCCTGCACAGTTACAGTTCAGTGAGCTATTTAAAGAAAAAGATGACTGTGTAAAGCAAGAGGGGTGTTTAAAGAACAGATTGAGAAATAAAGAACTAAAAGCAATGCAAAACCTGAAGTACAGGAGATAGACCTGGCACAGAGAAATGGGGAAAAAAGGGAAGAAAAAAAGTATGAAAGACACAAAACTTTGTGGTGGAAATCCTCAGATAAATGAGAGACATTCACATCAGCAGCATTATTTGGCATTTCTAATGCTTTTAATGTGGAAAAGCACTTCAAATTTTCATTACGTTTTTTAATTTCTCTGTCCATGTACCTGTGGAAAACTTTGCTCACCAGGATAGGACAAGTGGTCATAAAAAACACTGGAAGAAATGCACAAAAAGATGTACTGATTAAAATAATATTTTTCCAGTGAGGAGTCCTGGTATTGCCCTAATAACCGTATTATAAATGTAGCATATTCTCGAGATTATTGAGCTTAAATATCTCAGTCAGTCAAGAGAAATACAAAATGCAGGAGATATTCAGATAAAAGATCATTAAAATCTCTGTTGACCATTTCTAGTTCAATGTAACTATAACATGCAGTTACCTCTTTGTCCTTGGACTGTTTATTCAGCATGCTTCTTAAGCATGCATTTTTAAATGATTTGACTTCACCAAACCAGTGAACAACCACTTTCAGAAACATCTCTTACATATCACAGTGAAATTCTAACTCCCCAGTGCCAAAATGTAGCAACACAAAACATATATTTTTGTTGCCACAAAGAGAAAAAACATGAAAAACTGAAGATGGAAGGTAATAAATAAATATATAAATAAATAAATATATGTAGCAGAATTGCGGTTGAAATGAACATGTCCTAAATATCCACTGGTTTTTGAACTGTTTTTTTAACATGTTTAAATTCTAGCCCCTGAAAGTCACAGCCTTTTCAAAACATTCGGGTTCCAGTTTGAAGAGGTTCTGACAGTAGAGTTAAAAGAAAGGACATGAGTTCAAGGCTCTTAATACTGCTGCTTATGGGAAAAAAGCATTCTCTTCCAGAAAACGGTAGTTTAACAGAACCCATTCTATATACACTAAAATAGAGCCAGAGTTCAATTTAAAGTGCTGTTGCACACTTTACCAAAGCTCTTGACTTCAGAATTTTTTTCTCAACTGGACTTACAAATCCTGTATCTGTTGACCTTCAGAACATGTTACAAAACCATTTATTCTCTCAGTTTTTTGCTTTTGTGTAAGTCTGAATAAGGTGAGGAAAGAGGAAGGAAGAATCGTCTGGGGATTCACTGATGTTTAAGACAGATGATATGGACAAAAAATATTCAGCTGAAACTGCTGGAGAAAGACAGGCAGAATGCAATTAGTCAAATGCTATTAGCAAGACTATCATAAAATGGGCTATTTTTTTTCTGATTTACACATGTTTCTAGCAAGTACACAACAACAATACCATCTGTATTTGGAGGGAACAAAAAAATTTCCATTCCTGATTGCAACTGGGATTTAAAGTCTTCAGTTTCTATAGCTGGTTTGAATTGCTGTTCATGAAGTGAAATGCTTGTAATACAGTTGGAAAAATACTAACAATTACAAATTGATTGACCCAGTATCTCGTTAATATAGTTAGACATAGCAACAAGGCTGAAGCTTTCCATATTAGTACCAATTAGGCTTTCTTTGCTTAAGCCAACTCCTCTGAAATCTCTAAAGAATATTCTTTATTTAATATGTAGGGCTGTCTCATAACCATGAACCTGAATTTTAATTAGCTTTAAAACATGAGATTACCCTGGATCCAGCAGGGACAGGGTTAATTTTTACAAGACACTGGGACAGGACAGCCAGGTCCTCTGACCCAAACTCACCAAACAATATCATGTGAGCCGTGCCCAGTATATAGCCAGGGGAGGGGGTAGTGGGTTGGGGCTTCCGGTAACCGCGCTTTGCATATTCTTTTATCGGTATTTTTGTTGGGTTTTCTGTTTTTTCTCTTCTTTTTTTTTTTTTTTCTTTTTCTTTTTTTCCATGTTATGTTAAAGTGCCTTTATCTCAACCCACAAGTTTTGCCTTTTTCTTTGGATTCTTCTCACAGCCTTAAAACCTCAGAATATACACCTGGCAAAAGTCACCCGGTTACTTAACACCAGAGGATCTACCAATCAAGCTGTCCCCGCCCAATCAAACTTGCATGTTTGACTGGGCGATATATCAATATATCATATGGGCAGATATCAATAGCGGACACGAAGAGTATATCAGGGAACAACTGAGGGAGCTGGCCAGGAATTGGGACAGCAGGCTGGGGGTTTCCCAGCTTGGGTCAGTGAATGGTGGTGCATTAATCAGGTTTTTATATTCCTTTATCAATATTATTGTCATTATTTCTCTGTTTTCTTTGCTGATCTGTTAAACTGCCTTTATCTTCCAATTCTCTTCCCACCAGTCAGGAGTGGCGGAAGGTGAGCGATGACCATGTGGTTCTTTGTTGCCGGCTGAGACAAAACCAGGACAGAGACTGATAGCACAAAATTACTGAAGGCATACAATATAAAATCATGCACCAAATTTCTGACAGGTCTTTGCATTAAATACAACTATTGTTTGAAAAGTCTGCAGACCACCATCTTGTGTTCAATTATGTCAAATAGTTGTTCAAAAATTCACTGCTCCCATACCTGCTACGACAACAGAAATATTGATAATTATGTGAATATGTAAAATTTAATTATGTTCTGATGTGCTGTCAAAGGATATTGTATCTGATGCAAAGAATGAAGAAGAAATATTTTATTGTCTTAAATTACAATAATATTTCCACTTCTTGTCATTTGACTCTGATTGCATCTCGAGGTTCTTCCTGGAGGCTGTGACATGATTCACAATAAAATCAAGCTTCCTGTAGAGCACATGTTTCAAAGAACATGCCTCCTTTTGATCCTGTGGTTTTCAGAAGATAACATGAGTTGTCACACCTAGAATTTCACAGGCTTGAACTGCTTTTTAAAAATATGCAGATGTATATTACATGTACTTGGCTTTTTAGGGGGCAGTTGCTGAAATTGAATTGTTCCAAAGCAGCACCATCTATAGAGAAAGCTGCGTTTCTTTAAAGCATATAAACAATTAAGTAAGGAAAAGAGAAGCAATGTGAATTAGTAGCATTGTAGTTCTTTCATTGACATCATAAATGGCTCCTTTGAATGTTTTGATGTTGTTTTGACATAGAAATCTTACTACACATTGACACATTTTTCTATTTGCAGTTGCTTTTGTAGTATTCTTTGTGCGCCAAATCATGGTAAAAGGTTGACATTATAAAAGCTAAAATTTTGTATCTTCTCTTGCTCCTACCTATCCATATATATTAGGGCCTGATCCTACAGATGCTTACAAATAAGAACAGTTTTTTGTTACTCTTTGAGAATGTCTCACATATGTAAATTTATGTGACTGGGGATTGAAACCTGAGTTTGTAATAAAAAAAAATTAGCTTCCGGTTTTTGAGCCCTAGAGACATCCATATGCTCTAAATGAATTATGATTCATTTGTCATGTAAATTAGCTTTGTAACTGAAAACATTTTTACACGAGAAATTAATTTTCTTACATACATATAGCATGTAACAACTAATTTCTTAATTGCTGAAGAATGATAATTTGGCAAACTCTTGGTATTCAGCTTCCTTGAAATACTAAAACTTTACATGCAGATTTGGAGCTAACAGAGGGACTGTAGCCCCCTTGATCATTTGTACATATTCCTACAAAACCTGATGCATTCATGGATGCACACCTCCTGTTTAGAGCACTACTGCATTAGTCCCTCATACTTCATTGTTTATGGTGGATTGGTGGGCTCATATCTGTAGCATCACGGATTTCCAAAGATTTCTCAAAGGAAGTATCATGGAGGCACACAAACTTTGCTAGAAAGGAGCACTGAAGATCCGTCCTCTCACATGGAGCGGGCCTACTATTAATGACAGTTCAGGTTAGTCACGCTTTTTTCTAGCTGAATCTCATAAAAAATTCCAGATAGAGACTCCACTACCTCCTGGTGTAAACTTCTTTTATTCTTGAGATTTGCTGCTACCAGAAGAGCTTGATTCTATCATTGGAAAGCTTTCAGGTAACAGTAAAAAGCTTTCCCCTCAGATTTTTCTTCATCAGATTAATCAAGTCCAGCTGCCTAAAACCTTCACCCCACAGGCCCTTTGCCATGTTGGGAGCCCTCCATTGGATTTCTCCCATTTTCCATTACCTTTTGAATGGAGAGCCCCAAAACTGGACATGATATTCCAGGTGTGCTCTCATCAGTGTTAAGCAGAAAACACCTACCTTCAATCTGCTAGCTACACTCCTGATAAAGTCCAGTGTACAGTTTTCCATGTCCATGTAATTTGCCAGTGATTACCATACAAATTGTTCTTGTCCTATAGGAGCCATGGATGGGAGTCCAAACAACAGCTAACAAGTTCTCTTCAATCCATATTGTAGGTCTACTTTAAATGAATCAATCGGAAAACTCCTGCCCCCCTAGGAAAAGTATGAAAGATAGTGATTGAGGTTTATGTATAAATTGTGTTAAAATAATAGACTTATAAAGCTTAAGTCCAAGGGGACTAATAGATCATTTGGATTGACCTCCTGTGTGTCAGAGGCTAACAATTTTCACTCAGCGATATTCTCTGTCCACTATCATAGAAGTCTCCTTGCTAGCAGAGTTGCTCCCTTGTAACTGGTTGATGAAGAAGGGTAAAAGCAAGCCACACATAACACCCAGGAAGAGAAGAGAAAAAGAAAGAAAATAAAAAGAAGAAAAGCAGGGTTCATCGCCTGGGAAATGAACAGAGGCCTTTCAAGCAGACAATAAAAACTCCTGCTCAGAGGAACTTGGAGACTTTTTTCTCTTCTAACTCTTCCTTTGAAGAAAGACATTCCAGCCTGCCTCAGAGAAAGGATGGAGAGACCCACAAGGTCAGAAAACTGAAAAACAGAAACTGTGAGTGGGAAGCTCAGCTGACTGTTGGAGAATAGAAAAGGAGTAATTATCTCTGTTTGCTGTGACACTAGGTATGTGCCTAAAAATTTTTTATTCAGCTGAAGCATAAATTCTAATTATATTGAATCATTGTTTATACCACTGAAAAAGAAATTAAGGAATTGTGTGTTATTTCATTAAAAATGCAGTACAAAAATAGAGTAAAAAATCAGGTGAAATTATATAGAGAAGTAAAAGGAGATATAAAGTGTTTCTAGAACCAAAACCATTTTCCTTGTTCTTACTAGAATACTCTTATTTTGTTTCCAGAAATAAGTACCTTTCATCATGCCATGTGGTGGAATGCCCTTGGGAAAAGGCCAATTGTAGAACTATAAAGTGTCAGGACTGACAGGGTAGGCTCATTTATACTGGACTCAGGTAAATTTCTAATGAAAACCCATACTTATTGTATAAATATAACTTCACATTCCTCTAAACCGAATTACCACTTGCTGCAAAAGACAGAAAACCACACAGGATGGACCATCAGAGGTGACAAAGTAGATGTCAGATGTCTCTTTTTTCCAAAGTCTAAACTTTATATAAACTCATTTTTCTCCTATTTCATGCATGTGGTACCTAATAATCTATAGCTGCTTTGTGATATTATTAGCTGTTTGAGACCAAATCTCACAATAACCAGGAACTGCACCAAATATCCAAGGTGCTCTTACAGTTGGCACATTTACAAATAATAAACTACACTAAAAGGTCAAATTCATGATCTTTTAACAGATTTTAGTTTTGTTAGAACAACTGTACTTTGCTTTTGAAATATTTCTTTTTTTCATAGTCTAGGTATAAAAATATTTGCTAGGGCATGTATCTGCCTCTATTTATTTACAGATACACACAGTTTTAGGTGTGAAATCACAAAATAACTAGATCTGCTTATTGACTTCTGTTTTTCATGTAGAGATTGATCAGTCTGGTATTTTCTAAGAGACTGGCAGTCTTCACAACTAGTCATGGTACTGCTTTGATTTTCACTGGTGCACAGCTGCCTTTAAAACTGATCTTGATGCAATATGACAGGTATAAAAGCATGAAGGAAAGGGTTCCAATAGTGATTTTCTGAAATTTTAAAGCTTGAAAGAGAGAGAGAGTGCTCTGTGATTCAACACTGACAGAAGCTGAATGTTGTATCCTGTGCCTGTGAGGCTACGTATGAAAGTGTCTAATGACTGGTGTTCAGTTGCTGGTTGAGTGTTGTCTTCTGCTAAATGAAATTATTTACTGAAAACAAGTAAAACTAGTTTGATTTAGAAAAGAGTAGTTACAGTCATTGAAAGATATGATGAATCTTCCAAGTACTCTGAACTGCAGAAAAACTACTTCATGATCACAAGAATGAATATGTGTTGCAGGGTCCCTTAAAGATTGGACAGGAAGATTGTGTACTCCACATTCAATGAGATTATGAATATTCGAATGCTGTTGTCACTCAAAGATGAATCAGTAAAGAAGTACAGGTATTCACTCACTTCACTTGTGTATAAGGCAATAGACAACCTGCATATCTAAGAGACCTATGAGTTTCATAGACATTTTAAATAAGTCTAAGGTTTCCACATGGCATATATGATTTTATGGCTAAAACCCACTTCTTTTCCACAGGTAACTAGAGGGAAGAGTAGGGAGGCATATGAACCCTCTAGGTTTTACATAAGCAAATGAAATATGTTTCTTCTCCTTCTGCCACCTTTACTTGTGTCAAGATGGTAAGCAGGTTATCTGTTTTGGGTTCTAAGTAAATACTTCAGCTTAATTTTTAATTAGTGTTAAGAGTGAGTTTAAGGCAACAGACTGAAAGGGTGGTCTATTTCTTTGTTACAATTATTAGTGAAAAATGAGATTTTCAAATTTGTCTGGACTGTGGATTCAGCTGATTGCCTGTGTCTCTTTTTAACTATACATAATGGTTTGAAAGCTGATAATGACTGATAGCTGATAATAGCATCAGAAATTGTGTTCTGGTGGCCACAATGAGCTAGGAAATCTTTCTTGCATGAATCACGCTAAGAATAAACTTGAATACTTACAGTTCCCATGTTTAGTGGTGTTAGATTAAACAAGCAAACAATCCCAAAAAACTTTTTTCTTGTGTGCAAATGTGTCACACGCCTGTTTCAGAGCTTCATCTCTAAAGCACTGATTTGTAGGTTTTCAAAACTTTGAAATTTTTTTCTTGATAAATGCTAAAATGATATGTCAAACCAAATGTTCAAAAAATATACCTATGTATGCACCAAATGCTATTTTAGACCTGGTTCAGGTAAGAATTCATCAACTGTATTATCTATGCCTTGAAGTAATAAAAGATACTTTTATCCATCCATATGTTGCTTCAAGAGCTGTCTCTAAAAATCTGCCTCTAAAATCCAGCTTCAGAAGATTCCTGATTTCTTTGAACCAACTCAAAAAGTTAAGAAATCAATGTCTATCTCTTTCTCTAGCTTTGAAATTTTCTCTTTTATTCCCTAATTAATAAAACATTTATCAAAGAAATACTAATCTATCTCTTCCATCAATTCACTTGAGAGACTAGCATTTCAGAGACAATAAAAAATTGCAGCTAGGCAATTTTTCCAGGCTTATAAGTTAAGATATGAAGTAAAATCATCACAATTAAACAAAATTGGAAATTTGGGAGTATGGGCAAATAACAATCATGATCCCTAACATAAATGTATCCAAACAAAACTGTTTTCTTAACCCTGAGAGTAATTGATCTTCAGCTTTGGCTCAGTTTCAGTGGCAGCAATGGTTTAACATCCCACATCCCAGGAATGCTGGATTCTTAATGTGAACTGGACTACCAGTAACATTGTTTGAGAACCATGCTTGAGATTTGGAAAAAAATCAGCGAATCCATGACAAGGGCAGAGCATCATTGAATCTTCTTTATTTAGTTAACAATTGCACAGGAAAATGTCTATGTAAAGGATAACTTTTACATTTCTATCTTTACAATGAACAATATTCTTGGCCTCAAATATATAAACTTATGGACCTGTAAAATCAAACCATAATACAGCAGCATGTTTTATGTATAGCAAAGCTATTTTTGGCCAAGCATCTAATTTTAAACCTTTCTCCATCTTTTATTTTTCTCATCAATCTCTGCACAGTTGCATTCATGACAACTAATTCACCTGACGTTACAGATGGAGACAAACAGAACTAGTCATTTTAACATTTTAGTATTTCCCCGAAATATTTCTGAAAGGATCACAATAACGTATGTCAATACATATACAAAATACATGATTGTGTGGGGTGCTAGAAAGGTTTTCCTGGCATGAGTATGTACTGACCTACATAATTCATGAACGGTGAAGAATAGGACCATTATACGCAGCAAAATGAAGACAGCATTGACTACTACCAAACTTCATAATATGTCTGTAGCAAGCTTAGCTTTTCAGGGAATCAAATGGATTTTATTCAAAGCTTAGAAAGTACAAGGTCAACCAGATTATTAAAATGAATATACAATAAACAGATACATTCATGCTCTGCACTGAAATTCATACAGAACTTCATTGGGTTAAGTGGTAGGTCCAGCTGTGTGAAAAATGTCAGCATTTGGATCCTTGCCACAAGGCATTTTAGAAATGTCTCTATTATTTTTCCAAAGGCTGCCAGGGCAGTTCACAATACAGTGCCAAATGATCTACCTTTTCCACTTCACATTGTGCACCAGATGTTGATACTTTTACAAACACTAAGTACCCTTTATTCCATAAAGATATAGTTTCACAGCAATGTAGCCCTTACTGATCTTTCCTGTTGTGCACCTATTTACTCCAGATAATGTCTAAAAAATCGAACTTCCTAATTAACTTCTCAGATAACAAATTGTTGTGTTTTCGTGGCTGCAACTGAAGAGTCTGCTTCTATTAAGGCATTAGTAACATATTTGTAAAATACCTAAGTTGATTACTGTGTTTAAAACAACATGGTCCGGCTCCATTTCTCCTTAAAGTATATTTGCATTGAAGTAGAATAAATGTGATTATTCAAAAATAGTTTGGGAATCAACAATGTTGATTCAATTGTCACCCCAAACTGTTTGTCTAACAAGTATGGTCTCAGTCAGCAGCAAATAATAAACTATATTAAATTGGCCTGTTCAGCATTTTGAATTATGCGTCATTTTAATGTACAGATAATAGTAACAGGTATATATGTACAGTGACAGCCAGATGTTAGACTGAAGAATGTCAAAATGACAGTACAGATGAGGGGGGATTTTTACACTTTGTTTAAAAAGAGTTTGCTAAATAGTTAAGTGCAGCAGAGTGGTGGGTGCTGGGAAGAGAGATATGTACATAAATATGGGAAGGAAAGAACCTTTAGTTAATCAAAAACCAGTCTCCTAACACGAGACTGGATTGAGAGGGAGATTTAGAAAGAAAGACTGAACAGGTCTTAGCTCTCCTAGGAAAACTGGGAAAAGGGTTTGTTTGTAAGAACATCTTTGGCTTCGATGCTCTCCTAACATGCTTTGCTAAGGACAGGAGTGCCGTGCAAAGGTTGGTGCCAGGCTGGTGGAGAAAGGGGCCTTCTGATCTAATCTTTGTGTAAATTTTGTACGATTTCCCTTTGCCTTCATTTATGTCTTTTCTAGAAAAAGATGTAACTTTGTTATTGTGAGTATGACAAACGAACAGATTTGCATGGTCAGTTTTTGTTACGGTAACTGGAATTCAGGGTATCTGAGTAACAGTTACCAGCATTCCTGACCCAGCAAACTTGGGTGCTAGGACCCCTGAGATGCCATAAGTGCCTTCAGTCCTCTGTCTATTACCCCCCTTTAAGAGAGTGAGTCCTTCTTTGAGGTGCATGGGCCAAGTGAAGGGAAAACAGTACCAGAGTTAATAGACAAAAGGCAGAAACATCTTGAAACGACTGTTGACGAAATTAAAGACTCTGGCATGCAGCAAGATGTTGGGGTACGTGACTGAAGTACAGCAGTCAGAAGAAGAATATGTCATAGTAACAGTCCTTGTGAAAATTTTTCCCTACTATTCCAAAGCAAAGCATGTTTTGTTTTATGAATAATCTGATTGGGGTTGATTTAAAAGCTTCAGAAATCAATGGGGAGTTTTCCCTTGACTGTAGTGCACTAAAAATCTATATCACCAAAAGTGGTAAAATGTATGCAGTGAAATTAGAGAGATACTGTCTTCATAGACAAGATGTAAAGGAGCAGAAATATTATTTAATCTAATGTTCTACCATTTAGTGATCCAGAGTTAAATTATGTTTGACAGAAATGTACCTAGCAGGGAGCAGTATCTTCTAGATCGGAAAACATCCAAATACAGAGAATTTGCCATGGCAATTAGTGAAGGCAATAATTTCCACCTCAAGTTTGTCTAAATTAACATTCATCTACTGGGCAGTTCTCAGATTGTTCTGAGAAGATCAACTATTCTTCATCAGCAATGTCAAAATCACCTTTAAGAAATAAGCATTTATTTTAGAAATACGGATCTTAACTCATAGACACTTGAACAAGGTACATACTACAAACCTCTGGAAACAGGACTTCTCAGCTTGAAAATATACTACACTTCTTAGCTTAACAAAATGACAGTTAATCACAGTCTATAGGTGCAAATAAAATGTTACCTGTTAGCAAGTAAAACACCTGGCCCTGAAAGATGAATGGTATATTGTACTCATTAAGAAAATGCTCTGTTATCTCTCGGTTTCATAGAGATGATTTTTTGTAGTGATGGAGTCAGAAGATCCAACATTCCAAAGGTGATACAACTGTGGAAGTCTTTCAAGCGTTCAGACACAGCATGTTCAACAAGACTTCTAACATGATCACAAGACGATTTTCTTTCTACCCCTAACTTGTTTTGTTGATTATCAGAGCAGGTGCTTTATAACAATTAGAGGTTCTGATGCAACCTTATCTTGGAGAGGTAAGCAAACAGAGCAAGTACACTATCAATTCATAGAGGATATTTTGTCTCTCTTAGAAGGACCATCTGGTAACTCAAAAGAAAATGTAGCTGAATGCTTCATACTCTTCTCTGAATAGAGTGACAGAATTAGTACCACCCCTCTGGAAGTATTAGTATTATATTAAGTGGGTTTTCTGTACCTTTGTTTCTTTTGTGGGTCTGGAAGAGCACTTTGACATTTCACCATATGCACAGTGTATTATGTATCAAGGAACCAGTGGATATTACTAAAGGATTTTAGCTGGTTTTCTTTTTCAAAAGAGAAGATAGTTTTGCTGATGCTGGTTCCTTTCATATAGATTTTCCAATATGTTCTTTTATTCTCCTTTTGCCTTGGAACAAAACCTTAATTTCATATCTCAGTGCAAATTAATTCTTTGGCATCACTAGTCTAGAAAGCCCTCTGGGGCCAGCTATTTACAGCACTGCCATTTTACAAGCATTGCAATCATGGATATATGACTACGTAAACCGATAAATGGTGGCAGCTGTAAGAAGATTAAATATTTTTTTGCTCTTTACATGGCGCACATGTTTTGCACAAATATTGCCTCACCTTTCTTTGTTTCTACTCTTCATCATTGCAGAACTGATTAATTAATTAATTGATTGATTGCTCTAATTCATGACAATCTTTTTATTCACAGTACACTGCACCGCCTTGCCAGGAACAGCACTCAAAAAAAGAAATTCAGGTAAATACTCTATATAGGATTCCTGGAATATCCCTGGACATCCCTGGAAAAATGGTGTTTCTCTGGGCAGGTGCTAGAATTGTACAATCAGTAAAACTTTCTGGTTGGAAGGGACTTTGGGAAGACATCTGATCCCACCTCCTGCCTAAAGCAGGATCGATACTGAATCCAGACCAGGTTGTTTAGAGCTTTGTCCAGCTTTTGACCTTCAATGATGGATGTTCCCCAGCCACTTTGGAGATCTTTTTCCAACATGTAAGATAGAGAGCATGAATGTGATCCTTTGTGGAGCTATTCCACTGGAAATACAAATTCGTCACTTCAGATATCATTTACTGGCTCTAGGAAATCCTTCTTTCCAGCAGAGTAAGACCAGTAGCTTGCACTGCTAGGTTCTTGATACCAAATTCTGCAAGGATGATGAGCTGCTTCATAGAAATGTACTGATTTTCACTGATAATTCTTCATCAGAAAAAAGGAGAAGAGAAATACAGTGTTTGCTTTCCGTACAGGACTTTTCTTTTTCCATATAGGCAATAATATGTACTTTCAAGTTTACAGTTAGAGAACCTAAACAGTTGTTTCCTTCCCTCTAGAATATCTGGTCTCAGAATTCACTTGGAGTGGATCAGCTCTTCTCTGTCTCTCTGAAATATCTGCGTGTAGGATTAAAAGGTAAAAATGCCACAGATTGAGTTTGAATGGATGTTATCATTCGTGCCTGACCATCTAGATGATATTGGCAACCTGATTTTTATTTTGTTATAGGCAGAATGCAATTCAGCTGGAGATTACCTTGATTGGAGTAAAAGTAAAAAATTAAGAATTTCAGGATCTGTTTCTCTGACCCAGATTAATTCCACATAACACTAACAATTAACTGAGTAGTTTAACTGAATAACCTACACATCCTGATCTCCACCTTATAGCCAATGGAAAGTAGGAACACCCCTAGAAAATGGTTAAGGTTTATGTAGGCTTAAAAATTACCTTTGGAAGATAGGGGTGATTATTGTTCAAAACTCCTATTAAGTAAGTGCAATGAATGAATGCTGCAGTTGAACCCACTTGTCCCTTTTGCCATCGGGTCAAAAGTTGTCTCCTATGATGCACCATCAGTGATGTGAACTGGTAATATGTCAGAAGAAAACTCTTTTTTGCAGTGAAAGATCTGACTCTTCAAGGAATTCAGCTCGTAAGCTTAGGTTAAAATCTCCTCAATCCTATGTGCTCAGACAAAAAATACATCTGTCTGGTTTATCGGAACAAAATGCTTGGCATCAGCGCAGTAAATAAACATGCCAATTTGAGCTGATCCAAAACAAAATATTTGTTTTGAATTTGTTCATCTAGAAAATTGACAAAATTGAGCTCAATCTGCAAGAGAAATCAAACAAAAATGGATTGATTTATTTAGACACCTGATTCAGCAAGCCTTCAGCCTGGTTCTTGGAGCACTGTTCTGTTTTCAGTTCTGTTGCAATCCTTCATCATTGTCATAAATCAGACCTGAGGCTCTACCTAGGAAATCTCAGGTTGTGTACTCGGAAAAACAAGACTACATCCAGCAGCTATATATGACCATGCACCTGCTTCATCTACAGTACGACTTTTTGCAAGGAAAAGCAACTAGATATAGTTATCCAGAGAGTGTTTCCATCAAAGACCATCCATTCTCTGTTGTATTTCCCTTCCTCATTTACAACTACCTTTGAACCTCTACAGCAGAAGCAGAGGCTCAAGGGCAGCAGCTGTATTTTCACTTGAACCTATCTCTTTTCCCCATAACACTGGCGTGTAGAATACGTCAGAGGTTTCTTGCAGTAAGCACTCAGTATATGGTCATATAAATTTGAAATTTAAGATCATCACAGATCTCAGCACCAGAACATTACCTCCCATATCAAGACAAAAAGCATCCTTCTTTGACATGTAATTGACAAAAATAAGCATAGGCAGTGTGTATGTGTCCTTAAAGAGCCACACACTGGTTCCTTTCCCAGAAGATAAATTAAAATCCAGTTCAACAAAGCATTATAATGAGTAGCCAGTTTACCCACTAAAGAAAGTGTAGGTATTATCAAATTGGTAAACAGAAAACAATACAACAGAATAGAATAGTTTATTCTGTTGTTGTCATTGTTGTTGACATTTGTTTAATATTATGGGGAATCTCAGGAACATATTTAAACAACAATAAGGCAGAAATTCTCAAGGAAAAAATAATCCATATATGTCCTAATATCTTGTATCTTCCCCAGCAGATAAACCAATAAAATAAAAATAATTTTTACACACATATTCCATTCTGCAGCATTCTTCCCTGATTTTGTATCCCTAATGGCCCAAACAATGCAAATTAATTTCTTATTCCTTTCTAAAACTAGAGAAGTATAAAATTCTTATGTTGAAATGAACATTTAAAAGAGGAATACTCTGGATTTAACTGCGATATAAAATAAATCTCTTACCCTTTGCCACTAAAAAAATAAAAAGGAAAAAAAAGGAAAAAAAAAAAAAGGTCTTGTATTAGAAGCCCCAGTCTAGTAAAATCCCTTTCTCTAACTATGATACATTGCTGGTTTTCTGTATTGTGATCCTCCTGAAAATAGCAACTTTATGTTTAATTGATTTATTTGTAATGATTCTGGCTCAGGGAAGAGACTCTTTGAAGCTGATTGATTACTGTAACAAGCTTAAGATTTCGTACCACAACAAACCTTTTTGTACTAATAAACAGTGGGACAATAAAGCTCTGGGGCATGGTGTTTCCCTTCACATTAAAGTGAGGATTTGCAACATAAGTATGTGAGGGACATAGTTTATGTGCTCCCAAGAAGCAGACATAATGAACTATTTCTTTTAATGGCAGATTATCCCTGTTTCTATTTCCTGGAGTGAAGACCTCGCAAATTGATGTATCTGTCCTCTGAGGTTTTCAGAGAGGCATTATGGCATTTTAAAATATTAATATGAGAGTACATTTAGCTGAAAGTAGCTAGTCTGGTAGTCTCTTGTGGCTGCCATACAGGTCACCAGAGACCTCCTGTCTCTCAAGGCAAATGATTTACTCTAAGTGTATCATTAAGATATACTTTTTTGGAATTTATGATAGTGCTTTCTTACAAAGTTATACCTTTTCTATAAAAATTTAAGCATTTTTATGCTATTTTCTCCCTTCACTCACTGTTCCTTAAAAACCTGGTCAGTGTCACGGGCAAATTGAAAGTGCCACCCCCTGCACTGCAGTAGTGGGTCTGTGTTGAACACTGATTAGCTAGGACTGGATGTCACATCTTGTTATAACTTTACATAGCTGAAAAATTTCCTCAGAGATTTGAAAAGAACTGCAATTATTCCTCCAATGGAAAAAGAAGAAAGACAGAGAGAAAGAAAGGAAGAAAGAAAGAAAGGAAAAAGATAAACTCAAATGCAATAAATGCCTAGAGGCAAGAAATGGGAAAATATTAATCGAAAACATAGATACCCACAGATCAGCTCAAGAAGTTTCCTATTGTGGGCAGCCTAGTAGTTAATATACGGTAATATTAGTTCCACATTTTTCCCTAGATGACGGATGATACCAAGAGTCAGTTTGTGACCTTCAGAAGTTCTAGAAGAGTGTTATTGGCTTAGCTTAATGTTATTTCAAAGAGTCAAGAAAGTAGAAAGATCTAATTTCTATTTGCTGAAATTGTATTCGATTTGGTATTTTCACATTCATGTGCAAACACCCATACATACTGTCTTTTGCTTTTCCACTGGTGACAAAGAGCATGTAATTCTTCCCATAGATGCATTCTTTGGACAGCATGGAGATGATTAGGCAGATTAAGTCTTCACAATGAGCTTCTTTTCTGCAGACCGGACCCATGGCCAGCTAAAATCAGTGTTCAACTTCACAAGTGCAGGATCATGACCCGGAAGATTACAAGAGCTAACTTAAATACTAGTCTTTGTTTTCTGTCTTGAATTATTTAAATCTAAACTGATCTAAAGTAGCACTGTAACATATTAGCTGAAGTGCAGTCTTTCTGTAATTATAGTACCACATTTGCAGCATACCTGGAAGATTTCTCCTTCATTTCATTAGTCTACTTTGGTTTAGTCATGTAGACAAGGAGAGAAATAGACTTTATACTTGAATTTGATCAAGAAACTGAAGCGTCACAGAGGATGTAATAAGTTCAGTGGTACAGCATAGTGTTTTCACATACAATGTATCTCCAAGAAAATCATTAAGAATTTCATTTAAATATTTTTTTAAAAAAACTGCCATTTCTAGTATAGTTTAAAACCATGTTCTGGGGCAGAACCTAAAAATGTTGAGAAAGATCACAGTCCCCTCAGCTTCTAATGGTTTATGTCAGCCAACATTTTTGGTCCCAGGTATGTGTGTCACGGTTTTACTGCCCATTTCTCTAAGCACTAGTATCCTCTCCAGCATGTGGGATGGAGAGTGGCAGATGGGCCTGTGTTAGAGGCAGAAGACCCTGGGGTGTGTGCATGCAGGAGAAATGCATCCATGTGGCTTTGTAGCAAGGCATTAAATGGCTGCCACCTGCTCCTTCCTACCACCGTAAGGGCTAGCAATCCATGGTAGGAGAGGACGGAGAGGCAAGTGGGGAATAGCTACAGCCGTCCATCCTAGATGATGCATTCCCTTTCCAAAGCTATGGGATTTCAGATAGCTCTACAGACAATGTCAAGCCAACATCAGCTTCAAATCCCTCCAACCGAGCTGGGGGAGCTGGCCACGGACACAGCTGTGGCCACACGCCCGCCAGCGTTTCGGTACCCAAGGCAGAGGTGGCACAGCACAAACAGGCTGAGTCTTGCAGAGTGGATGTGGAGCCATGCGCTGGTTTCCTGCTGGTTCTCCCCAGGGGGAAACGCACCTGTGCTCGGCTTCATGTGCCTCCTCATCTGTGCATGAGGCAGATTGCATGGCCCTTCACATCTGTGGAGGGAAATGGAATAAATTTTTAGAACAGAAGGTTTGAGATCTGAAAACAAGGTCAGTGTTAATTTTAAGTTACTCTGGAGTACGTAATTTTCTGTTTTCAGTTATTAATTTTACATTCATGTGTATAAACAAAGTGATAGAATTCATACGCTAAAAATAATTGACATGGGAATCGTTTTTCTTAATACTCTTAGCTACTAATTCTGTCAAAATTCCTATGAAAAAACAGAATACTGCCTAAAAATTGTGTCCACAAAGTGACAAGAAAAATGAAAAGATATTAAAAAAATAGACTTTCAGCCCAAAATTTAAAATTTCTAAGATTTTTCTAGTTTTTTAGATAAATTGGATGATCTTTTCACTTCCAGTTTTACATCATTCTGACCTTCCTATCTTTTCAAGAAACAAAGACCTTCCGTTTTCTCAGTGGCAAAATATATCAAATAAATAAATACATACATACATAATCCCACACAGAAACTATCAGGAAAAAGAGAAAGACAAGAAAAATTACAGGAACAA
>VXBW01002919.1:156970-168896 GCA_013400375.1 Thinocorus orbignyianus
CTAAATAATAGCAATAAAAATAGTTATGTCTGAGGATGTTGGTCTTTCCCTCATGACCATATTTTATATTCTGGAAGAAAAAGCAAACAAATACTTTTTTATTAACTTGCAGTGGAAACTGTGGCTATGGACATATCAAAACCATTTGGTCTTCATATCAAAACCATTTGGTCTTCATTAAACGGCTATTGTTTACCAAAGGAATGGAGATGTTCAGAATCTTTAAACAGCTGCTCCTTCAATATCAGTTATCTTGCATTTGCTTATGCAGGTCTGCTACTAATTTAGTCCATAATTGACGGTGTTGTTGCTGCTTGTGCCGTTCCTCAGGTGGAGCAGCCAGCTCCTTCTGGGCTTACAGAGAGTTCTGCATGTCCACCTAAGAGCTAAACCTGGTCCTTCAATGAAATCAGTCAATTCTATTTGTATGTTTGATGAGTCATCTTTAGTTTTACCATACATTACTGTTTAGTGTTCCTTCAATAAAAGAATTCCCTCTGTGGAATAATAAATTTGTAAAATTCCAAAGCTTCCAATATCCAAGAGGTTAGGTTCAGAGCTGGATTAATCACCCAGTTTCAGTCATCTTAAACTAGTGTCACCAGATCTGTTTGTGCTCTTTGATAATAAATGGAGAGACTCAACAGGCAATGTATTCATCTATCTTTGACACTGATGATATGAAAGATGAACCTCTGTCCAGGCATACTGATTTCTATGGTGACTTAGGCCAACTTGTAACAACTAAATTTAGGTGGGATGAAGTTCAGTCTTGACTACCGTAAAGATGTCTTTTGACCTTAAACCTCTGCTTGTGGATTTTTACCAGTACATTTCAGTTGCCAGTTTTACGTTCCTTGGAGAAAATCTCTGAAGAATATAGGTCAATGCTCCCTGTTGAAGTGAGACTCCCATTAACTTCAACAGAGAAACCTAAGACTGAAACTATCCTGATTTTTTTAAAAAATGCGTATTTAAAGTTCCTTTAAGGATAATGTGTTAGTAAGTACATGGCCTATGAAACAGATATGTACCTATTTCCAAAGTTATATCTGGTTCTGGAAATTAATTTTCGAGCCTTGAGTCTACAATATATATATCAACCAATATCTGCTCTAGATTTAGTTGTGGTCAATGAAACTGCTCTTACTCTGCTCTGTAGTGTAAGACACGACAGAAGAGTCAGTTAACCTCCTTGTTATACACCTGCATATTCTTTCATTGTGTGAAGTGTAATTTCCTGATACAGCTACAACCAGTTTGTTCTTATTTATAAGCACTTTTCTCATTATATATCTACAATTAATTTTTAATATTATGAGCTGGTGGAAATTGTGATATGGGTGCACTGAATGTAGGATCCATTGCACTTATGCAATTGACATATCTTTTCTATGCAAATTGTCTGAGAGAGACATAAGTCATTCTTAATAAATGTGGAGAAAAGGTCTGAGGTGAAATGAGGTTGGTGGTCGGGGCTCAGATTCTAATAAGATAAATTAAGGCTACTCACTCAGCTAACACTCGGTGTAGTTGTCAGCAGTCTTGGTTTTAAAAAGAAAAGAAGATCGAAGAAAAGATTTAAAGATGGATGAGCCATGTAGGCTAAAAAATCCTCTCCTTTCAGTAGACAGTGATTCTATAGGGTCAAAGTTGAGGAGTGATGGGAAGAGAATTAAGAAATTTAGCAATTTAGAATGGAGATATATTCTCACAGGCATTAATTACATCTTCAGAAGGTATAAATTTAGATTCAAAAGAGCTATTTTTCCTGGACAGTAACAGAGAATCCTGCCATATCCTTGAAACTTTGGATTTTCAAGTTTCCGGTAAGTTTCCAAATTTCTGTGGAACACAATTTTGCTGCACAGTCCAGAAACCCATTCTCATGCAGACCTCCACACCGCTTCAGAGTGTTACATACGTGAAAGGACCATAGAACAAGGCCTTTAATTTTCAGACAGCATATTTGATAAATTATGCTGCTGAATCCATAGTGCTAATTCTCTACAGTGATGTTTATAGAATAGCTGGTATAACATACATAGAGCACTGTAAATAGGTCAGGTTTTATTGTTTATTTTAACAAATGGATAGGGTTGCATTAGCATTGGGGAAAATGTATAAATATTGATTTGAAAACCTGGCATGCACAATAAAAGAGCAACCCTTGTAACCCTTTTAGAGAAACCCAGCCATAAATAAAGTTCATCTCCATTTTTTCAACAAAACAATTAATACATAATTCATCTCGAAAGTATTATCATCCCTATTGTTACCAATAGCAACTGAAGTATCCTAACACTGCTAACACTACTCTGTGAAGATTATATTTATTTGTATATATGAAGAAGAGATGTAATGGTATATACTGCAACAACATTTTATTTGTGGTGGAATCTATAAGGATAACTTTTAATAGTTCTGCCGGGGCTGAGTGCTAAAGGATGCAGCTGACAAATGTTTGTATTATTCTGACCATGGTGAAAACAAAATCAATAAATGCATTTTTGAAACTAAGGAAACAGTTATGTATCGTCTTAGGTCATGTCTTGTTAATTTACTTTATATCTTCCTGTGCGCAGAAAGCTCTGTCCAAGAATATTAATGGTATACAGCTGTATATAATTAAAGCCTTTTTTTATTAAGTAAACTTTGTTTAAGTAGGATATTAACTGGTTGACTACAGCACATTTATATTCACAATGCACAAAGCTATCCAAAAGTTTAGGAGATTCATTTCATTTTGGATAGACACCAGACTTTATCTAAGCCTTCTGCTCTGGGAATTGGGTTTGAAATCTCACAAGTAAGGCTTCTAGTTATATTACCAGTACTGTCCTGCTCTACCAGAACTGAATGCAAGTGAAAGATAGCTAACACCTCATTATACACCGTGGAAAACGAGGGACAGGGTGCAAGGAGTTTTTTTCAGAGCTCCTTCCCAGCCATGAGTAGCAAATTGTTTAGATGGGTCTCAGGTACCTGACATATCACAGCCCAGGGCAGAGTGACAAAGACAACACCAACCACATTTAGTATAATCTTCAGGGCCACCAACTGGCTACTATGTATGGGTGGCAGCAAGTGTTGATTGGAAGACAAAAAGCCAACAGACAGATACCAAAAGGTAAACATTAGATACAGATAGGGCTAAAAGCAAAACTTTGCAATGAATGGAGGTTCTAGCATCATTTGATATAATTTGGCATTTTGGTTGATAACGTTTCTTAAATACTAAATTGTGATGCAAAAATGCTGCTGAAGTTTGAAAAGGAAAAACCTCTTCACCAAAAGGCTGGGTTTTTTTATGAAAGATGTATGGAAAATAGTTCCTTAAAAAGCCTTTTTGGTTTTGTTGAACAGAGGCTTCATTCAGTATATGACTACACTTTATCTTCCATTTACTTTATAACTAAAATTCAAATTTAGAGGGAGTAAATAAGAATTTGCTTTTCAGCTAACACAAAACAGATGAGAAAAACATTTGTTGCTTGGTGACCCTCGAAGTGTCAAACTATGTATAACAGGAGGCTGTTTACCTCTGCATTCACCAAACTCTGAAAAACTTTATACTCTGTTTTAATGGATCCTGGTAGTACTTTCATATCATGCACAGAAACAAAAGGACGTCAGATAATTCCCTCAGGAAAAGCTTTAAATTTAATTAAAAAAGTACCTTTTTGTCATTTTTTAGGGTGAGGGTAGCATATTTCTACGCAAGCACTTATTGACGCTCTCACATTCTGAATGGTTAACTAAAGAGGAAGTAACAGCTGTCTGTTAACACATAACAGTCTGTTATCACACAGTATGTGAGAAAGTTACAGCATTAAATTAAATGTCTCAAAATTTTAGAATAATGTCATGATTGAACTCTTGAAATATTGACACAGAAATGTACATTAATGTTTGGAACTGAATCTTGACTGTATCCTTTTCAGCATATACCTTGAGAAAATATCCTTAAAAATAATAAATATTAAAAATTGTAGTTGGACTGTACATTCTTTCATTTGTTGGCTTGCTTTTATGGTGATCTACACACCTGGAAAGACTGAAGAAGAATTGAACAAGATTACTGTTTCTATTTGACAAATTGTGTGAATATGTGAAGAACAGTTGTCTGGAGTCTAAGATACTTCTGAGCCTAGGGTAATAAAAACTTTTCAGTGACACATGGGATTTTATTTTAAATTTGTTTATTTATTCTTATCTCTAATACTTGAACTTGAGTGGTTTGCAGTATAAAAATAAATAGTGCGATTTCCGGCATATGTATCCCATATCCTAAGTAATGATTTTAAAAAAATCCTGAAAGTTCTACTCTTATTCATTAAATAACTTAATTTTAGGACTATTTTTAAACAGAACAGTGAACGGAATATGTAAACCAAATACATTTGTACCTAAGATCCAGTGCAAGTTATGGAGATAGCTACTCATGCCTTGAAAATCATCTTGGGGGTGGGACGAGATAGCTTGCTTTTAGCCTACAAGGAAATGAATAGCAAATAAAAGCTTCTTGAAACATGTGATATCTTCCCTTTATGCATAAACAAAGGCTGAAGAATTTCACCCAGATTACTTTATTTCAGAGAGGAATTAAACTAATTAGGAGGGTACTAAAAATAGATATAAAAAGCAAAATTGTGTTTCAGTATTAAATGTTGTTTAAAAAGTCTATAAAATCCTTGGGGGAAAAAAATGGCGTACTTGATTCAAGATGAATGCATTTCAAGAGTTTGAAAGATTCATTTTATCTGAAGTATCTAAAGAAAACTCCTCCTAGGCATAAGAGCTCTTCTCAGAGAGATACCTGAACTCTCACCACACCATCTCCTTCTCGTTTCTGGAAGAGTTCCTGTGGTCATATTTTCAAAGGAGAGCTACATAAGTAAAACACAATACCATTTTTCTCACCACACTTTAGAGAAAAGATGGTCTTTTCTCTAAAAAGCACTCTGTTCATTACCAGTACAATTCTCCCCCTCTTTTAAAATTCATTTAAAAACATGTCTCTACCTTCCATTAAAACAATATAATTCTCCCTGAGGTGCTGTACTTACAGTCTTCTGACCTATGCTGTCTAAATGGTGATATGAGAGACAAATAGCTTCAAAAACTGATTCAGATAACTTCCCTACCAGGAGTTATCCCTCAGATCCTTCTTGCACCCTGATATCTAAAGTAGCTCAGTAACTTCATATTCTCTGTCCTTGTTGTAGTGGTATAGGGGGAACTTCAGTGCTCCAAAAGATCCCAGTTCACGCAACCTGGTCCCCTAGGCAAAGTATGAGGAAAAAATTATCCTCTCCCTGTTGTGATAATAGACATATTAAGTTAAAATTCAGCCTAGAAGTAAAAGGATAAAATCAAGGAAACAAATAACTAAAATGAAGAGTTATTCTCAAGATGCAAGGTCTGTCAAAAAGACCCTCTTTAGTGATATGATGGAGTGATTTGAATAATTTCAATCTTATCTTGAGGAAACACAGGAAAATTATACTATGGCGAATGATATGAAGAGATAGCTAAATGACATTATAGTTAGTGATATCTCAAATTTCTCTTTGCTTAATTAACTAATTCTTATTCAGCCATTTCTGTTAGAGCTTTTCATTATTAAGGTCAAAATTTACCCTCATATTTCACCCCGGTCATTCATAATGACAGCGCAACACCATTAATAGTTCTGTAAGCAGTTTCTATTAACCCTTTGTGATGAATATGATACCAAAAACCAGTACATTAACCTGTAAGCTCAAATTGGAAGTTAACTGGAAATATTTCTGATCCAGCACACGGCAGAATCAGAACTAAATGTAAATACTAATAACTGTGTATCCAATGAAATCTCATAGTACAGTTTGATTTAAATTGTTGATATTTCTAAAAGTAAAGGAAATTTCTGTGTGTGTGCGGTTGTCATATTGCAATCAGTAATACCAGCTGGTTTTTATGACTGTATTTATCTATATCAAAACGTATGGGATTTTTGTCAGTAATTTAGCTTCTCCCAAACAGGAAAAAATCCCAAGACTAAAATGGTTAAAAATATCACACTAAACTATTGAACATCAGGGAATATTAATCTAGTTGCTTTAAGTTTCCAGTTCAGTCTCATTTTTTCTAACAAAGGCAGAAGTCATATTTAAATACTAAACTTCTTCCTCAACAAACGTCTTGAGCTGGGTTTTAGATTGTTCCAGTACGATTTGAAATCTGTGCTGATTCCCTATAAAAGGACAACTAGCACAGATTTATGTTATTATTCATATAAAATTCTTATATATGTGCTATGTCTGTAATATAGATATGACATATGTGTGTATTTTAGAGGTAGATTCTATTTTTAATATTTTTCATCTCTGAATAGTTCATGAATTTTCACTGACTGCATTCTTTCATAATTGAAATGTTCCTAAAGATTTAGCCTGTCACCTTCAATCTTCCTTTTGGAAGCATTACCATCATAACTTAAGATAACATTTCCTCAGTGATTTTCTCTAGCAGGAACCTATGTGCATGTCAAATCAAGTATGTCAAAGCAGGTTTCCATAGGATAAATTCAAGTTGTTTTCAGCTTCTCAAAAAAGGTGCTTATCCAGGTTTTGGTTTTACTAATGCACTTCAGTAATGAAAACAGAGGTATCACCATAAAGATCTTTTATACGTTTCACAGAACATAAACTAGAGCATTGAGTACTATTTCCTCCATCTACTAGGAATGAACAGAAAAGGAGTAGTGAGTGCAATGCCTACACACTCATTTAGAAAATTATATTAGTAGCTTGCATGTATAAAAGTTTGCATAAATAAACAAGTAAGTAGCAAAAAAGTGGATGGCAGATTATGGAAGACGTGGAAGTTATTGCTACTTTAGGGAAGACTTGGGTGAACAAATTAGTTCAGTCTCACTGGAGCTAAAGTCAACGAGAGTTTTGACACTAACTTTCAGACTGGTTTCCAAATTACCATATAGTCTAAAAACATAAATGAAGAAAATGGAAATAGATTATCAAGACAAATACAAACCAATAAATTTTAAAAGTAATTCCAAAGTTTAACATAAACCCTTTTAATTTCAGCTGAAACTCTAGTGATGTTAGAATATATACCCAAGCAGGAGAACCATTTTCACATTTTATGGCAAACCCTTACATTAGAAGGAGAGCAACGCAGACACCACTCCCTTATGCATTCCTGATGCTTTGCTGTACTCCACTGAAAGCATCTTAGATTGGGTTTCCTATATCATGACTCTCCCATGTAGAAGTCAATATGCCACAAGGCTTCACTTCATTTTCTGAAACATAATTTTAAATGGTAATAAATTGAAAATGGGTAGTATATACTTGAAAGCGTGGAGGAATAGTAGTGAAAAAGTATTAGCTGAAGTGTCTTATGTATATGTAGCAAGTTAAACGTATGATGGGGGATAAATTTTCCCGGCTGTTCCTGTTTCACAATGTGAATATTGAATAATCTGACTCTTCTTTGTTTAGGTCATGAAGTTTTAATAATTAAACAGTAGGTCATTTGAGCTCTGTTGTGTCATCAACTAATTACTACATTTATGTTTGTCAATAGCAAAGCCACAGTAGTATTTTAAATTCCATTTATTGTGCTTTAGCTTAATGCTTACTGTTACTTTCCTCCACATTTTTTCCCGTCATGAAAATTAACCCCCAATATATCTTTCTGGAAAAAAAATAAACAGTTCCCTTGCCAAGCCTTTCATTACACTGCTTCTTTCCATCATGAATTGTGATCTAACAGTAGCCTAGTAAAAAGCCAGGGCCTTTGAAGTGTTGTGCTAATTTGATTAATACGTAGTTACATCCTGTTATGATGCACTTTGCCTTATGCATTTTAAATGGAAAATGCAGAATGGATTACATTTGTGTTAAAAACACAGCATACTAAATGAACAGCATTCAAAGTGGGCTATAATAACAAGCACTGCAACCACTTTAAACATGTAAAAGGTTATTGCTTGCAGGTTAATGATAATTGTACCAAAATACATGTTTTTATAACAATTAAGAGGTCAATATAAATACTAGTGAGATTCGCACAGCTGCTGTGGGAAATACCTGCTTTAAATTCCTTGATTAAAACCAAAACAAAATATTCAAAAGAATCCTCTGAATTGGTGTCCTACTCATTCCCACAAGTACTCTAGGGCTTGAAGTCACTTCCAACTCAGCTTCCATCCAATCTGAAAAAAAAATTAACGTGCTTTCCCCTTGTGTTTAAATGAATAGTTAAATTCAACTTCTGTGTTGATACTAGGTGCAAGGTTTCCTACGTCTAGCAGGAGGCACTATTACGCAACACTACTACATATAGAAATATTTGAGTTTGGTCTTTTCCCTTTACCTTTTTAAAAGTAAAATACATTGTTTTATCATAATACCTTGAGATAATAATAATGGTAACAGAAATATGTCACGATGTTACATTATGCTTTAAGTCTACTGTAAGCAAATGATATATCAAATGTAACTGTGTTTTAAATGTGCATCAGTATGCTCTAAATAGTTACCTAATTATTGCACCTACTAAATTTGCTTACAGTGAAATTGTTTCCACCTCGTCAAAACACAGTCCTTTTGTGTACTCGTGCTAAAGCACATAAAATATTACACTACTAATGATGACCAGAAAACCTAAGTATACTTTTAAAAATTTCAGATATTGATTATGATTTGCATAGGAACAGCACACAGATTGTGTTTGACTTTTTACAGCTCTATTGAATGCAGAAAGATGTCATTCTATTAACTCATAATGTTTTCATATCTTTCAGTCTGTAGTGCCATTATATTTCTAGCTTGCTTGCTCTTAGAGGTTTATCAGACACCTCTCTCTTTCGATTTTAGATTAAAAAATATTTATTGTTGAATCATGTTACTAAAGGAGAAGTGCAGCAAAGGACAAAGACTTAGGTTAAAAAATATTAAATCACTAAACAGTCCAATAAAGCGTGAGGTCTATTTCTGCCTATTGCGTGGATTTGTTGCCAAATTCAAGGTGGCAGACACTTGTTACACTATCTGCCTCCCTTCAGATAGAGAAAACATGTCTACATGTCTAAAAGATCTGACAACATTTTGAACAGTCTAATTATTTTTTCTTGCCTATTTGTTTGCAAAACTATAGTCATAGGTTTTATTTTCATTTGTATTCCTGAAATTAAGCTTAATAACTTTCTTTCCTCAGTACAGACATGGCAGTTCCGCTTTTCTTTATTCATTAAATAATGAATTCTAAACTTTTTTCATAAGGTTTTCATAAGTTTACAGTTTACTTATAGGTCATCCTCACTCTTTTGCTACTCAATAATTATAATATCAACTCTTACCTAATTTCAGAAGATATCTTCAACATGATGTTTTAAATCTTCTAAATTTTCTACTTTCATCCGTATTTTCTAGTAACATGTCATGCAATGGTGATGGAAACCATCTATGGAATTGACTGAGGGCACACTTTAAAAAAGTCTGTAATTCCTGTGATTGATATCAGCCACCATAATCTGATCAGATTGCAACATCTACACTAAAAGTGCAATGAGGTCAGCTGCAAAATCTTTCCCTTGGCCTCCATGGGTTTTTGAATCAGAATCACCTAGTCCTATTACATCCTTCCTTGGCATTTACAGTACAACACTGCAATGACAGTATATCTTCTTATCTTCTGAAAAAGTTTGGATGCAGTTCTACAATAAGAAATTGAAAGTTAACCTTTTCTCTGGTTCTTTTGTCTTACTACATTGCAAACATCTATTATGTAATGCCCTTGTATAATGATATTTCTCCTCAGGTTTTCTTTATTCACAAATGTTTATACTAACAATTCTAGTGTTTAATCATTAATCTTCTTTTTAATTTTCTGATCAATATATATAAAACATGCTTTGTATAATCCTTGATATTTGCATGTTTAAAATAGCTACTCCTTTAAATATGGTAAAGTTTTAACCTGTGCATCAGCGTTTATATAATTCTACACTTTCTAAGGTTATTTCAAAGAATAAGCTACATCTCTCTTCCTAGTATACTTCATAATTATGCTGGCGTCATAGTAATGTCTTTATTTCATCATCACCTAAAGGTAATAACACATATTGAAAATAACGTGTGTCTGTTTCAGATTCCAGCCCCTAACTAATTTTAAACAGTAATACTCTGTGGAGACTCTGGTTCACAGTTTGAATGAATAACACATTTTATAATAGATTAATATAGTGTAAATTGTTCTAAGCCAGAATCAATGCACTTTAGAATATAACTAAGATTTTAATTTTTCATAAGGTCTTTGAAAGTGATTTCAAGCAAGTCGTTAAATATAATCATTCTGAATAAATGAATCACATTTTTAATTATGATTATCACCAGCAGAGAGATCTAAACAGCAAAAGTTTATGTTTTCGTATAGCAGAATATTTATAATTGGATTTTAATTTACCAAAGGTCACACTGATTTCTGGCCTCAAACCAGAGAAGATAATGAGCTGAGTGTGACTAATAACCTGAGAAAAACCTCTTCTCATAACCTCTCGTTTTGTCTCCAAAGAAGATTCAGAATATGCCTGAGGAAATGGAGCTGGACTTGGAAACTGTCAAGGGTGTTTGAAAATCATCACTGATAGCCTTGATAATATGAATTAACGACACCTTGCTGGTCAATGAACTCTTCTGGGCAGTGATCCCCTTCCACCTGAAAGCTGTGAATATTCATCCCGGAAACACTAGGTGTATTTTTTATTTATTTGCACTACATGACTGTCCTGGTTTCTGGAAGGGGTAGGGTTAATTGTCCCCTGGCTCTAGCTGGGTCACAGGTATCCCACCCCCTGTGAGCCATGCCCAGGGGCAGTTGAGCTGGCTGGGAAGGGGTGGGGGGACAGGAAGGGGAGAGGGACAGGAAGTGGGTGGTATCGTGGTGGTGTCTATATACTCCTCTATCCCTGTTACTGAGTTCCTGTTCCCTTTGTTAGTCTGTTAGGCTGCCTTTGTCCCAACCCAGGAATTCTGCATTTTTCTTCCAGTCCCCCCCTCACAGTTGTGGAAGGACTTGAGAGAGCGTGTCTGCCGGGTGGTTCTTCGTTGCCGACTGAGGCTAAACCATGACAACATCTAAATGCCACATCAGTCTTAATTTAAGACATTTGGAAGCCCATATAGACCAGTGGAATAATCTTTCTTGGCTTCTGCGCACATTCAGTACATGACTCCCACCACAGTTTTCAGTTTTTCTCAGGTTCTGAAAGACTTGAAAACCAGGTGGGTCACAACATTTTGTGTCTCATCAGTGAACGGATGTGACTGCAGTTGCTCAGAATTTATAAAATCAAAGACTTTAGAAAATAGTGACTTACCTCTGCAGCATTTCACCAGTGAAGTCTTTTTGAAGAGAAATAAGAAATTCATTCTGAGTCCAAACACAACTTTCTGTAACCAAATAAAATCTCAAAGGCAAGTTAATCCTTCATAATCTACCACAGTGTGATCCTTATACAATGGAACTTCTGAACTATTGAAATACAAATGTGAATAGTCCACAAATGCATTACACTCATTAAAGATTTATAAGCTCAACCAGACCTGTCACCATACTATCCATATATCTGAAAAGAAACAAACCCAAATATTCATAGACTAAAGTTTGGATATCTGGTATGTCTGATGCATGGCTTGCTTTTCCTGTAATTAAGATAGACCTCATTACTTATATCCAGAGACAGAAATTCTTGCGTCTTATTTGAGTTGTGCTGCTTCACCAGAAGTGTAGCAAAGCTGAAAAATAGAGGCCTTACCTGTTTATTCACTGATTTGGGTTGGCAGTGCCCTATGTGCAATGCTCAGTACCGAATAGCACAGCTAATCAGAATTACAGAATCACCTAGGATGGAAGG
>VXBW01002922.1:14059-35369 GCA_013400375.1 Thinocorus orbignyianus
GTTGGTCACCAAGTCCAGCCTGGGACTTGCCTGCTGGTGATGTGCTCGTCATCCTGGGAGCTTGATACGGTTTTGTATATACTGTATACTTTTTTTTTTTTTTAATTTTCTTTTTATTATTCATTATATTATTATTATTTATGCTTTTATTAAAGTACTTTAGTTTTTCTAAACTCCTGAATCTCTTTAATTTCTTCCTCTCCTCTTTTTTTCTAAAAGGGGGAGAGGGGGATCATCTGTCCTTTTCTGATTTGCTCAGAACCATGACAGATTTACTGCCACCCAGCATGGGCGTGTCTTTGAGCATGCATCTTGAATCTTGGGAAACATCAAAGGTTGATCCGTGTGGCTTTGTGCACATAAAAATCTATTTCAAGTCATGTATCACAGTAAGTACTTTCTTATTTTTTGGAGGTGGAGGGGGGAAGGCTGTTAAAAACATAAATGGAAACCAGATGTTCTACTGTTCTTTTCACATCTCAAAGAATTAATGGGTTTTGGGAACATCTTGAAAAGTCAGTGATCTTTTGAACTACTTCAGCAGGTTTGTCAAAGGAATTATAGCTGTGCTCTCGTCAGACTGCTGTATTACTTGTTTCAAAGCTCCTAGTCCATATAATTCAGGGGAACAGAATAAGTGAAAGCAGAGGAGTAGCGGATTTAGGGAGATGTATGCATGCCCGGAGAAGTGAGCAAGCAGTACCATGCAAGTGCTGAATGTAAAGAAAACAACCTCCTGTTAATGTCACAAGGCAGAGCAGGAGGTACCTGAACAATACAACTTTCTTCTTCCCACAATGCAGAATCACCCTGTTGTGTGCTTGTTGCATAAAATAAGGCTTCTTTTGTTTTCTTGAAATGTATTCCGTGTTACTCAATTTCAGCATTGATGATTTGTTACGCAATTGATCACCAAGGCTACATTACTTCTAAATCCAATTACTACCAGCCATTTCATAACTAACCACAAGCCGAGTTGCCCCAGAATAACCAGTGTGGCAGCACTGTGATGTTGGTCTGCTTGGTGCGGTTAGCTGATTTGACTATAGTATTACAACCCTTCTGGTAATTCTGCAGCAGTGATTTAGCCGGGACAAAGTGCTCCGCTAATGACAAGATATTGCTTCTGGCGCGTGAAGAGTAGCCATCTGCAGGGTCCTAAGCCAGAACGCCAGTGGGAAAAACAGAAATGGCCACAGAGGACAGAAAACACTGCCTCAGCAAAGCCAAGAACACAAATCAGCCATGAGCACACTGCAAGCAGCAGGAAGACAAAAGAGACTCTTTACTAAATACGTTCATTAACAAAGATGCCTCTGCTAGGAAGTCACACAGACCTCAAACAAGCAAACTGGGGACCAAAAAAATACTTAGTGTTCTAGGACCCCTCAACCACATTTGTTTTTTACAGACACAGTCACGCAAAGTGCACAAGTAACTGCTCATCCTTCTGTTGAAATGAGAAGTAAAATCTAAGTGCAGTAAGTTCTGGCAAATGAGAACTTTTATCTTCATCACTTAGGGCACTGCAAGATTCTTATAATCCCAGGTGTGAATCTGTTCCTGCAATGACTATACACCAATTCTTGGAACACTAATTCCCTTCCTAATGAGTAAATGTTTTGCCTCAGCTATTAAAATGAAAATCTTTGCCAACAAACACTGTAAAGAGGGAAAGTTAGGGACCTTTTAGAAAATTGCCTAAAGAACTATAAAGAATGAGAAATGAACTTTTTACATCTCAATATCTGCATACCTATCCTTACATTTTTACTATATTTCTACATATTTTGTTTTATACCTCTAATGTACGTTAGCACATTACAAGAACTGCCAACAGAACAGCATTTTGGACTGAGTGAGTTACGTGACTTTCAATCTCACCCATCTGAAAAGTTAAGGGAAGATTCAACACCTTGTAAATTCACCAATGCAGATTATAAATTACAGTCTGGATGTAAAGTTCAATTTGTAGCTTCTGGTGATAAATATTGGCATGCAACAGGCAGCATTATATGTAGTGCTGAGTATCCAGACTGACCTTCAGCTGAGGAAAGATAGAAGAGAGCAGGGGCTGGGGATTTAACTCAAGAGATAAAGGACGAAGACAGAAAAGGCAGATATAATAACCAAGGAGAAAGAAAAGACAGATGAGAAGAAGGTGGAACAACTAAAGAAAAGGTAGACAACCTATTATGTAAAGAGGCACAGAAATGGTGTATAAAGCCAGGAAGAGCATAAGAGGAACCCTACAAAAAAAAAGGAGAAACTCTATTTTGTGGAAAGTGTCTCCTGCCAAGTAGAAAACACTCCCTCTAAAGAAGAAAGACTTGAAGTCAGGAGCAGTGTGATAAATCCGAGGCTTACTATACAGGCATTTTGCTGGGATCTTGATTGTAAGCGTCAATGTTTAACCTTCAATTCTTTCCCTAAAAATTCAAGCTGCTGACAAAATACTACACCAAGCCATGCTACACACAAGCCCCATACCAAGCTATCCTGCACACTTCCATGGAGAAGGGAAACAAAGGTGACTCCTGTGGAAAAGAACAGGTATCAGATCACTAATGACGAATGACTGCATCTATCCTGTACGGAGAACACAGACCCATAATACCTGGCACAGAGGGTGCGCAGGAGGGGCAAGGGAGAAAATGTAGGGTTTGTACAAACTCTATAAAATGACAGTTCTGCCTCACAAGAAGAACAGTGTTAGAAAATCCCACCTCATCCACCACACCAGAGGTCTGCAGCGTTATCAGGAAATCATTCCCACACCCCTAGCATCACCCTCCTGACCTGATAACTGCCTGCACAATCAGCACAGGGGTTGAAGATTTGAAAAGCAGCTGTAGACGCTTTATTTGACAGAGGAGGAAAAAAACCCGATGGACTACTGAAAACTTACAGCTCCAGAGAAGACAGAGGAAAACACAGCATCAGAGCAGAACCATCACCCTTTTTGCCCCCCAGATACAAGAGCACTGCAATGCTTGTGGCTGTCCTGCTGTTGAGTTTCCCAACCACCGTCAGTTACAGAGCTCCCCAGTCGGACCCTATGTACAATTACAAGTTTTAATACTACATTTGGTAAGGTTCTCTTAATACTCTATTTATTAATAGAACACATTCACACAGGAACTTGAACACAGGTAGTTCAATTTTTAAATTTTTTTTTTACGTCAGTGGAACATTTCCTTTGTGATCTAAAACATCTGTTCAGCATTTCTATAGAAAAAACTGTTGAAATTACATTTAAATATACAACTATTTTCCCTTCTATGGAGTAACTGGAACCAGGTTTCAACAGCGGGTTTTTTGTGAAAGTTGAAGGGCGTTACATTGATTGCTTATCAGACATGGAAGTACTAGAGGGGAAAAACACACAAGTGAGTTTCTACAGGATACATTATGTTGGCAAATCAATGAAATTAAATGGCCAAAGAGGATATGACACATTTGTTTTCTTGGTAAAGGCCGGCTTCATAAAGATGATGAGTAGCTGCTTTTCATTAAATAATTAATAAAAAAACACATTAGCCAAACTGAATGTAATTTACATTTCAAAGCATGTCAGAATGGTTACACAAGTTTCCTGCATCCTGGCAGCCTTTTTGCCAGTTTGTTTTCCTCTCAGACAGAGAAAAAGCCCCTAGGCTTGAAAGAAAACACTGTAGGCACTTCTAAGCTCCTGAAACACACTTAACTACACAATAGCTGTTAAAGTGACATGCACCTCCTTGTCCAAGTGCTCACGTTGGTAAGCACATGCTCACAGCTTCGAGAATCCTCTTTCCTGCTGCCTTCGTTTGTTTTTTTCCTTCTGCCTCATTTTGCATATGTGAAGTTAGGCCACGGGTAAGAGTCTCTGCAAATCCTGCCTGTGCTTGTATTTCTCAGCAGGTTTAGACTGGTACCTGTAGAGACCATAAAAACACGGCAGTGGTCTGTGTGGACATCAAAGATGTCGCACTCATTTTGAATAGTCCCACAAAGAGCTGACAGCAGCTGGGAATCAAGGCAACTGTGCACATTAGTGCTCCTTCCTACACAACACGTTGAAGGCTCAAACATTACCTACATTTCAGGGATTAAAAACTTCAGTGAGTTACTCTCACTGTTGCAGGAAAAGCAAATCTACCGTTTTATTTTTCTAGAGGAGAAGATTCAGAATTTCAGGTAACAAATAAACCGTTCCTTCTGACGATTACTTTGGTGGGCACAAGTCACATTCTGTTCCTACACTTCGAAAGGAGAAGAGCGATACCGTATCTCACCCAGATCAAGCTGCCACAGGCAGCGTGAACTGCAGCCAGCTCATTAGCAGTTCAAATAACAAAAAAGTCATCCATAACTGCAGTATTAGACTGCTGTATAATGGTATTTACATACATTGAAAGGCTGCCATGATTTGAAGGCAAGATGTAGATGGCTTCTCCCCCCACCCTCCAATTGAAAATGTAGAAAGAAGAACAGGCTTTTTAGTGGAGCTAGCTTCCAAGGTATGTTTGGCATAAAACATTTTGCAATTTTAACTTATCTTTAAAAACACTTTTTGAAAGATAAAGACAGAAACAGACTTCCAAAAGAAAGTCTCCGTCATAAACACTAACAATTGGACATTTCTACTCTTTTTTTTTTTTTTAAATTAATTTGTTGCAATTGAGAATACTAATCATCGACTTTTGTATATCTGCACTTTGGGGCAATTTCTACATTCCATTTTCAGTATTGCTTACCGCTTATCAATAGGCTCGAGTGGTGAAGATAAGGAAAAAATTATTTTTATTCCATCAAAAATATCTGAAAATACAATTTTATCCAACTCCTCAAAAGCACGTTTACTTTTTAAAACACACACAACACGAGTTTTTGATAAATAGAGGTGTTTCCTTCTTCTATCTCTGCTAGAGGTTTGAATTACATCTTCTAAAAAAACCCTAGACAAATGATTTATTCACATTTTGCTCCCAACCCCTTTTCCTGTACACGTGAGGGAAGGTTGCTGCTATACACCACGGTCAAATCTTGCAGCAACAACCATTTAGTCAAAAAATTCAGTTCATGAACTCTTCTCCTTGGGTATCATTGAAAGGGTAAACAGTTCGATAATGACCATTGCTGCCCCGACAAAAATCTTAGGAGCACAGAAAGAACTTACCTCTTAATGCAGAGACAGACCTCGTTCACATCGCACACATCGATGACCTTTGTAACTGAAGGCATGTATCCACCTGAATGACCATCCCAGATGGAATAAGCAGCAAGAAGGACATTAGTTTACACACTCACTTTTAACTTGCTGCTAATTTCTGAAGAGCCAAAAAACCCCATGTAATTAGATACTGAGTCTTACAAATTCTGCACAAATGTGTAAAACACACAGCTCAACTATTATAGGCAGGACCCAGAGACAGATCAACTCACGTGTGCCCCAAAGTAGATCTTCTACAAGGAACGAACGTAGCTAGAAGCTTGCTGAATGCAATGTTCACAGCAACACCACATCTAAAAGCTTTTTTCCTGGCGCAATCAAAAGCCAAGCCTGACTTGTAAGGCAGTCTCTGAAACAACAATTGCAGTGGTTTCCAGCAGACTTCGTATCTCAAGATTTCCTGCCTGGTCCATTGTCAGTTATTGCACATCAAGTCTCACGTTTTAAGAGGTCTAGGTAGGTCTTCACTAGGTGGGAACATTACACTAAATCTGTCTGTTTTCAGTAACATTTATCTTCTTAAAGTCAGCTCTCTTCTTTAACAATGGGGAAAAAGAAAGGTCAGAAAAACAATGTAAAAAAAAATAAATTAAGTTTGTATCAGGAAGAATAGAGTGTGCAAGATTTTTTTCATATTCCAGAAAATGAAGAATTTACTTTCTACATTTACTACAGCAATTCAGTATTTTGTAGTTTTCAGTGGTACACCATGCTAAAGCCACCTATTGATCACTCATTTGTGCTAAAAATTGAGTACCTAGACTTAAGAGCCAAATGAAAACCAGGAATAATTAATACACTTATCACTGAAACGGTTAAAAAAGATTTTTTTTTTTCCCCACCCCACAGACATTTACATTTTGGGCAAAAATAGCAACTCTGAACAAAGCAGAGTATAAGTTCTTTTGGAAGGTAAAGCAAACATATATGAAGACTCAAAACATGCTCATCCTAACTGATGGGAAGAGGTCCAAAAAAGAATAGCCCAAAGCAAATGGCTTTTCCACTGCAGAAGAGCTGCTGTAAGTTGACAACATTCTCTCTCACCCTTCTTAAAGTTACAGATCTGAGACTTTGGCATAGCCAAGAATGCAAAACTCTCAGCAACGACAGCAAGAGTGTTTGACACAAGCTAACAGCCTAGTGCTGTTCTGAGAACTCACCATCCTATCTTTCACAGAACACATTAGGGCATATCCTTCATTTTGTACAACAAAACGCCTTCTATAAAATTTTATTCTTAGAAGAACATTATTATCTAATTTCTCTGATAGATCTGCAAGTGATGGTCTCCAACACGCACTTTGTTACTGCTTCAAGGCAACTACAACGGAATAGTTGGCTTCAACTGAATTTAACACCTTTGAAAATGCCAGTTTTATGCATTACAAGCTGGAATTAAAAACTGGACTGGACAATGGCATGCACAAACTGCTCTGAAATCAATGTTGTCCTTGCTTAGAGCAGGAATTTGGATTAGATGACCTGCCAAGATCCTTTCTAGTCTGGATGATTCTTTGATACAGCTCTCTTCATACCCACAGAAAATTTAAAAATGTAAGTCAGGAATTGAGTATTTTGCCCAAGTTGTTACATGTAGTTTAATCCAACATGTTCTTCCATTAGGAAATTGAGAATCTTGAAAAAGCCACTCTGAAGGGTACACAATAAAATATAACGCACAAATTTGGATTCCTTTACATGCCTCTTCAGTGAATTACTTCAAATTATTTGTAGTGAATTCTCATTTTATTTCATTGTTTCCATTCTATACACTAAATTTGCAATTAACAATATTCCAAAATAAAACCAGTTCCCAAGTGCACTATACTTTCAATTTCAACACTTACGCGTTTAAATTACATGAAAGTTAGATTAATAACAGCAAAGTAGACCTGCAAGTGACTTAGAACTCATGAACAGCAATACCTTTTCATTATGTTGCCATGACTGCTTTCCATGAGTGATAATTACTGTACAATGAGTAATGATTAAAATGCACATCAGTTTACAGTATTCACAAAGATAGACTTACCACGAGTGTGAAAAGGCAGCAGCCTCTCATACAATTTTAAAAGCAACTCTCCACATGCTCTATTCGCTAAGTCATCCATCCCCCACCTCACCCCCCTCCCCCACCCCCCATTTCATTGTATTTACTCATGAAACCAAGAAGGACTAAGTTATTTAGAATGTTCAGAATTCATTTTCGGACTGAAAGTCTTGATTTACTAGGGGAAGAGGGAAAAAAAATGGTACATTTCAGCAGTTTGCTTGCACATAAACAGACTTACTTCTGCTCCACAGAATATCTAACCCAGCAGAGACTTCAAACGAAGGACATCAGTGCTAGATAGTAAGCACATAATTGCATACATACCTCTCTGATCTAACAAAAGAGAAACTCTAGAAGTAGCCAATTTTTTTTTTACACTTTCTATACACTTTGAACACTGACATTACATACAGAGATTATTCTATTCTTATACAAAGTACCAGAGTTAAACTAAACCCCTGAAGTTATGAGTGGAAAGTAGACTCAAAATGGCACTTACACATGCACACATCAGTTTCTAATTTGCTTTATTCACACACTTCAGTTAATGTAAGCCTTGCAAACAAACTGCAAGACAGCAAAATCTGCATTCTGTGCAACTTTGCCCAAACCCACGTTTTTGTTATTTTCTACAAAGCGAAAGATTTCTCTTCATTGTCTTGTGCCACACTGCAGCAAAGTAAGAATTTTTCTACATACATGTAAATTATGACATTTATGTCTATTTGTTACTTTTATAGTTTCTATTTTGCTCACAGCTCCATTAACAGTGAAGTTGAGAACGTTTTTAAAAGACCAGTAGATCCATCAGACTCCCACATGCAAATTCTTACAATTACGAAAATAAATTCATTTGAACTGACTAGCAGTCCATATTATATAACAGATGTGATGTTTATAAAGCAGATATTAACAATTCATATCCATTCCTTAAGTCAGTTAACTGGTAAGAGGAAAGGTAAATCCCAACCACAACTGAAATTCGATCCCCTTCTGTATGACTGCACATTACATATTCAATGTGTGTCTATAAATTTAAACAGTACTTTTTTAATTACACTTAGGTATCTATATCCCCGTTTTTAAAACAAGTTGGTTTGTTTTTTACAGTGTAAGGAGAATCCCCAGAGTGGATTCTTCAAACTGCATCTTCACACCTAAACAGATTAAGAAACATTTTGAAGCAGCGTTGAGTAAATAGTTTTGGTAAGCTGTAAAACTGCCACATGCAAAGTATACTGTACTACAACAGCTCCAAATCCTTTATAAAATCCTAGCATTCCTTCTTCACGCTTTATAGTATTTATGCAGTCTCTCATTCCCTCATACTGAGTATTGATCGGAAGCACTTCATAGCCAAGGTCTGTATTGTCAATTATTGTGCGTGTCCCTTGAATATGAAGGCGGTGTAAAACGGTCTCCAGTGGGTACAGCATGACATCGGCACAAAGGCTGGCAGCAAAGCTAGCAATAAGTTCTGGAAAATATGCATCCAGCATGCTCTGCACAGAAGTGGAGCTCTCACTTGGAAGGTTGGGGGAATTATCCCTTTTCAGAACAAACAAAACAAGCTTCTGGATGATGGAACTGATGACATAGTGAAGCACTCCATGTACAGCAGTTGGAAAAGTCAAGACCATCAGTGGAAGGAGACGCTTGCTATGGGGTACTCCCATGCCCACAACTCTGCCGATTCCTTCTTTCACACAGTCCAGGATGCCAGGATTATCTCGAATTATTTCGCTCTACAAGCACAAAGAAATAGTTACGTGTGCTGCCCACTTCATAACAACGCTGACATCCACTTTGACACTTTATGACTGCTGAACTTTTTTAAGAGAGTAAAACATTTGAATGCTATGGTATCTACATAGCTATATTGATAAAAATTCTTTGCTCTAAGACTCCTTGATAGCATCGAAGTAAACTTGTTTTTAAGAGATGAAGCTATCTTAGAGAGCCTTCATTTAATGTACATTCCCGTTATTTGTGCTACTACCAAAGAGACTCAACTTTCAGCTTATTGCTGAAAGTATCAGTCTGCAGAACAGTCAGGTACTAAAAATGCCTGCTTCTGGAGCAAAACACCAGGACGTATCAATCCAATTTAAAAGTCCTTTTCTTTAAGGACTGTAACTCTAATCTTTGTACTTGAATTTGTACATGAATGTGCATACAAAAGACTTCCATAACTACAGATGAGTTGAAAGACCATTTTTAATTTGAATTGTTCAACTCTGAACATTTTCATTCCATTATTTTCCTCTAAATTAGCATGCTTTACCCATGCTTCCTTCTAAAAAAGATTTTTTTTGTGTTCCTGTAATAAAAATAAAGAATTCATTTAGTAATTATTTACTCTGTTCAGCTCCACCTACAATTGCAGCATTAAGCTAAGGACATTGTCTCCCCCTCTAATGTTTGTATAAACTTAGCGTTGATCATTTCTGCTACATACGAAATTGAAGGCTTGGGAGTTCTGAATGCCCAGGCCTCTGAATCCACGCTGGCTGTCCTGACTTCATGCCAGGACAAACCACCAGAACATTCCTCAGTATTCTGGGGAAGGACTAACACCTTGCAAAGCTATTTCAAATACTTGAAAATATAATGTTATTCCAGACTTTAAGCTCAAGTTAACAAGTACAACCGCTACTGAAGCCTCTTCTCCTCATCATTGCAGACACTGCACCTCAAAGCTGCGCCTGCTTTTGTCAAACGCGCCACCTCGTGGTTTGAAATGTTAAAGATTGAAAAGAAAAAAAAAGAGAAAAGAATGCCATTGATGAAATACATTTACTTGTAGAAGTGTCAAACTAATACTGTTGAACAGTATGGTTTATCAGAATTATGAAAATCACGCTGTTAGTAATGAATCCCACAATCTTTTATAGTTTCTTTTTGGTCATTGTCCTCCTGCAGCACAAGATTATAATATAAACTTGATAAGCCAATTTACCACCCAGCACTGATTAATACAGCATAAATAAAGTCTTCACAAGCTCTATCATTACTTCTGTGTGTTTTTAAACAAGAAAGTTCATGATGCTGTTTGCAGGAACTGGAGAATACATTTCATACAGCATATATAAACTTGTTCAGTAAAATATTTGCACACAGCTGAACCTATTAAGCCTAAAAACCACAGATCTCAGTGTAATTCTCCCCCTGAGCAATGCTTCACAGAGATGATCACCTGCCTAAAAGGCTGGAAGGGATGTTTGGGCTTTTTGATTGTTTTCTTATTAAGCTACTTTGTAGCAATGAAACTTTATAATTTATTCTGCAAACAGAAGATAGGCTCTGAATGATGTTCTCTTTTACAATTTATTGGTAAATCTGTTCCCATGACCCATCCAACACAACAAATAACATTTTTTCAGACAAAAATACAAGCAGTAAAGTAGCTGAATAAAACATTCCATTCTGCGGCCTGTTATGAACTCAAGAAACATGAGAAGTGTCCCACCGCTTTCTGGTTCCAGGGTTATGGCATACTCAGGGTAAAGCCAATCCCCAGGATATAAATTTCCTGAGACAGCTTCCCAAGGCTTCCACAAACTCAAGAGATTCACTCAGGCTGGATTTACAAATATTATTTTCAAAATAATTCAACAGGACAGAGGAGTAGGGTTTCTTAAATACAGAGTAACTTCAGAGAATCTGAGTTTGTTGTTGGGAGTCCATCTACACGCCCACATTCATAGACAGTTAATCTCACCTATCCTATTAGTCCATAATGTGGCCAGTTCAGACAAAACAGCCTTCCTAGTACCTTCTGGCTCCTTAAAGTTTGGATGCTCTGTGCAGAGCAGAATCCCATCCCTTAAGAGTACCTGCCTCTAAAGTACACACTGAAGCCGAGAAACTGTAGAAATCAGCCTTATTTGCCTCTTCTACACAGAAGACGCCTCATTTTGTAGGCATACACCAGCAGTTAGTTGTAGGTTCCAACAGTTAGATCTAAATCGATCTTGACACACTTAGGACTTGTCTACGCTATGATATTCTGACGAATGAATGACATGAGAGTGACTATCCTGTACCACCCTCTACACGAGAGCTCATGTTACAGTAAGAGTTGCACTAGGTGGGCTAAGATACTACCATGTCAATCAAGAGCAACTCGCATAGAGATAGGTGGAACAATTACCCTGGACCATGTCTGTGTAGCTAAACCTTGTCTCTTCTGCAGGAACGAAAGTCACCCACTCACTCAGAAGGACCATCTGCAATAGAGTGTTATGGGTTACCCTGTACAACTGTAGAATAAATTAAACTGCATCTTAAGTGAAAGGTGCAGATATTTATTTTCATGACTAAGGGAGAACTAGGTGAAAATTTAAAAGCAAAATGTAAGCTGAATGAAAGCAGTCCTGAAACAGTAGAGTTCGGTATTTTAGTAAACTGACGTTGAATTATGCAATTTGTAGTTGTTACAGGGCAAGGGGTCACTCCAACAGCTTGCCTAGCAAACTCTAAAACCTTAACATAAGCAAAACTTCTTTATTGTCTATCTGTTAGAACATATAGATACGACTCGTCCCTATTTCACAGATAATATATTCCAACTATTTATATTAAATATCCATTCTAATTCTAGATTTAGACTTAAGACAGTAAAACTAATATACCCATAATAGTTTAATCTCAGTTAATGTCATACAGCCTCAAGCAAAACAAATGCAACTACTGCAACATAAATCAGAATCCAAATAATCACTTCTCCACATGATCTAATCTATTAAGAGAGTATCTTTTCAAATTCTGTAAAAATATGTAAGTTACCTGTACAGTTTCAATCAGGCTCGCAGAATAAAAGGGCATTGCTATCACATGCGTTAAACTGTAGAAATTAAGAAGATAAGAATTAAGGTCATGACAACGCTATAATTTATCCAAATATGCACCTGAAAGTTGATAAAGTCAGAGTCACACCTCAGAGAAAATTAACAAAACATAACTCAAATACTAAAATGCACACCAGTAAGTTGAAATAAACTTTGCCTGAAGTTCTGTTAAATTCTCATTTCCACATGATCAGACTGATTCAGGTGTCTCTGATACCGTAATTTAAGTACTGAAAGAATCTCATCTTACTAGTCAGGTTCCATACAGACACACGGATCTAATAAGAGAAAAATCTCTGGTGTAATCTGGTGGTTCATCAACACCACCACAGTGGTATAATCAAGACTGTTCAAAAAAATTGAAATTTGAAAATTACTATTAGCACGCTGACAAGTAACGATAGCTGCAGATTAATAAAACTACTAAATATATGTTAGTTTAATGTTTAGATAGTATGACATAGAGTAATAACACATGCTATATTTACCCTTTGAGTAGAAGGTGTCCACCTATCTGCTTCAGGTTCCACTTGTGTGAAAGCTCCCTAAAAAGAAAAAGTATTTACTGTAACATGCATGATAAAACATTACTCTCAAGCACTTCGTCCATATGTGTCAACATCCAGGTTTCATATTGGTGTTCTACTACTGGTTTACGTTTCGGGATTTCCCATAGTGGAAAGACATCTGCTAGGCATATAACAAACCATGCTTAAGTTTTACAAGTTATTTAGGCCCATTAAACATTCTATTAAAAAGGCCTTCAACTATTAATAAGGTGTCTGTAGCTTTCACAGCTACTGGTGTGTTTTATTGGCTAACTCTGTAAGAGCGATTTTCAGCGAACACTGGATTATTTTAAAATCTCAAGCAGCTTCCTTTATCAACATGTATTTTTTTATTATATTTTGCTTTGGTTATGATTTTGTGTTCTTTGAGGTTATGTTTACCCTGTTGCTGTTTACTTCCTGAAAACCTAACTCATATTCCGACGCAGTTAGGCAAGACCACACCAAGGACAATAGGTCAGACTAGAAGATGCATATGTAGCTCTGTACAGACTTAAGTCTTTTGGCTTAGGACCAATCTTTAGCATATCCTGGTAAAATGAAACAAACCCCATCTGTTAACGCAAAGGTGACTTATGAAAAAAAATCCCCTTAAAGTATTATTTTCTAGTTACACACTTCAAGACACGAACAATAAACGTTAACCACATTCCACTTGACAGAAAATGTAACCCCACCTAGCTCAAGACAATATTCAAATACCAAATGTATTTACTATACATACATATACTCTAAATACTCTAGCTATGAGGTAGAGATATTGCTGTCTGAAATGCTGGATGTGCTAAACTATGTATTTTTAGTGAACTATAAAGTGTTCAGCTTCAGTTCTTGTCTCGGAATTGCACTCACCCACTGCCTGCAGCTACAACTCTAATCCAAGAAAGGAAACTCTACTTTTTGAGGAACTGTGTGTTACTAGTAGATACCACTTCCCTAAATACATAGGTCAGCCGCTGAAAAGGCAGGGAAGACCATTTACCATTATGTATTTGGGACACTTGGATCATGTCCAATAAACTGTAATACTTAAAGTGTGTGGAAAATGGAACCAGACAGACTAAGGTGTGAAAGCCCAACCTGTCAGTCCACTCGGTATAGCTGTTCCTGCAGTGGAAGAACAACTACAGAATGAAGTTCGTCAAGGTCATTTCATGACTGTTTACACACTGTTTTGACACATGGATGGGGGTAGTGCCGAGGGAAAGAATGTACTACTACATGTACTAATAGAAAGGATTGCTTCTTTTCGCAGCAGCACCAGCTTACTTTCCAAGCTAATGAACAACTGGCCCACAAGAAGAAAATCCTTGCTCACACTGAAGAAAAATCAGAACTATGAAAATATAAACACTGTATCACATCTCAGGAACTTAAGCACCACCTACAGTAGTATTTAAAAACAAGAACAAGCCACACAGGGAGAAAAGTGTATGCCTGGGAACTTCAATTATGTATGGGACATAGCTGACCAAAAAGCTTAAATACACACTCCCCACAATTTAAGTATGAAATGCTTCCCATGAATGCCAGAACCTGAAAAGAGTTACTTTTATTCACACGCACACATCACGACAGTTGTTTGACTCAGCCTGCCTTGATTTCTTATTTTTAAAATTGACCTAGTTTCCATGTCCCTTAAGTACTTTGTCCACAAAATAAAAATACACTTGTCTCTTCTGAAAGCTAACATGATTCTCAAGCGCAACAGTCCACTCAAATTTAAACAGTCTTAAAGCCAGCTACTTGCCTGCCTCCCTAATACATTTTCCAGCACAAGTTCTTTATTATTTTACTGGTTTCAGTGTGTTCCCTTGCAACTGTTAAACATCTTTTCCTAACTTTTGATTATCTTACATATCTCCTTGCTTTTCACTACAAGTTTCAGTTCCTTTATACAGTAAACTCTCTCATACAACCTGCTTACTCTTAAAATACCCATAACAAAACTGACAATAGGTATTATTAGAGTTGTCAGCCCTTCCTGTTAGCTCTGAATTGCTATAAAACAAAACACTTAAATAAAAAGTTTTGGTCTGAAGACTTTTATCAGACTCGTCTCTCAAAGCAGAAAGACATCACAACGTTTTACCATAACCCTGGAGTTATAATTCAGCGCAAAATGTTGGCAGTCACAATAAAAAATGATTACTGAACTATTATGGCCAGACATGGACACAGAGAAGTAGAATGGTGAATCTCTCTTAAAATCAAGCTACTGATTTTTAGTTAAAACCCCTTTACTGTAAGAATACTGGAAAAGATCTACATATAGTTGTTGATAAAGGAGGGCAGAAGATAAAGCTGACAGCCACACAGACTCTTATCCACCACGTCTTCTCATTTATTAATGCAGGCCATTCTGTTCTCTCACCTACCAGAGATAGTAAAAATGTTCAGCAAGATGTCAGTGCCGGTTCATTAGCCACGTAAGTTTTCTGTACTTAGATTAATGAAACTAGAAATTCTTACTTTAGAATGATATTTGCTAGTACCACACAATTCAAATCAAAATATCAGAAGAAACTTAGGAGTTCTTTAAATACAGTGGAATTTTACTGAAGACCAATTTGCTATGTTATTTCTGTAATCAGACCAGTAGGTGACATACCAAACACATGAAACTCCCAGTCTCTCGCTATTTATTAATTACAGGTTGTCTTTGCCAAGACAACTACAGTGTGCTGCAAGCACCTATTCAATACCTGACCGTTCTAATCAAATAAAATTTTTCAAACAGTCTTACATTTCTAACACTTTGCATTTAAGTCAACAACTGATGATCAATTTTTTAAAAGCAGTAAAAAACCAACCAAACCAAAAACCAACAAAACCAAAACATGCAATACCTTGGCAAGGGTGTAAATTCACTGATGATACCTTCTGTTCCCAGGGTTATGCCCTGAACAATGAAAGTACTGCCCATTCCTTTCCAGAGAGCTCTTGGACCCTGTGTTTTGAAATATGCAACACAGTTTGATTCGTGCAACGTAAGAATCTTTTCAACTTACTAATTTTCATAATATTTCAGCAAATTCAGACCACACAGGTCTACAATTCTACCATTAAACTTCACCACCACCAAATTCAGGTGACAACTAACTTTTCAGCTCTGAAGAAACTTTTGTTCTTCAGTAACTTCAAGCAGTTCTCACAATTCTGGAGGCATATCTCACACTGCTAATATTCTGTACTATAAACTTAACACCACTTTCTGCAGACAAAATGAGTTTGAGATGTTAAAATACATCTGTAAGAAATCCAGAAAGTCTTTTCTTAACATCTTCTGACATAAGTTTCAGGATTGCCATGCAGAACTGGAAATTCATGCACTACTACCTTTGGAAGTAGTCATTTGGATAATCTCTTCACCCACATAAAGATTAATTATTTTTTAGAATCCTAATGAAAAAAACCTTTCAGGGACTTTTTTTTTTTCCCCCCAAACATCTGCAAATCTTCCCCGGCACACAATTTTAAAAAATAATTTAAATAACTTACAATTATCTTCTTGAAGCACTTCCGCAACCATAAAAATAACAAACCCTTACAATGGGCATGTTTTTAACTACCAGTTATATAAGGAGTTAAAAGATGTCAATGTACACATGTGCTATAGCAAGCTTCACTGCTCAGATATAGCTTGGCAGCAAATACTGACCTGTGTCTTATTGATGCTGTACATAATATTGACAATAGTAAATGGAGTGAGATGATAATTCCGAGCATGATAGTTAACCTGTTAAAAATATAAATAATGGGAGCTTTATAAACATACTTGCAGACGTTACAACTCCAAAGGAAGAAGCTCTTCCAAACTAAGGACTTTATCTCTGTAAAGGTCAGCTAAAAGTGACCACAATATGAATAAATTCTCACTGAAATTTAGGGAAACAAGCAGAACTTTTATGTATTTCTATGCTGAAAATGCACAGATTAAAGCAAGCATAAGCCAGAAAATATTGGAAACAAAGCATTCTGCTTATAAATGGGGACGTGGAAGTTGCTCCATGGTCTCCAAAATACTGACTGGCTCGAATTAATTTTCCACTGCCTGAACAAAAATAAGTAAGCACAATCAAAATAAGTTAAATTTCAGAATGGAAAACAAGTATGCTACAAATAAACATTTGTTAATGTAGTAGTGTCTCCCTAGAAATGAAAAGCTTCTTTATACTCTACAGTATGAAAACACAGAAATACCACAGTACACAGAAGTGTTGACTGAATAGGTAATATAAGACATACCTGACACTGACGACGTAGAACAATACAAGGATGTGCCAACACATTTTCTGTAAATAGGCTTTAAAAAGAGAAGTGTATTTAAAGCACGGAAGTGATCGTAACTTTGTCAGAAAAGTATTATTATTTTTCTAAAAACAATGGACCAGTATTTGGAAAAACTATACATTATTTACTGAATTAATGAGGCATTTTTGATTGCTACCTGGTAGTCTGCCAATACTATCAAGAATTAAGTATCACAAAACCTCCCATATACATTCACTATTAAAAAGTCCCCATATACATACACACACATATACATATAGTATGTATGTATTTTTACAGGTAAAGCAATGTACCAGATTGCTTAAAACTTTCCCTCTGCAAAATATTAGGGAACAAAACAGGCCAGAGCCATAATTATGAAAGGATTAAGTTTCTATTATTACGTTAATTCTACATACCACATTATTTATCAAGACTCTCCTTAGGAAGCCTAGAGGTACTAACAGCTGACATTTTTTTCACTGGAAAATGCTAGTGCCCCAAACCAACTCTCCCTCCACATCCAGAAATGGTATTTCAATCAAGCCTTCACAGGAAAGTTGTCTCAGTTCTAAAGTAGGATTCCTGGTCATAGCCAAGCAGAGAAACTTTCCATTGCATCTCAAAGTGCCCAAGTGATCAGAGTACTTATCTGTATGTGGTTCAAACCTGGGATATGGATTAGAACAGCAAAACCTCCAGGCTTTGTTTAAGCATCACAAATAACAGCTCTGACCACCAAACTGTAAGATTACTTGGGGCAGGTCTCTTATGAGGATTTTATTCTGGATAAACAAGTACTAATTGGCACAGAAAAGTACTGAACCTGCAGTTTCATAACTTCTGAGCTAATTAGCAGGGATGGAACTTGCACTGTGCTCTACCTGCTATCTACTAAATCCTCCTGGTAGCCAGCCCAACCTCACAAAAACTAACCTCTTTCTGCATGACTTCTGACTTGAACCATGTGTGTCTCAACAAGTGAACAATGCAAAAGCAGATGCAAGGCAATTGGTCTCAGCAATGATAAAAATGTTGATCAGCTCTCTTCCCCAAAACCATGTTCATTTTAGTCCTAGTGGCCATGGCACTCCAGATATGGAAAACTTTGTCATGCTTAATTTAAATCAAAATTAGTTCAAAATTAAAACAAAATTAGTCCAAAAGGACAACTGAGCCACACCAACACATCTCTGCTTCTGGAGGATATCAATATATTCCTGCCTTATGGTCCCACTTCTTTGCTGGTATCTCTTGAGCTCATTCAGCTTGAAATGGTTGGAAAGAAATCAAGTAACTCTTCACAGGTTGGAGGGGTGGGACACTGAGATGTTTCTTCCCTCTCGCCCCCATCAACTCTATTTTAACAAAGTGAACAGGCTTATCAAATGAACAGCTGACCCTCCGCAGGGGAAGCAGTGAGAGAAGAGGGACAGGGAGATGGAATGATCTAATTTAAGCTACTCATTTCTTGCCAAAAACATTTTCCTAGTCCTTCTTTATCCCTTTCCTCTCTGGCAGAGTTAGCTGATGCCTGCTGGCTTTCATAGTCAACTCCCAGGTAAATACACCTAACTGAAAGAGCAAAAAAAAATAATAAAAAAAAATCCACCTCTTTCACCGATTTTGTGTTCTGTTTTAGTGATTCAGACTGGTTAAAAGAGGTTCTGATGAGCCTCAAGGGTGGTAATGATGGGATAAGGAGCAGGACAGGCTAGCAGTCAAGTAAAAGGTCCTCCTCTTTAAGCAGAACCTCAACAGAACTGCAAGAACCTCAACAGACACAGCTTCCCACGTTGGTCTACCAGGGTGACGTATTTGAAGACAGAAGCACTTTTCTCTGAGAAGTTGCACATTGATGTCAATAAGGAGGAAGCCTTTTTTCCTGTCCTAATGTTTTCAAGACAAAACCTCTACCTCTCACCCTTTCACAAGTTGCATCAGTACTCTGACCAAGAAACACCTGATCAGGTGAGTGTGACTGACACATCCTACAAAAAAATTCTTAAACTTATCACGATCCTTACACTTTCACAGTGTAAGCTCTAAAAACGTTACTACGCAAGTTAAAGTCCATCACTTTCCCAAAAATGCTATCAATGATCAGTGTCACCATAATAAAAATTAAAATGCTTATCAGACCACTTGGATAGGTCAACATTACTGTTTCAGCATACTTTGATAATATACGTGAAGACATTTTCACTTTCTCAGGAAACATTCATGTTATTTTCAGATTGCTCTGACAGGGTACACATCTTGAGCATATCATACAAGAACTTGTTTCTTACATTCACTGCTAATTAACTTTGAGAAACATTTCAGCTAAAGAGAACAGAAAGATACATGCACTCCAGGTATTAGGCTTCTAAAGGTATTTCAATTGCCTAAGTCTATTGGCATAAAAATGCATCACAAAAACGTACGCAGAAATCACAGAAAAGTATGGCATTACTACTTCACTACCACTGAAAATTACAATACAACACTTACCTTGCAAGGCCAATACCAAAGCCTGCAAATCTGTTCAACTGCTCTGAAAAAAATGAAAAGAGATTATACAGCAGTGATAATCACAAAGTGAGAGAAAATGCCATGCAGATGATCTGAAAAACTAATTTTATACTCTACTTGCTTCAGAATCTTACAAGCACTAAACCACAACATTTATGGCAACTCAGCAAGACAGGACATAAAAAAAAATATGGCTCCCCCAGGAATATTTGCACTTTGGACTGCATGTGAGTTTGTACATACTTTTATAAATAAAAGTATTCTTGTCTTAAAACAGCAACAGGGGTGGGGAGAAAAGAGAGACTAAGTGAATAGTAAACCAGAATAACATCTAAAATATCTAACTCTAAAAAACCACTGGAAAAGCTAGCATGCACAACAGTTTAGAGTAATTCTGAAACATAAATTTAGATATCTAGGGTGAAAATTAATTTTGAAACCAAAAATGGTAAAAAGAGAGAACTTCAGGAAAAGTAACACAAAATACAATTGATACTGTAATAAATATCAACACAATGCAAATTTAAGTCAGGTGTTTATCTCCCCTCCTTTGCAGAAATTCAGTTACTGAAGAATCATTAAAACTTCAACAAGAGTAACGGGTTCGGTTCCATGCTGTGTACTACCAAACATTTACATATTGGAAACTATCAGAAGAGATTCTAAGAAGGGTAACAGAACTGTAAAGGCAACTGGAAATTAATGCTCAGCCCCACAACCTACAGAGTGCAAGGAACTGTAGGCATGGGTAATGACAGTAACTTCAGTGGAGCTCCACACAGACGTCACAGCCCTCCTAAAAGGAATGATAAGACTCCCTCCAACTGCAGAAGCTGAATTCAAAGTGATACAGCAACTCCTAATCAGTCTTACAAAATGCAGAATCAACATGCACTCCATGAGTAGAATGGGGGGAGGGGGGAGGTAAAGTCTAAGTGTGTAGTAATATTTAAGTAGTGCGTTAAATAGTGCTTGTGTGGATAAGAGTCCAATTAAGGACTGTACTCATCATAAGACCTAAAAAATAACCACCGTGCTACAGCTCACTCATTAATGCAATGCAATTTCAATTCAACTAGCCTTTCATAAAACTTTGATAGTCAAGTATGTATAAACTGCTTCAGAACACCCTTTTCATTAGAGAAGACTATGTTCAGCAGCCTAGATTTAGCAAGTCTTTCTTAATCCACCTCAATTTCACAAACACATAAAACCATACTGTACTTCTGAGGGTTTCTGCTCAGCCAGTTTCTCAATTGTTACTGGAAAAGACTTGAACCCGGCTGCTCCCCCAAATTCCACAGTTCCAAGGTCCCTTCCCTATAATGCATGGGGGTGTGTGGTGCTGGGGTGGCGTTTACTTCAGCAGGTCACGCTGTATCACCTGCACTTTTTCCATACAGCAAGGAGGCAGGCAAAAGACACATCAGCATCGACCAAATAACAAAATGCCGGCAAGACCCGGGGGTGCTTCCTGCCCTTACAGAAGACTGGGGATTTCTGCAGGGCATCGCTGACACGGGCCAAGGGGAGCCGACCAGCGCTTCGCTACAAGCTGCAGAGCGCTTTCTGGCACTCAGTCCTATCCGCCTGTAACTACGGGTGAAGTGCAATAGGCGATAGACCAGGTTCTCTTTCTTCTAAATAACTNCACCCGCTAACGGGCGGAGGTCGGGGACTAAGCGAGAAGCCGGTAGCCCCGCCGGGCCCTCCCTTACCGGCGCCGGGGCCGCCCGCCCCGAGGTTGGGCTCCTCGTTGAGGCCGGCTGCCCCCAGCGGGGTCCCCGCCCCGTACGGCGGCGTCTTCTCCCCCCAGTGCAGGGTGCGGCTGCCG
>VXBW01002922.1:53690-64127 GCA_013400375.1 Thinocorus orbignyianus
TTTATATGTATATTGTTATTTGTTTGTGTGTGTGATAGGCCAAGCAAGAGTGGCTCTCAATCCTATTCGTACTGTTGCCCTGGATAGAAAACTCCCCCTTGAGGAAATCAGTGCATTGTTTAAGTGTCTGACTTCAAGTTTCTACTGCCCTAAGAGTAATAATAAAAATAAGTATTCCTCTGTGAGTTATGGTTCCATTCAGGATGAGAAAAAAAGAATTCAGTTTAGTCTTTTGCCTTATTTTTAAAAAGAAGACAAAGGAAAAGGATAAGAGAAATATAAAGAAAAAGAGAAAGAGAGAAAATAAAAATAAAATTAAAAATAGAAAGAAAAATAAAAGAGAAAAATAGAAATAAAAAATAAAAAGGAGAAAAAAAGAAAAATGGATTTACAAGTCCATATTTTTTTGTAATTGAAAGGTTGACCAGTTGCTGTGTTTCCTTTGGTGTGTTCATAAGAGGTATGCCTCAGCTTAGTCTTTTAGGGAAAAAAAACAAAACTCCAAACCTTCCATAAATCAAATTACTATAGTAATGGAAAAAATAACCCCAAAGTTCTTGATGTAAATCAAATAAAATCTGAAATTTTGTGAAACTTCTGTGCTTGGATTTACAAGCAAACGGAAAACTTTTTTACATCTGGGATGACTGCTCTCTTGCTCATCATTTTTTGCTATGTTTTAATAGCTATAAAGCACATAGACTTGGCTTACTGCCTGCTGATAACAGGTATTGTGCTGACAGATGTGGCTGTTGACATTGCTCAGCAAAAAAACTTAAAAAAATTTAAAAAAAGAGGGCAAAACTGCCCAACACTGATTAGAAAAACAAAACCAAAGTCCATCAAGCTCAGACAAAAAGGGCAAAGTCTGTATAGGTTATGGTATACAATACATTGCATTAATACCCTTTTAATGGATTTGGCAAAAGCATATCAAATCCTGTAAAATGCTGGATATATGATTAGTAAATACAAAGCCACGGATAAAACAAGGTTCCTACAAAATCAAATCAGTTCCCTAGCTGAGTTGGAGAAGTATATGCGGGAAATGGGAATCAGTACTGAAGAAATGAAAAGATTCTGGCTGGGTTAAGTAGTGACTGCAGTAAGCCTCCCTGCTACAAATTGGTGTTATCCATGTGTCTAGTGGTGAGAAATGTGCATTAAGGAGCTCAAAGAACTTCTTTCTGATCAAGATTTGCAGTGAATTCATCTACACATACAAGAATAGAGATAGGCAACGACGTGTGTGTACAGTAAGAAAAATAAAACCAGGGAAAAGTGTTTAAGATAACATACCTGTAGTAAAAATTCTGTCATTAAGACATCAGAATCCAAGCAGTGTTTGGAGACGTGCATTACACACAAACACACGTGCCTGAGCCGTTAAGTTGCACAGTGGTAGGTATCTGTTCTTGCTCATTCTATCACAGATTTCACATTTGCTGAACAGCAGCACCACCGTGTGACATTCGTGTGTAACATTTTATAGGGTTGCATGCCTGTATATTAACTTTATACTTTTCAAATGAGGACACAGATGTGTGTCCACAGAGGTCACATGAGCTGCAGACCCCCTCCCCAAATAATTTTGCTGGCAGTCACTTCAGCTATGCCCTGTTTCATTTGGACTTAATTGGCACATGAACAGCTGATCCAGCAATCACTCCAGTGAGCTGGACTTTCTAGATCGTCCTGCTGTACTGAGCCCTACTGAGACCCCACCTCAAGTCCTGTGTCCAGTTTTGGGCTCCTCACTACAAGAAAGGCATCGAGATTCTGGAGCAAGTACAGAGAAGGGCAATGAAGCTGGTGAAGGGTCTGGAGAACAAGTCTTATGAGGATCAGCTGAGGAAACTGGGGTTGCTAAGCCTAGAGAAAAGGAGTCTGAGGGGAGACCTTATTGCTCTCAACAGCCACCTGAAAGGATACTGTAGAGAGGTGGGGGTTGGTCTCTTCTCCTAAGTGACAAATGGTAGGGCAAGAGGAAATGGCCTCAGGCTGTACCAGGGGAGATTTAGATTGTGTATTAGGAAAAATTTCTTCACTGAAAGGCTTACCAAGCATTGGAACACGCTGCCCAGGAAAGTGGTGGAATCACCACTCCTGGCAGTATTTAAAAGATGGGTAGATGTGGTGCTTAGGGACATAGTTTAGTGACTGCTTTGTCAGTGTTAGGTTAATGGTTGGACTTGATGATCTTAAAGGTCCCTTCCAGCACCTAGGCAATATTATGATTTTCCCAGCCCAGGGAGGTGCTGGGAACTTGGCTCCAAATCTGGTCATTCTGGTTTACTTTGAAAGGACCAATTCTGTCATTAGAGGTACGCTGTGAGTGTACTAGCTCTTAGCATCATGAAAAATGCACCAGGAGTTACACTAATCCGTTGCCCTCTCTGGGGCTGCAGAGAAATACAGAAGAAAAGCAACCTGCAGGTGTCACCAACGAGGCAACGCCATGGTGTTTTTGAAGTTTAAGCAATGATGTCAGTGTAGGCTCCGAACAGACAGAAATACTGTTAGGCAGACACTCTCTGTCTGTTAAGAAGCAAGTGCACGCAGCCTCCTACACATCTGCCCAGTTTGAAGCATGCCATCACCTCTTCACAAACAACAAATACTAGTGATAGCAGCAAGGACTGCAAGAAAATAGCGGTGTGACAGAAAGGAGACTGTGGGTGATGACAGATCAAAGGGCAGATATCAGTGGGTTGAAATTACCCGTGGCAAGGTAATGAATCTGTCTAATTTCGATCTGCAATGCAGGAGCCTGATGTCATTGGCAGCTCCTTGGGATTTCTACTCCTTTCAAAATGAAGCCAACCCTCATGTTTTATAGGCTTTTGGGTCTGACACCAGCATCTAGGCAGATGAAAATAAAGATGACTGCTGCCACACTCCCTGGTGCCAATAACTCTCCAAAAGGTCATGTTTTCTGTTGCCACTTTTGGGATAGGCTGTGAGACAGGGTGCAAATTCTCAAGCATGAATAGGGAGTGCTAAACTCAGGCACATAGCTTTAAATACTGATATTTTGTGTGCTTTGGGTCCCCCAGGGTATCCTGTTGGACCCATCAGTTCAGAAGGGCATAGGTGTCTCTGTATGTCTTGCATTACACCTGCCAGCTTCTTGTGGATGGCTTGTCAAAGGTGTGCCACCTGGGCACAGTACTGGGTCTTGGTACTTCGGAGGTTTCCTTGCTCTGCCACAGTTTCTGGTGTTTTATTACCCTGTGCTGTTGTGTGGAATAAAGAGAGGAGTCCTTTCTTTGGGATCCTGGAGGTAGGAGCATATTTGAATACTCACAAAGATTCTCAGATGTGAAAGCTGGTACACTTCCAATAACCCTGAGATTATTACCACTTGGTAACATTCACTTGTGGCAATGCTGAGCATAGACAGATCTCTGCCAGGGAGTTCACAGTCTATGGATACAGACAGATGAAAAACATCCCAATACAGTTGCCAAGATGAATGAAGTACCTTAAGGAATCCTCTTTTCCCTATTCTTTACTCTGTAATTTATGTAGATGTTTATTCTATTAATTCATTCCGTTTTCATGTGGTGCTTACTGTTTTATAGCTCTTAACTTGCAATATCACACTGAGGTTGCTAAATGTGATCACCCTCAAGTTAAGAACTGGAAAACTGGCAGAGAGGTTAAATCTTCTTAAAGTCTTACAGCGAGACAATGAAAGATTTCCTGTAAAGTTAAAAGAAATGACTTAATTTCTCTTTGTCCTGCTTTCGTGCTCAAATAAGCACAGCTTTTTGCAGTAGCTGCAGTAGTCCCTGTTTGTCAAGTACTTTTACTTCCTTTACTTCAGCTGCTCCAGAGTGGGGATGCTGACTGTTCCTCAAAATATGGCCTTCACAGTGGGGACACACACTGTTATCTTGACCTGGGGTAATTCTGTATGCAGCCCAAACCTCTGCCCTCTCCTGTTTACTGCTTGTCCCCGGTGCACACCCATGCAGTCTGCACTGCTGCCTGTAGCCTGCCTCCAAGACCACACAGTCAGGGGAAAGATCAACAGGTAACACCGCTGATCATCACATACCTAACACATACTCCCCACCACCTTGCTCCCTGTAGCGATTCCCTACCTTTGCCTTGGAGACCATTGCCTGGTCCTACCTGCCCTTGCGTCCTCTCACAGAATAGTCAACATCTGATATAATAAAAATCCAATTTAAAGCAATCTCAGTCATTTAATGTTAACATGACTATTTATTTTGGGTTGTGCAGAAGGGATGCTGTTGGCACATAACCATCCCCTACAAAATTCCTTGCAATTCTACCTGTGATTTCTAACACAGTCCTCTTCCACCTGTGTAACCCTTCTGCTCTGCTCACTTTGTTCAGTAAGGTTTATCTTACTGAGACACACCTTGATGGCAGGATACATATAACAAGGACATCAAACAATGGGTGTCCAGAAGAGGGAGATCAAGATGGTGAAAGACCTTGAGGGNAGAGCTGGACTTAATGATCCTTATGGGTCCCTCTAAGCTTGAGATACTCTATGATTCTATGACTAAGTAAAATAAAATGTAGTTACTTATTAACTAATATGCAGAAAAGATAGCTTTAACAAGTTTATCCTGTCAGTGGGAGGAAGCTTTCACAGGGGAAAAAGGGGTTAATGGAGATGGTTGCATTGAAGATTGCGTAGCTCCTTCCTCTGAGTATTTCCCCCTCTTGTCTTAAAGAGTATGTGAGGCTGCCTCCCAGGGCTGACACAACCAATATGAAATCCACTCTCCCTTTTCTGAGAACTGTGCAGTTTATTGCATCCCATGTTTTCCTACTGCGCAGTCTCCTTGTATGATAGATTATTTGAAGCATCTCTGTCACAGGAATAGCCCTGGTTGAGAAGACCTAATGGAGACTGGAAATTTGACTTTTGCTGGTAGAAGAACATGCAGAAACTTGTCTTTACAACTAATCACTCAGAAGGTTCTTAGCAATTTTTCAAGGTTCCCTCTGGCAACTAGCAGGACATGTATTTATGTGTGTCCTCAGTAGAAGAAATGTCAGCTGTACAGAAGAGTGGTGCAGAGAGGTCAGAAAGCTTTGAGTAATGTTTGGGTGTGCTAATACAGTCTCTTCTAGGGTTCAAGTGAGGAGGTTAAGGATTCCTTTGTTCTGAACAGAGTGGAATTTTTTTGTGTAAGGTGAGATGTCTCTTCATGAGGTGTCTTGGGAAGGTTTTGTAGCTCTGATTTTCTTCCCACATTGAAAGCCAGAAGCAGTGACTCCTACCACAACTTGTTCTCCCAACATACAGAAACAATCAGGGCACAACCTGGTTAAATTGTACCAAAGTTGATGGGTTCACTGATAAGTCACTGCTGAAGGCACACTGTGGATAAGAAAGATTTGATGAAAATAGATGTTATGGAAGACACAAGAATTTGTAGGATATATTATATCCCTGAAATTCTCCATACTTGGTGCCATGTCAAAACAATCGGCAATGACAATGCTTACCTGTCCCATTTAGGGCTTTGTGCAGGCTGTATTGTTATTTCCTTCTTACGAACATTCTGAAGGAAAGTAACCATTGCCAAGCAGAGTCTGCAAACAATTTAGACAGGTTACTGGATGAAGGGCATAAAGTCATCTTTAGGGAACTGGATACTATTAAAGCTTTGCTTTAACTTGCATGCAGTAGGATAGCTGCCTTACGTGAGTCAACTGTGGTAGTTTGCAAGAAACAGATTAATTAGTTTTAAAAGATTTATTGTTTTTATGTCATTTAGGCTTACAATCCCTAGCGTGTGGATTCATATTACAAAGTGTTCGGGGGCAGCACTGATGTAAGGTCAGACCTGCTTCGCCTGTCCCCAGCCACTCATTCCTGTCTCCAGACGAAGGCAGGATTTATGCTGCTTCTCAGCTGTTTCAGTGCAACTGTTTGTGTGACTGTGGTATGAACTGGAGCAAGGAACTTCATCTGAATAATCATTCATTTTGGAAGTAACACTGGAGACACAGACACAGATTTTTAGCAGGGCTGAATTTGTACACACTTTGTAGGTCAGTAACAGAAGAGCCACTAAGGAACACAGGTGCCATCTCTGACCCTTTGTGAACTCTAGTTCCCAAACTATCATTTGGAAAGCTTCAGGCATAGTGAGGGGGACATTGGTTTCTTCATATTCAAAGCAAAAAGAGAAGAAATCTGGTTAACTTATGTGACAAAGATGTGCACACTCTTATCTTCTCCAGCTTGCAATGCTTTTGTGGCAAGAAACTTTCTGAAGCTGTACGATATTTCATGTTTATTTACAGTGAGGCCTGTACTGATTAGTATAGACTTTTGAATTCAATCAACTGAAGTGCTAAAACTGTGTTCAAGAAAAATGCCTTTTGCTTTAATAGCATTTCTGGTAGGAAAAAATCAATGTCAAAGGAAGAAACTGTCTGTGTCAGCCTTATCTAAATTTGTTTCATCACACCGTAACGTATATTTGAAAAGCACTTTCAAGTTGCAGAAGGAGAGTAAAGGTTAAGTATCAGCAACAATGGGCAAATGCAGCTGGTAACGTCATACATAGTTAAGAATATTATATGGATGTCATGCTCTTCCAAAGTTATTACTGCAGTTTTGTCTTCAAAACACTGTGGTGAATTTGTGATAGGCTTGACACAAAATGTCACTGAAAATGAAAAAGAGAAATTACAATTCTAAATGTGATGATGGAAGTGCTTGCAGACTAGTATTGTCTGTCCAAATCAATAGAAGAGAGCAAATGATACATTTTTGCTGTTTTTTTTCTTTTATTTTATTTTGTCTTATTGAATTAGTCACAGGCAAGCTTGCAGCTAGCAAAAAAACTAACACACTGAAATGAAAGAAAATGAGCAGACAGGAGCCTTGTAGAGAACAGAAGAGGGACCACTGGGAATTCCAAAATATCAGCCTTCTGCTGTAGTGATTATGCTGCTGAAATGGCAGATATGGCTAGATTTTCCTGGCTCAAATGAGGACACTGAAGGCAAAGTGAAGCTAGTTCCTTAATGTGCTTCCTGTTATGAGTGAGGTTACTGAGATTCATATGTGATTTCAGATTCATTTTTTATTATAAGTGCCTTAAACTTTCCAAGATCGACAACAAAACAGTCCTGAATAATGACAGGGGAAAGCAGGTGTCTATGGAGTAAGGGGCATATTTTATGCTTCTCTGAGGGTGGATTCACATGTGGAGTAGTGAAGGCATTTGGCAGAAATCCTTCCAAACTGCTGCCGATCCTTTTCCTTGGGCTTTGTGTCATCCTCTGGGTCCCTGAAAAGGTTTCTGTTCCTAGGGACAGACTATAGAAGGAGCTCATACATGTACTTTGCAATGGAAAAACCTAGAGGAGGCAGAATATTCATGGACAGGAAGGGATACCCTGCAGATCTCCATGCTGTTTAAAACTTTCCAGCCCTTTCCCATCCCAACTGTGTCTTGCTCTTTGATTTGCCTACCTTCCTACCGCCCATGCCCTACCCACTTGGCCCCATTGCAGGCCACCACCACATCACAGTGAGCTTTGCTTCCACCAGAACCCTGGCCATGGTGACAATAACTCACTTGCAGGGGAGGAAAGGCTCACTTGGAGCTTGCTTTCTCATCTTGGAGGGGGTTAGTGGCATATACTGCAATGTAGCACAGCACAACACAACAGCTGTGCCACCAGCTTCGGTGCTACTAGCTGCTTCTATGATCATCTGTGTCACAAAAGTATGCAGGAAGGAAAATTCACTCCATGACCTTCCTGCCCCTCTCTTAATGCTAGGGGTGGACAAATTGCTTCAGTACAACCGGGTTTTATATTCAGGTTTTCTCCCCTTACTCCTCTTGCCTTCACTCCACAACTGGTAACTCCCACATCAGTCTCTGGAGTTCCCTTTCCAATCCTTCATAGAAAAAGACCAGCCTCAGTCCCTCTGCTTTTTCGCACTGTCTCCTTTTGGTGGCTGCAATTGGGGAGCAGAAGCTCAATCATTTACTTTTTTCCAACCCTGGCACCATGCTAAATCCACCCAGAAACTTAGCTCCCTGTTACACTTCTGATTCTTGGGTAGTATTTAAGCATCATTACCTCTCCCTCTCCTATTATTAATAATCTGACTTTTCTAATCAGTTTAGGATGGAACATTGCCCATTTTATGTGTTACAAATAGGTTTAAAATGCTATTATCATAGCAGAAAACCTAAGCCTGGTGATTAAGACAAATAAATTCCTTTGGCAGTTGCTGTTAATCTCACCACAATAAACTGTAACACAGCTATCATGGGATGTTATTTACTAATTAATGTGAAATTACTCCAGAAAGAAACCCCAGACTTCACTAACACTCCCTCCAACAACTCCTCATTGCTCTCACATCATTTTGCAATGTTGTCTAGTTGCAACTTGTCATCTGTCCCTGCATCTGCTTAACCATCGGACACCTGAACTCTTCCAAAAGTTGTTCCTCCAGTGAAAGTGTAGAACAAATGCATGCTCTGCTTCTGATTCTGTAAATTTGTGCTTGGATAACGTTACACAGGCCTATAGTGATCCTGAGGCCAAAGGATTTGCTTATTCGTTAATACAAGGCTCCACACATGCGTGAATGTTTGCACACTTAGGGAATTCAAGTCTGATCTGTAAGAAGTTCATGTAGTCAGTTGCCCTATTCACTTCAGTTTTAGGAAGTCCTTCAGAGTAACCAGTTGACTGGTCTGTAGATTTGCAGTCCTCCTCTAAATACCTGGGGACATAATTATTTTTATTACTGTGAGAGAAACTTTTGGAATTAGTGGAATTGTTCAGAGTAGTAAAATAAACACATACATAAGGCTCATAAGGAAATTTAAGATGTTTTTCTGAGTTTGTTATGTCTCTGCTTTCTTGCACTGTATTTTTCATTACTAATAGGTCCTTTAATAGAAAAGTGATTGAAATAAGAGAGAAGAAATAGAGCACAACAGTATGTGAAACAACCTTTGATCTTTCTGTAATGAAGAATTTTAAATTTACAAAGTGCTGTTAGTACATCAGCTTGCAAATGACAATAAATGACATAAATAAAAGTTCAAATATGTTTCTGGTCTTTTTTTAAAGAACTAAAACCGCTGATATAATTTAGGAAACTTGGAGGGATTTTGATAGGTCAACTCTTGAGGAGATGATTCTTTGCTCTGCAATGTGACCATCTTGTAAATTTTTTTCTTTACTTCCAAAAGAGAAAGATACAGAAGCAAGTATCGTTGTCGGGAGGGGCCTGGGAAGACATGCGGCCGACTCAGTATGAGTGATAAAGCAAGCTCCGGCGTTNGTGAGTTTTCTTTGACTTTTGCCATAGTCATCTTGGTTGCTTTTTTAAAAAAACTGGAAATATTTGTTCATGAGGAGTTCTAATAATTAAGCACAGAGTAGTATCACAAGGAAAATTTAAAAGGTACAAAGGTACATACAGCACTGGAATACGTACAGTGTGGAACAGTCCTAAAATGACTCAGAAATTAAATACATTCTGTAATAATTACATTTTTATGCTATGGGCTTTTTTTTCTATTTTTTTTTTTCTTTTTCTTTTTTCTTTTTTTTGGCAATTGACATCACTGATTTATTTCAAGAAGAGCTTGAAACATCAGACATTCTGCATGGGGATTAACTGAGCATAAGCCCTATTAGTGTTGCTAGAGACAAAGAACTTCACAGTTTTTCTTGAACTAAGAAAATTGATATATACATAGGAGAGTAACACAAACTAGCAGAACAAAGGAAAATCTTATTTAAAATCTAAAATGACAATTCTTTGATGAATAGTTGAGCTTAAATTTCGGAACATGAGACCATTCAACATCACATTATTTCTGCATGACATAAACATCAAAGGAAGAAGAAGAAAAAAAAACCCCAAAGCTTTTAATGAACTGTCCTTATTTCTTTTACTAGGATGTTCAAATCTTGCATTTGTAGAGTTAATTTTGCATACCAAGATATTTTTTTTTTTAATTCCTAGATATGGTTTCTGGAAGTTGAAATAGTGTAAGTGCATCTTTATGCACACATCCATATATTCAATGTCATAGTTCATAAAGGCTTTGCAGAGTTACTGCACAATGACGTTGTTGTACAAACATATTTTGCTTTTATCTTATTGTAGCAGTGAAGATCTCAATTCTTTAACATGTAATTATCTGACCATCTATCTGTATAGAAATTTAAATAAATGATATAGACTTAGGATGTTTACATTTTTGAATAAGAAAAGAACAACATTTTGATTTTGATTTTGATCATTTTAGGTTGATAGACAATTATAGTACCTGAGGTGAAACAAAAGTACCTTTAGCAATGTAGTATGACCTTTTGCATGAAAAAAACACCTTCAAATTAATTGTCTTTTAGCAAAGGTTACATATACATATATGTATATACTTTTAATTT
>VXBW01002922.1:72345-124237 GCA_013400375.1 Thinocorus orbignyianus
TTTTTTTTTTTTTTTTAACTTGAGATGAAATTACAATTACTTCTATTGTCCCTACAGTGTAATATTTAATGGGATACAAAATCTCATGTTGACTATACATCGATGTCAGAGGAGGAAACCTATGGATGTGGCAGCTTGCAGAGGTCGCCTAAGGGACTTTTGAGCCTTTTGAGGCCAAGATCTGGTAAATGTCCCAGTGCTGGAAAGGATGGAAGCTTTGCAGTGTGCTTGAGGACCAGTTTCCATGGCAAAGCATTCTTGCTCTCCTTCCTTCTTCACATTCCACTTCCAGTGTTGCCTTCGTGCCACCTCCCCTCTGTTGGTGTCAGCATCCATCCAGCCCCAGAGTCCCATGGAAATGTGAAGACCCTTCTGATGGCACATCTGTTATCAAGAAAAGGAGGTCAAATCCTGGTTTATGGAAGTAGCGGTAATATTCCTACCTGAAAAACAGAATTTCGTATGTGATAGAAGTAAATACACATCTATGAACTCAGAAACAAGCTAATTTTTTGTCAACTTTTCAGCTCAACTTTGCGGTAGTTTACAAGCAAAACATTTTGTGAAGACTTAGGCTATTTAGAACAATATCATTATGAAAGTATATCTCAATTAAAATCTTACTTAAAAATATCACACTAATACATTTTGTATCATAAATGCAAAGCACTGCAAGTATTTTAATAAGGAAAAAAAAAGTAAACCTGCAATTTCATTTTCATATTTTTTCCATGTTTTCTATATTTTCCAGGTTTTAACTTGGTAAATCCAATCTGTCAGAAAATCCAGGACGTGAAAACTAGCTGGGAAAATGCTTGCCAGGTGCACAGTATATGCTGAAAGAAGACACCAGCCTATTTGCTATCTTTTGCTACATATAAATAGCATACATTATTTATTTATTTTTCCTTGTGGTTTTTCACATCCATCATCTCTTTCTCTAGCAGCAGAAACAGAAGTTTAAAGTTTTAATAATTAAAATACCGAGATAGTAAAAGCAGTGACACAAATGAAACTATATCAAAGGAGGCTGTGATCTTGTGTATTGCTATGTGCTCAATGACATTATTCCTTAAAAAAAAATATTAAAATTTCAGTTTCTGCTTTGTGAGGCTTTCTATTATGGTGGCTGGATATCAGAGGGAAATCTTTCTGCCAGGCATAATTAGAATTGCCAGCTTTTGAAGTTTATCTTAGTATTTACAGGGATCATCTAAAGCCCAGTCAAATCAATAGAAAAGCTCCTGGGATACATCTCTGCTGAGCAAAGCACAACAATATTAAATGATACCTGGCTCGGTGTTAAGTAAGCTGCACTGTGAAAAGCCCACGCAAAAGGCAGTAAGCAGGGGCTAGAAAGCAGTGTAGTGACAGAGCAGATTAAGCCCCAGACAGACTTCTGTTCCAGAGGCAGTTTGCTCTTGGTCAGTGTATCACCTCCTTGCAGCTCTACAATGCACAACATGGGCAAACCCCTAATATATTATAAAGATGTCTTATTTGGCTGCAAAGTGAAACAAATTCAGTCTGTGCCTGATCAGCAGGTGTGTTAGGATTTATGTGTTTTTCACAACATTATTTACCTGGTAACTTGCAGAAAAGTAACACTAATCTACTGCTTTGCTGCTGAACTGTTACTTAACGCAAAATTTCTCCCCCTAAGCTTGATCAAGGTAGAATACTTCTTGCACCCACCAGAGAGGACTTGGTGACGGAAAGGTGATGGGACTGGTGGCAACAGGCCCGGGAGTTTACCCCAGATCTTGAAGGCCATGTTTCTCCCAAAGGTCTCCAAGGGTGCAGTCACAGTGCAGCTTCAGTGGCCATGTACAGTCCGTCCCACCATACCCTCTACCACTGTCCACCACCATTTGTGGGACCATGGGTTCAGCTCACCAAGGCAGCTGATCTCTGTGAGAAGAAATCACTTTCCCCCCTTGCTCCCATCCCCTTTGGTAGAATTAGTTTCCAAGCACATGACCTTCCTGATCTGGTTTATGACACAATCACATGTGCTCAGTGCTGTGGTGAGACTGAGCCCACACCCCCATTTCAGAGCATGACGCCACGTCAAGGTGACAGGCTTACGCTACTGTGAAACTGCTGTCTGAGTGAGGTTTTCCTAAAAGCAGAAGCTTTTTCAATCTTATTATTAGTGATCATGCAGTATGACGGGGACTATTGGTATTTTAAGTGTAATTTAATAGTATTTTTCTTACACAGTGTAGTAAAGGGATGTCAAATCAGTAAATGGCTTACGTACAGTCAAAAGGATGATCTTGTGTCTGAGGTCCCAATCCTAATGCTTCCATAATACTTTAAAACATAGCAGGATAATATAAAGATTTTAACTAGCTTATAGTTGCATAAATCTAAATTTTTGCAGGAGAATTTTTAGCCATATTGTGAGGAGTAGCTTAGCTGGAATACTGCTTTAATGAATTTTATGTTCTATTTTATTCTCTCCATTAAAATCTTTGCAACTGTTTTGAAAGGGGAAAACTGTAAACACCATATCCTGCAACATGGAATGATTCCTTGTGGGCTTCCTAAAACAAAAATAGACAATGCATAGAAACAGAGTGGTCATTCAAATTGGAAAGATATTACGAAAGCAAGACATTTGACGTTTAGTAAGCCCCAAGGAGAAGGTTGTGGAGCTAATACAATTTGTCCTACATTGCAAACAGAAAATGTAGAAATTATAAAACACACTTAAAGCCCTGTTTGCAAAAGATGGACTTTCACTTTGAGGGTTAACCTTTGGAGTACGATTCTTGAACTTGGCAGGAAAAGAGCGTTGGCTAAAAGAGCTCAAAAAACTTTTATAGTTGGCACCCTAGAATGCATGTCTTAGTGAGGTTTGACTGCTTTTGGACTTGAATTTAGCAATCCATTTTTGTCCAAATTAAGCCTGGATTCATTTCAGTGCCAGAGTACTGCTCTACAACACATTCAGTAATAAAGAAGCGACCTCCTTTAGGGAGTGGACACGTACAGATGAAAACAACAGCCTCACCTTAATATATTTACTGATAATGTTAATTCTGCAGTTTTCCACTAGAAGTGCCTCGTACCTTCTCAGCAGTGTAGATGAAATTGAATTTTGTTGCCTTATGGATAGAAAAAAAAATAAGCAAGACCCAGATAACCATGCTTCTTGTCACCTTACGGAGGTTTGGAAATAAGATAGAGTGCAGCTGTGAAACTATCCTCCTCCAGCCATCACCCTAACCCTGCACTCTCGTCGTCTTCCTTAGGATAACCAGCAAGAAAAGCTTCCCAAGGGTCTTATGCAAACAAATTAGTTGGTAAGAACTTTTCTGCCCCGTTCTGGGGTGATTTCACTCAGGTCAGCCCGCCACTGCAGACAAATGGCTAGTTTTCCTCAGCTTGAAACTGATCCTATCTTTTGTGTCCAAAAATGCTGCCTTCTCAATAACTAAAAAATATTGAGAAAGGAAAGGCTCATTTTAATTCCTTGCTGGTGGAATTACCTTTGCATGAAGCCAGCTGATTGTGTCAGCCCACAACATCACTTATAGATAGATGGTAATATTTCTACTAGAAATAGTAGAAAGGAAAGAATGTTCTGGCACTTCTGCTTTTCGTAGAAATTGCTGAATATTTGCAAAATGTTAATGGATCTAATTATTACATATTTTCCTCCTTTAATGACCAGAGTATGCCAACATTTTGGCTATTACATAAGCCAGGGTGTTATAAAACACTTCATAAGTGGATGTCTATTGAGAAAAATAGTGTTTTGATGTAAAAAAATGGGAACGAGAAACCCCAAACTGGTGTAGGGTAAAACGTTTTCAGATTTCCCAGCTATTTTATTGTTACATTAGTTGTCATAGTAGTACCCTTGCACTGTCTTAGCTGGAGTTATGGATTTGTTAACAGAGGTGTAAATAACTGTTTTTGTTGGGATGTGTTTAAAATGCGTAATAAAACTATAATTATAGGTATGAATGCCTGTTCTTACTTAAGTGTTAACTCTAGCGATTTAAAGCTGATGCCTCATTAATTCCTACCCTTGAGTTTTGCATCAACAAGCTCATTTAATGTTGTCTCTAAAATATTAACTTTTCTTTCAAAGAAAGCTGTTTTCAACTTGTAAAAAAGATGTTCTCTCAGCTAAATGAACCAAAAATTTTTTTAAACTCCCTTCAAACTTTTACCCTTTTCCTTCCAAACAGGGAAAAATAGGTCTTAGACCTTTAGGATGTAGGGAACATGTGAATCTTTCAGTAGCCTGGAGTGAAGCAATTATGCTGTCTCAGTGCAAATGTGATTTTCAAGAAGGTACAATTTTCTTAAATTATATTTCTGTTAATTACTCTGAGCCATTCTAAGCTGTGAAAGCAAACTTGATTGCTCTCAACTATGAAATATGGAATAAAGGCAAGATGAAAATGGCTTTTGTTTCCTCCTTGAAGAACAAAAGCTTGAGAAAAATATACTGACATTATCAACGAAGTGAATGAATTAATTATCAATGAATTTTCTGTTTGAACCTTCTCTTTTCAAGTTTCATTTGTAAAATTGGAAATAATTACCTTTTAAGCACCTTTCATCTTCTATTTTTTATATATCATTTCTTTAGCACCTGTCTCAGAAATAACAATAAGTATTATTAAAATAGAATTTAATGTTATCAAGCTGAAAAGCTTTAAATAACTTCTTATTTATATGTTTTCTTAATTAGTCCTTTTAGCAAAATGACAGAACATTGATGGATCTTCTAAAATGAAAATGTCAACTATTTTTTGGCTTGTTTTTCCAAGCAATAATTGATTATGTAGTGATTATATGTATTTGTCTATCACCTCAGTAAACTTCTGATTGAAATGATCTATTGTAAATCAAACCTGATATTTCATAACATGAAGATGCTTAAGTTTTGTGAAAATAGGTAGTTGGATGGAGAAGAGGAACCAGTGCTCTACAGTGTGCACTGAGGGAGAGGGAGTTATAATTCAGAGCTTTATCCCTTTTAAGAGAAAGGAATCAGATACTCAGCCAAGATGTGCATACCTGGTAATCACTCTGTGTCGGAATGGTCGGAGTGGGAAGCCGTACCCAGAGTAACGATGAGTCTCAATGTGAGTATGGTCGTTCTCCTTTATTCAAGTTTCTTACAGAGTTTATATAGACAGTTAAAAGAAGCACACACTAGCAACAGCTACACGATTGGCTTATAGTCTCTGTTCAAACACCTAGAACGCTCACACAATTGGTGTAAAGTTCTTGTTTGTGCACAGCGATGTTTTTTCCCCTTTTCCCAACTGCCGTTCTGCTTATCTTGTTTCCCATGTAGCTGCTTCTTCAACTTTTCAAGGACAGTTCACAGCAACTTCTAAGCTCTTATCTACATCAAAGACTGGGCTGCTCATTGCAATCAAGTCGTGCCCCTTTTCACTCAGCCATTCCTCCACAACTCTGCACTTTGACAACTCCAAACCAAACCCAATATGTGCTGACTGTCAATCAGGTAAGGAGGCAGGGACATGAGAAGAAATGGGGAAATACCATGAGGAAGAAGAAATGGCAAACGCGATAGGATGGTGAGGAGAGTACTATAGGTATAGAAGAAGTGGCTAGGAGACATAGATATAAATCCACAAAAAGGAGGGCCGCCTGCTATGCTGTTCATGGAGGAATTCTTAAGCACTCTGAATCATGCTTGGTAAAATCAGATAAAAGGAAAAAATATGCGCTCACTTGCACACCAAAGCACCTTTACTTACACATAGTGCTTTAGGTAGAATAAGATTTATGTATGTGAAGCTTTATTAAATAATTTTAAACAGACATCATATATGTTTTGGGTTTTTTGGCAGCTGAAGTGTAGGCTAAAAAAATGTGATTTAGTCCTGTAGAAAGGAAACAGGAATGATGGATGAATGTGTATGTAATATCTGTGATGTACAGTCCACAAGGCTGATATGTAGGACAAAACAAAGTCACTCATTTTTTATTTTGTAGGAGAAACTGCTCTGTGCTATTTCAGTCCTAGGTGCAGGGTCATTCTCTGGTAAAAGGGAACTTCAAAGAGACTTGGGCTTGTGACAATGACTTGCTGTATTGTACCTTGTTCAAAAAATACTGACGTTGACAGCTACAAATTTTTGTGATGAAAATGCAAAAACTGAGCTGTCAGTTTAACAAAGTGCATATTACTGTTAAAATACCTATTAGAATATATGTTGATTTAGAATAAAACCTAAAAATTTTAGGGATTTATTCTTACTTAGCATTCCAGTACTGGTAGAAACCTGTGGACATTTTCATGTTATTGAAAAAAATGATTATTATGTAGGTCTCATGTCTATTTTTTTAAAATCTTGTTGAGGAGGAGGGGATTTTTATGTTGATAAGATGGGACTGTGTTACTTGTCAAGTCAGTGATCTACCCTTTTAGAATCAAATCAGTCCTCAAAACAAACTTAAGAGCAGGTCTTATCAGTTGGTACTAAGATATATTATAAATTAAAAAACCCCCCACCATTAATGCAGTGTGGTATGTTTGAACCACAAATTCCCTGATTAGCCACTTGTTGACTGGGTGGGAACTGCATGAATGTATCAGGCTATATGACTACAGAGGAACATGCAACTGTAAAATCATCTGCTCTTCAAGAATCCCCTGAAGCAGATAATACTGATTTGGAGATACAAGAGCTTGCTTTCATCTTGCAGTAAATAAATTAATTTTCCTTTCACTGGCTGTGGAGATCACAGAATCACAGAATTGTTATGGTTGGAAAGGACTTTTGAAACCAACAAGTCCAACCATACACAAACCCACAACCCATCCCCTATAATCTGAGCCACTAAAGCATGCCCTGAAATGCCACATCTACATGTTTCTTAAATACCTCCAGGGATGGTGATTCCACCACCGCCCTGGACAGGCCATTCCAGTGCCTGACCTCTCTTTCAGTAAAATAAATCTTCCTTATATCTAATCTGAATGTCCCCTGCTGCAACTTCAGACCATTGTCTCTTGTCCTGTCATTATTCACTTGGGAGAAGAGGCCAGCACCCAACTCTCTGCAATGTTCTTTCAGGTAGCTGTAGAGGGCAATGAGGTCTCCCCTCATCCTCCTCTTCTCCAAACTAAACCTGCTCATTTCCCTCTCCTCATATGACTTGTTCTCCGGCTTGGTAGCTCTACTCTGGACACACTCCAGAACTTCAATGTCCTTCTCGTAGTGAGAGGCCCAGAACTGAACCCAGTACTCGGGGTGAGGGAACCTTAAACGGAGGCATCTCACCACACAGAAGGTACCGGCCTACTAACTAACATAAAACACCGAAGAGGTTATGGGTCTTCATAAGGGCACAACGTAAACCAAGGAGCAAATGCTAAGGANGTCCAGGTAGACAATGTCCACAGCCTTCCCCCCATCCACTGGGCAGGTCATATGGTCATAAAAAGAGATCAGGTTGGTTAAGCAAGTCCTCCCTTTCATAAACCGATGCCGACTGGCCCTGATCCCTTTTGCTGCCCTGCTCTTGCTGTGACATCTCACTCAAGATGGTCCCCTTCATGATCTTTCTTGGTATCGAGGTCAGGTTGATAGATCTGTAGTTCCATAGATCCTCCTTCCAGCCCTTCTTGTAGATGGGTATCACGTTAGCCAGCCTCCAGTCATCTGGTCCCTCTCCTGTTGACCCGAATTGGTGACAGATTATGGAGAGAGGCTTGATGAGCTCTCCTGCCAGCTAACTGAGTACTCTTGGGTAAAACCCATTCAGCAGTATAGACTTATGTGTATCTAAGTGCAGAAGCAGTTTGCTAACTACTTCCTCCTGGATTATTGAGGAGGTTACTCTGTTCTTCATCCTTATCTCCAGCCTGGGAGCCTCAACAGCCCTGGGGGTAGTTGGTCTGACTGTTGAAGATAGAGACAAAGAAGGCATTAAGTATCTTAGCCTTCTCCACTTCCTTGGTTGCAATGTTTCCCCCCCCACTCCCCATCCAGTAAGGGATGAAGATTCTCCCTNTTCCAGCCCTTCTTGTAGATGGGTATCACGTTAGCCAGCCTCCAGTCATCTGGTCCCTCTCCTGTTGACCCGAATTGGTGACAGATTATGGAGAGAGGCTTGATGAGCTCTCCTGCCAGCTAACTGAGTACTCTTGGGTAAAACCCATTCAGCAGTATAGACTTATGTGTATCTAAGTGCAGAAGCAGTTTGCTAACTACNCCCATTGAAAGCTCTTTATTCAACCAGGCCAGCCATTTCCTGTACCCTTTAATCTTTTGACACGTAGGGGCAGCCTGCTCCTGGGCCGTTAAGGTGTCCTTCTTGAAGAGCATCCAACCTTCACCTAAAAGATTGGTTTATAATCTCTGTATACCCATCCTTGCCTATCAGTGCTCCCTATATTGTGTTTCCAGCACAGGGATCACACTAACAAAAATGTGCGTCCAAGTTCTTTAATCCATAGAACTTGGTATTAGAGAAGTGCTGATCCACCATCCTCTTTGAGCTAATGTGGCCCCCTCTGCCAGGAGTCAGGGATGAGCAAGGCTTTTCAGGGTTGCGTTGTACAAACTCTGCCCTGTTGGTAAAATTCCTGTTAACACATATACAACAACAGCCCAAACTGAAATTATAAACATCAGCCCAAACTGAAAGTATAAACATCAGCTATGGAGAAATTGCTGCTGCCACTGATGACTATGTAATATCCTTCTGATATTATGACTACCTCTGCCTGTCAGGCAGCAGTAGCAGTGCAGACTTGTGAAGCAAAGGAAGAATCTTTTTCTCCAAAGTAAAAGACTTTACTCACACTGTCTCTGAACATAGGTCTGCCAAGACTGCATCTAAATGCCTGGGTTGGTGCCAGGCCTGCCATCTGCTCCATCCCCAGGAAAGGGACCATACAAAAGATAGCAGAGCAAATGACCAATGAGATAAACAAGGTAGTCATAAATTCTAGATTGTTTTTTCCCTTTTTCTGTTATAATTCTCATTTATATGCCACATCACTTTTTTTTCAGTCCATACCAAATCCTTTGCATTTCCGTCAGACTTACCTGTCCATGCTGTCCTTTGCTGAGAGGATTCCCGTCTGCTGAGTTAGAGCTCCCTGGATTAGGGCAGCAGTATGTGACAACATCCTGTACTAGCTGAGCCACTATAGCTCCTGTCCTGCCTCTGGTGCCTGTGATGCTGAAAATCTACTGTCTTTGTGTAACTGTGGATTGATCTGCGCTGCTCCAGGATCTCTATCGAGCTCTAAGGCAGTTGCTGCTCAACCGGCCATCCCTAGTGCACTTTTCTGTTGTCCTTCCATGTGGTGGCTGCTCTTCCTCAGCCTTTTGGATACAGAAACAGCCAATGGTACCTAAGAAATAAGCGCAAGGGTGCCCTGAAGTGTTGTGTTCATTACTTCTTGCATGTGGTATATAATAATAGTGTGTTGCTTGGCAAACTTACAAACATGTTCTGGGATGCTGCTCTCAGGTTATCTTTACTACCTCTATATTAGTCTGTTTCTGTTGACTAGACAAGTTTTTTTTAATTGTCCTGAAACCTGGTACGTCTCATGTTAGCCCAGCTGGGTCCACCGCTAAATGGAAACTTCCCCTTTCTGCAACTTTGGACTCTCACCAAACTCTACATAGTCTTTCTTGCTTATCTATTTTTCACCTTTTCTGGAGTTTCCATGAAAATCCAGTAGATTTCTCTCTTCTTTGTTGTTGCTGCTTACACTGTTGCTATTCCAGGCACAAAGCCAGGTGCGCGAACAAGTGTAATTTACAGATTGCTATCACCATAAGAGGTGCCTTATTTGGGAGATGCCCGGGTGGCAGGTCCTGGCATTACAAAAATCAATGGTTATGTAAAGAGCAAAACGCTTATTGCAGCTGTCAGTAAGGGCTGAATTCTGTACGGTTTGGGCCATATCCTAAATGCCTAGAATAACATTGGTATGAACAGAGAATCTCTGTAGACCCAGATTTGGGCCCGTATCTGAATGCAGCTGCCTCACAAGGGAAGACAGCAAGTGTTTCTTGGTGGTAGTAGGGGAATTCAGGTGAGGAGCTTCCGAACAGCAAAACATTTGGATCAGTGTTAAGTAATCCACTTTTAGAAAGATAAATTGCACTCTGATTTCCGGTCTCTCTTGAGATCTCTAGGTGTTGCTGTACTATAAATAATAATGGCACTTCTTTTGACAAGTGAAGGAGGTTGAGAAATTGACTGGAAGAAAGACTGATTCTTTCATCGTATAACATATGGATGATGGAAATGGGGGAGAGGATGTGCTGAACTTGAAAGATTTGCGTGAGGCTGTGGTTCCACTCTTCCTTGCAGGATTTGTGAGATTTTCTTTCCTACATAGAAATTGGCAGACAAAGCAGATAAAGTAAAGATTAAAGCACAATGACAGGCAAATTTGGAGAAATTTGCATAGTAACTGCTTGGCTAAGTTTTGCCTGTGAGATCTGTAAATCTGTCATTTTCATGAGGAGAAGATTCACAGAAATCATTAGCCAAAATCTGAGAAATCTATCTCTTGTTTTCACATAAAAAGCAGTTGAAAGAAAAATTTAGCTATCTTTTCAACAATGAAAAGCAACACTGTCTTTCCAGCCACAATTTTGTATGGCTGCTTTCACTCATGTAACAGAAAAAATCAGTACATCTAGTAGAATTTGATTTCACAAACTTTTAAAAGATGACACTATCTTCAGAAGAGGTTTTGTTATACTTTCTCAACAGACTCTTTGGTGCTAATCTAGACAATTTTACATGAAACTCAGTAACATCTTATCACAAAAAATCCGTAGTAGTTCAATACAGTTTATCAGGGAGAAAACATCACTTCTGAAACATCCTGTGGTTTTACACATTCATAATTCAGCTACTGTAATATATGCTAATAAAATACCTACTATAAACTCACAAAACATTCAAGATTGACCCTAATGAATTAATTTGCTGTTTTGTTTATGCTGTAGAAGCCTTGGTGATCCTTTTAATTTCTTTGGACCATCTTCTGATGAATCCAAACAGGTCTCTGCTTTATTTTCCATCACAGAGTCTCTTTTGTTTAAAACCTGCCATGATGTAGGACTTGTATTCAAGAAAACTCAAGTTAGCAAAGGTTACACAACTCTTAAAGTTGTCATTCACTTTCCAGAAGATGTTTCCAGATTATATTGAAAAATGTATACTGATGTTATGAAAACCATGTAGACACTTTGAAATTACACCTTTCGAAAGTGAGTAGAATTCAGTCAACTTGTTAAAGTGCTTTCCTGTCAGTACTTGAATTTATTGTCCCTGTTTGTTCATGTCATCTGTTTATTATCTGTGGTGCTAAATACTTGTATTTGTAGAATACTAAATGAATACTGGAAAAAAATAAATCCTCTTTTACAGATTATTTGACAGAACATTGTAAAATGCATCTACTGTTTATATGGAATTTATCCTGCCTTTAATGATTGTGTTTATTGATAAATCATTTGAACTCTTTATTAACACATCTGCACTTTCCATAACCAAGATACAGAGTGTCAGGATACATTTTTAAAAATTCATCAGCAAGAAAACTATGCACATCCAAGCACACATGATTATCCAGATTAGAACCTCCTCCTTTAAAATTCTAAGTAAATATTTCTGTGTAAGACTTTCTACGTAAGACTTTCTTTATGCTTACCTCTTTACTTTTGCATGAGTTCTGGAATCATTTTTCTTTCCATTTTCCCTGTTAAATCTTAAATGAAAAATTAAATGTTCCTCAGATCTTTGAAAGGGCATTCACCTTTCAACATTGCTCATAGATGGAAAATTTGCTGTAAAAGAAGATTTGACGTGGCAAGAGGACAGCTGCAGACAAACTATTTTGCAGAGAAGATAGAAATCAATGATTTATGCCAGCTGGATTTAAATAATTAGAAAGATGCTTTGAGATTTCCAGGGTGCATTGGTGCTGAATTTGACAGAAACCTTACTGTTGCAGGAGAAAAGCATGTAAAAGTTCCAGTGGATCATGAGGCTAGTAAACATTATGGAAAGATCTAGGAACAGTGGAGAATAATGTAGTGTTTGTAGGTTTTTGTGGTATTTAGATTTTGCTCATTTTTTGAGATCTGAAATTTCTTCCCTTTAGACTTTATCTAGGCTTGTAAGATCAACATATGTTTTAGTACATTTTTCAACTTTCCTAGCTTTTAAAAATTCTGGTAGAGGGGCTCATCAGGGCCAACAGCTGGTTATTTGATAAATTTTTCTTCTTCCTATGAAAGTTTTATTTGCAATAAAAAGCACCTAGCAGGGAATCTGCAGAAAGACTTACTTTTTAAAAGCTTCTCTTTTTAGCAGTATGAATAATTCTGTGGTTTGGAGCTCTTCAGATATTTCTTTTTAAAAAATATTATACATGAGGTAGCCTCTTTGAAGTGCATTGCAGTCACATTCTTCTGTTTAAGGTATGAAAGCTGGAAATTAATTTATTTTCTGAATTTTTGTGCTAAATTATCAGCAAGAAAAGGGACAGGACAGCCCAGTCTTGATCATATTGAAGCTGGTGAGATTTTCTGTCACTGACATGAAAGTCATCGAAACTGAGAGCTGCAGAATATTTCTTAGTGCAGGCTTGAATTTACTCTTATGTTAATTGCTGTGAATGTAGAAAAGATGAAGAGAAGAATGGGATTATATAAAAAAAAAAAGTTTGTGAAAGTGAAATCTAGCCTTGTGAGTTTATCCCATGGTCTGCACGAATCCTGCTGCCAGATTGAGCTGCTTCTGCCCTTAGCATTTTCTCGCAATTTTTTCACATGGAGTAACTTCAGTATTTTCATACTTCAGGACTGTTGAGCTAGAAAAAAGTATCAGCCCCTCGGCCTTATGTACACAGGTTACTACTAATAGGAAAAAAACTGTCATTGCACTAATAATTGGTGGGGGGTGGAGTGCAAAGGGGAAGGAAAAGTATCCACAGCTCAGGAATGGTCAGGCTTGGGACCATCTCTCTGCCTTACACCTGGCTATTCATTTTGCTGTGCAATAGATCTCCAAATTTCCAAGATGTTTATAATAGAAGATATCCATTATATTCCATGTTACAGCCAGAATTCCCTCTGTCACATGCTTCTGTCTTGGTGAATTAGGCTGCTCTTTCAGCACTTTCTTCAGTTTTACATGGAGCCTATATTTTGGTTCTATTTGCTCCTTCAGTTTTTTCTGTATGGTATTTTCAACTACATTCAACTGCAACACATTTACAACCTGCTGTTTAAAAAAAGCAGTAAGGTTATTTTCTCCAATCGCTTGAGGGTGTCCAATTATTCTGACATCTAAAATTCTGATCGATTTTCAGAGATTTTCAAACTCATGTTAAAGATTTCAGTTTCTTTAACAATGGGTATGTAGAGGCAATTAATTCTCCTTTTATTTTTGCAGGCTTTATGGCTTTTCACACATCTGTTAATTTTATCTGTCTGCTAACAAAGCCACCATCCAGGTCCATGAGCCATGAAATGTAGAAGTTGATTCTTTCTTTTCAGAATGGGCATGATTAAAATACACTAGTTGAATTGTTTGGGTCCTGGAGTACCCACTTTGTAGCCTGATCTGTGTTTACCACAGTGGAGGACACTGACATTTCTCTCACTGTCTTACTGGCAGTCATATTACCTATTTTTTTTCTTTTTTTTTTTTTTTTTTTTTTTTTTTTTTTTCTTTTCTACCTTCATGTAAGTATGACTTCATGAGTTGTGTTACTTTATGTTAAGATGTGTGACACTTTGTGCATTTTTATTTTTTTCTTTGGCCTTGGGAAAATTCACCCCCAAAAGTTACAAAGTATCTCTGTTAATATGCTAGACAGTATTAATGAGAACTGAGGACTCGCAGCAGAACAATAAATTTGTTCATAATTCCACAATGTATATACACTTTAACTAGGTTTGGGGCTTCATTGCTGTAACTTAAAAGTGTTATTTACATACATCAGATAGCTTGATGTATAATAAAAAAGTTTGAGGTTTTTCCATGTTTGGGTTTGAATGGCTGTTTGATAAGCTGGGTTTTTGAGACTTATTTTCCACCTTTCTGGTCATCCGAAGTCTTCTGAAGAACATGTGCTCAAGCTTTATAGAATTGAAAGGTAAAACACTGTACATTATCAGTACAGCCAACACGTCCTCCTGAAAGTACTTTTGACTTGAACAGGGATCACAACTAACACATGTTAAAATAAGTGCAATACAAAGGAAAATATAGAAGTTTAGAATAAAAAAGGGAAAATCATCAAAACTGCTTAATGTCTCTGAATTATTATCTTGAAAGATACTGCAATAGAAGTAGAAAGGTGAATATATTTTTAAAAGTTTAATCAAATTTAGATTCTGCTTGTAGTGTGGTTAATGTTAATTACTTGTTAAGCCATTTCTGAAAGTGTTCTTACACATCACCATGTATTTCAGGTACATGGTAATGAAAGGGCAATGATATAAATAGGGGAAAAAAAATGACTTCGCAGTATCTGTAAGCTTCTCCTAGCTTTAGAAATGGCATATAGCCTAATCCTCCAAGGTGTTAGATAACTCATTCACGGGTGGGAACAACTAGGACAACATTAGCAACAGGAATGAATTTGCTCCTGGTTTCAGCTCTAATTAATTTATTAAGCTAGTATTTCTGATACGGACACCTAATGGCAAGTGTTGACATGATATTTCATAGCATACATCCTTTATGTACGCTGCAAGCAGTGCATCAGCAGGCTGCTGTTGTGGTAAGACTGCAGAGGCATTGCAGGCTTGCTACTATCATTGGTTGTCATGGCCACAATAAGAGGCACAAAGATTCACATAATTTTTTAAAATTGCATCACTTTTTTCCCTACGTGAGGTTTGTTTTTTATTTTTTACCAAGCTTTATGTTTGATTATAGAAAGCACAGACACACAATAACAATATTTTTTCAACTTCCTGTGTTGCTGAAGGATTGCCAGTACTTACACTTATATACAGCATCCAATGGCTGATTTTGCAAATAGTTACGTTTCTTTTATCCATTTGCTACTGGCATGTGCATATTAAAATCTCAAAAATTTCCTGTGTTTGCAAGCATATTCAAGAGACTTTTGAATTACTTTATTTCTTCAGTGCCAAACACCATTAATGACAGGAATGAAGCTAAGCTTTCAGTACCAGCATCTGTATATTACTGCTAAAGCTGGAATTTTAAAGTTGTATCAGAAATTTAAAAAAATTAAGAATAGCTTTAGCTTATGAAAATGGAATTGGCTAGCAATTGAGAGTTATCCACAATACACGTACTCATTAAATAACTGCCACAAAGGGAGATTTTTACATTGTCATTTGTTGTCAGTAGATGGTTTCATAGGTAAGTTAGTCTTTGGTTAATAGAAATCTAACCATCAAGGCAGATGGGCTGTATGGACATTTTAGGTTGCATAAACCGTTACCCATCGATCATATATGTAATATTTTATTATACCACAAGAGGTCACACAACATTTATAAATCTATGCAGTGGAAAAATTGATAATGGTTCTATCTGCAAAACAGTAAAGTTAAATCTCATGCACTAAGTAAAAGGCAAATTGTAAAACAACAATAAGATTTTTTTTTTTTCCTTCTCAAAGTACTCTCAGCCTGTGTGATCAGCTATGAGCCATATCCAAATATCCTCTCAGCTGTACATCTCATACTGAAAGCAGGGGAAGCCATATGCTTCTGAATCATTATCGGTATATGATGTAACCTTGGAAGAAGGACAAGATCAGACTCTCCTTGGCATGGTGGGTAAAAAAATCAGATGTTATATGATGCATCGGATGGGATTACGGTGATCAAATAAATGTGCCTGGCAGCTCAGTGAAAAGTATTAAAGTTGAGTTTAGGTGCACAAATTGCTACTAGTTCAGCAAAATGACAGACAAGAAAAAGATTTTAGTTTTGTAGAGATTGCAACCTGAATTTGAGGAACAAGATCTTTTTATAAAGATATCATCTTGAATTTTCGAAAGAAGTTTCAGTGTGGTACAGTAAGGCAATTCCTAGTGTCTTGTGTGACAGTAATCCCCCTCTGTGATTTCTGTTTTCTCTCACTAGCTGTGAAGCAAGCAGAGGCCAGTGAGAGAGAGTGTGGAAGAAGTGTGGTGGGTGGAAAAAGCTGCGGTATCGGTACAGTGTTGCCCAGTGGCATGGTGGGACTGGAACAGCCTTGCTGCTTTGGGAAATACCTGTGAAGAACACTGTTTTGGGAGGAAGTATAAAGAAGCTGGTTCTTTAGTGTCTGCCCTAAGGTATGCATTACCTCGTACAAGTAGGGATGTGAGCATACTACTTGATGTTCATGTTTCTTAGCTTCTTCCACTGCTAACTCTCTCTTCTGGAGGGATAATAAATCACATTATGCAAAGGTTATTTCTCAGTAATTTTTCTGCTTTCCAAGCTTTATCTGTAGTAATGACAAGACCATAATTATTTGACACACAATAGCCTATCATTTATATCATTAAAAACTGCCTAATAGTGTGCCTAGCTTACAGGCTATTATATTTTCAACAGTGTCCCTTAGACAAACAAGTCTTCATTCACTCAGGTAAACATATAATTAAAGAGGAAGGAATACTACCAGGCAGGAACTGACCAGTATCATTTTGGTTTTCTTCTTGGAGTTTAAATATAAATGTTGTTTATTGTATTAATAATTTTTAGTACCTGCATTTTTTTTTCTCCTAGGAAGTCACAAAACTTCTCAACAAAAGGCAAGTATATTTATTTCTATTTTATAGACAGAAAAACAGAACTAAAAGCTTAAACTGTCATGAGGAATAAGCAGCCCCAAAAGACAAAACCTATTTCAAACATACAGCCTGAAATAGCTTACCAAGCTTCTTTTGTAAGTGCAGTCCTTTGTATCTTAAGGAAGGTCACATAGAACTAACCTCAAACGTCCTCTCTTTTATGTAGTTGGTTATGTTAGCTTTCACTTAAGTTTGTGTCTTTTCTAGAGCTATATAAGTTGTATACATTGGTCTGTTTAATCTTCAAGTGAGCAAAAGAGAGGGACAATAATTAAATATGTTTTCCTGTTTCATTTTCTGAAGCACCTTCTCGGGGCTTCGGCATTTACTTTTTGCGGCAGAAGGATGATCTTTTCTGTAAGTACTTGGTATTCAGGAAATGTTAATTTGGTTGGATGAACTCTCTTTGTGACCTCGAACAAGTTATTTAATACCTTTTCACCCCCATTTCCCACAGAGAAAAGACACATAATACTCCTATGGTGGCTGGAGGAAGGAGGATAATTGGTTAATATAAGAAAGAACAAACAGCCACAATGACAAAATTACAGCTCCTCTTCATAAGCAATCTATTCCAAAATTAAAAAAAAAAAAAAAAAATTAAATTCCTGAGGAGGAGGATTATTTTCTGGAGAAAAGCAAGGGGTTGAAACAGATGGGAAGAGGGAGAATATGGCACATCCTACAAGCCTTATGTCAGGGAAAGGCTATAGATGGAGATCATGAATGCTCCTTACTGCGGAGAGTTTGCAAGACCAAACAGAACAATTTTAAATTAATCCCACACTTAATCTCAAATCTTCAATTCAAAAGGAAAAGGGCACCTGCAAAAACAAGCACTATTACTTAAGTTTTCAGGTAAACATTGTGCTTTGTTTTAAATGGTCATCAGGCAATAGAGATGGGAGTGACTGAGGTGTGTGGCTAGGAGGCTGTGCAAAGTGTCCATGGAAGGATTTTTAGGAAGAGAGGTGCAGCGGAAAAAAGATTGTGCAATGAGGAAAAGAGTTCGCTTCTTGCATGGAAACAATAAAGTCTGTGGTTTCAGAACATACAGCAATAAAGAGACTGAAGTAACTTTTTGTGTCTGTAGTCTATGCTGATTCAGGGACTAAGTTAAACCAGAAGCAGCGTGAGCCGTGGGTGATGAGTTACCCTGGACCAGCAGCACTGTCAGTGGCTGGTCCAGCTGTGTCCACCCTGCTGTGTGCCTGCTGCTGTGGGAGCTCCCCTGGCATGCTGCAAGGAGTCCCACCTGGCTCAGCCCACGCCAGAGGGCCTTTAGGTGTGTCTTTGCTGCACAAGCAGCAGCCTGGAAGCAGACACCTGTCTGTCTCCTTTGTCACCAAAACCAACGTATGAAAAGATTGCAAGCAAAAGTGATAAAATCATACCTAATTAGACTAATTCATTCCGAATAATTTTCCCCTATGAGTATGGAGACAAAACAACAGTGAATGCTCTTGTAACAGTGACTTCTATTCATTAATGAGCATGTCTTGAATACATGGAACATTAGAGAAAGAAATCAAGGGAGAAATGAGCAATCTGACACCAACACCTTCCTGACATCATCTGAAATCCTTCTTTCAGTCACCAAAAATGCAGGCAACGTCCAACACACTGTAATGATGCTACATCCCCATCCTTTATTGAGAGGCATAACCATTTTTAAAAATAATAATAAAAAAAAAAATCAATACCTGGCACTTGAAGGAATCTTCTCTGAAATCCAGTTATATCTAAGGTTTTTAAATGCAACTAGCTCTCCAGACACTGCTGCTAATAAATTACAGACAATACACACCTACACTTCTCAACAGCAGATTACAGCAACTTCTTCTGTGTCTATTTTTATTTTCCTTATTTCAAGGTCTAATTTTCTTTGTCATAGTTATGATTACCTAAGTAAATGTAACAAGGCTGAGTAGAATTTATAATGCTAGATGAGTTCAGGACAGACTGATAAAACATATCATGGAGGAGAATCAATTAACAAAGCTTAATTTTTGTAATGTTTAGATGCGTGCTGCACAGTAAATTATCCCTCATGGTTTACCAGATTGAGGAGCAGGGCCTTTTGGAATGCAAGAATGAGGGATTGTTGAATTTCCCAGGCAAATTAAAAAAACTATTTCAATTCAAATTCAATTTTCTGAATTTGCTGAGTCCCTGATTCATGCGTACAGTGACTTAGGAGGGTTAATACTGCCTGGCAGCTGCATGAACTTAAGTGTTTGCAAAGTGAGGAGCAGCAGAATTGATGAGGTTGTTTTACAATTTGCATGACCCTTATGCTCCTGTGCTCTGCTGTGGAGATATTTAGAGTGGGATGTTCAAGATGGTTGAGTTTTCCTGTGAACAGACTCCTCTAGCAGCCCAGGAACTCTTTGAGGACAAGAACCTAAAAGTATTTGTGTTAAGTTGCCTTATTGGCCCAAGCCAGTGAGAGGGAATTGGACAGTCTGAAGTTGTAACAATTGATTATACTTTTCTGTTGAAGAACATTCAGTCCTGTGTTTCAGTACTAGAACTAAGTTTCAGCCCTTTGGGAGAAGGATGAGACCAAAAACCGGTGGAAAACCGGTGCCATCAAAGCACTCAAGATCACCCCAAGGACTAAATGATAAATATTGTGAGAAGACAGACACTAGGCTAGCAGGCATATTTGAACCCGGTGTGTGAGATCATCTAACGAACAACCTTACGGTGAGGGTAGTTACACAATACAACAGACAGGTACTTAACTAATTTTTAAATGCAGTTTTTCTCTGATTGGTAAAGTCAAACCCTTTCAAAAGTGTGTGGAGCTTTGAATTTGGACCTGTAAATCCTCAGACATTATGAATTTTGTCTAACACCATTTATTTAGTTTACTTCTCCTCCTCCATTTAAGGACAGTCCCTGTAAAGTTAATACATTTCCTGAGCTGCTGCGGATCCTTTAGAGAATAAGTGGTAAAAAAATTCTGACACAAGAAATAATAATAGTGGCACTTGAATTACACAGCTGTAAGTAAAAGTGCTTTGGGCTGTATTCTGCAGTCTTATAAATGCAATCTCATGGGTACACGGTTACTATGGAGGAGAGTTCTGCATGAGCACAAGGATGTCAGAATGGAGATCTGATTCCAGATGCTGAGGCTCAAGTCGTCTTGACAGGCAGACAATCTACCCTGTCCATGGCTAACTACCCTATGCCACTGCTTGAAACAGCAGCAGCACTTGTACTGGACTCACTAGTTAAGAATTGGTAAGGCCTCTCAACCAACCCTGTCTTAAAATTTTGTCTTCATAAAGTTCATATCTCAGTGAAATGAGATCCTATACTGGGTAGATGAGTAACACATACTCTATAAAAAATCTTGTCTGTAGGAAGATAAAGCTTCATGATAGACAAAGCAGGAAGAGAACAATTCTAAAGAGAAGGAGTGGGTAGTCTTTTTCAAGACACAGTGTGAAAGACTTCACATACATTTGCAATATTTTGTTGAGAAACAAAACATCAAGTGCATTTAGAATACTATAGTAATTAAAATTCAAATATAAAGACAAAATGAAGAAAAATTATCCAAAAGTTTAATTCCTATTTCTAATTTTTTTTAACTGTTTAAGTTTCATTTGAATCATAACTCGTCAGTATCATGAGAACCTCAACAAGACGGATCTGAAACTGAGTGCTTCCTTTGCCATAGCCTTGTTTGGGTTTCTGTATGCAACAAATCTCCTCAACTGCATGAAGCATCTTCTGCTCTATAAGGAAGAACTCCAGAACTCCACCAGGCAAACTGCTAAGGATCATCTACCAACTCGATATAATACTTTTAGTAACAACATTTGTGTTTGAATGTTAATCACAGGTATCACATGAAAAATGTTTATAATCTCAACAAAACTAGGTAGACTGTAAGTACTTTGTATGCCTTTGCTATATCAATAGATTGCTGTTACCTTTTTTTTTTTTCCCCTTGAAGCACATACAAATCTGATCCCAGTTTGTTTTTATTAAATTAAATATGTTATTCATAGGAACTTTGTTCTTTCACTTTAAGTTGCCTTTACTTCCTGAGTACTTAAAGACCAAAAATGAAATGTACTATTCTTCAGGGAAATTTATTAAGCTTGAATTTTTTATATTCTGTACTTGTGAACTAAACCAAAAACTAATCTTGAATTATTAAAATTAATTTTTCATTTGAATTTTTTCCTGTATGCTTACTATTAATTTTATAATCAAACATATAACACCAAGCTTTAAATCTGTCTTGTTCAGCAGAGTAACTGTATGAAAGAAAATATTTAAAGCAATTTAAAAAATCTGCAGAACAAACATTATGTACATATTCCTTTATAAGATGATCTGTTTACAGAAAGATAGAAGATACTGACTTCACAACTAATTTCTGGAATCCCAATGACCAAGGATGTTGTTTTATAACATTTTGATTTACCTGTGAAAGCTCTAGCAAAACACGCCCCTGGAAAGAATGAAAGTCTCACTCAGAAACTGATTTTATTTCCTTATGTTTCTGTTATTTTGTCTGACAGAAGTAACCCAGTCTGCAAGCAAAGGGAATATCCAAAGGCTATGTCTTCTTAGACTGATTCAAAGATTTTGGAAGATACCTTAAATATTGTAACTTGGATCCATATTATTCTTGTATTTCTATTCTTAACAAAGCCAAATACCAAATCTGGGCTTTCAGTGGCAGTGGATTTTCTAGGCCATTGCCGGAAGAAGAATACAGAGAGTGGGGGGACATGTTTTTTTCCAACAGTGGCAAATAGTCCAACACAGTTGCTCAGGGCCACGAAATGATCAGGGGGCTGGAGCACCTCTGCTACAAGGACAGACTGAGGGAACTGGGGTTGATCAGCCTGAAGAAGAGAAGGCTCCAAGGAGACCTGATAGCAGCCTTTCAGTACCTGAAGGGGGCCTACGGGAAGGCTGGGGAGGGTCTGTTCATAAAGGCCTGCTGTGGTAGGACTAGGAGCAATGGCTTTAAGTTGGAGAAGAGTAGATTTAGGTTAGATATTAGGAAAAATTTCTTTACTCCGAGGGTGACGGAACACTGGAACAGGTTGCCCAGGGAGGTAGTTGAGGCCCCTTCCCTGGAGATATTCAAGGTGAGGTTCAAGGAGGCCCTGGGCAGCCTGGTCTAGTCAGGGGTGTCCCTGTGACTGCGGGGAGGTCAGACTAGATGACCTTTGGAGGTCCCTTCTGGCCTGGATGATTCTATTATTCTATGATTTGCAGAAGTGGATGCAGAAGAGTCAAGAGTGATTCCAAAAGCCCTACACCAGGAAGGAGTACTGTGGCGTGAGGCTGTGCATCATGCTCCGTGTATGCCATATGCCTCTTACGGCATCAGCTGTGTCAATGCTCCATTGATCTGAGATATGACAGCAAGAAATGGTGCTGTCTTGAAGCCAAGCAGAAAAGTGTGAACGTAGCTCTCTGATGTGAAGTTCTTAGACAAGTGCAGCTGCATGTTAGTGGGATTGCTTGGCTACAGGGCTAGCTGTCTCTCAGTCAGAAGTTCAGAGATAGAACGTGACTGCCTGCATGAAGGTGAGCCCAAACCTTCTCCACCCATGTATATATAGCACTTCAGCATCTCATACCACCACATTTTGTATTCCATAACGATTTTATTCTTTTCCTGTAATATGTATGAATGGCATGCACTGCAATGTATATAAAGCAATGTTTTGGTTTTTCTTTGGAATTGATTAACTGTATAATTTAGTAACTAAAATCTTCCCAAGCCCCAGTGACCTCCAACCTTCAGTGCAATGGTACTGTCTTAGGTCAGTTTACCTGAGTGTACAGCTCTGCTCTCAGGTGTTAGTTCCTTCAGAGGCACTGACAACCTTGGCAAGATTCAGGGAAAAAAAAATCAGGCCATATCAAGGTCCAGTTTTAGTTTCTTTCTTTTGTCCCATCAGGCCTGGGCCAACAACTGTCTTCTTTGAGCAATTTCAGATTCAGAAGAAACTCTTGTCTCTTTTTGACCTACATCAGGGATAACCCAGCCTACACATTGTCAGACAAAACTGCTACAAACACCTTCATGTGCTTCAGCTGTACAAACCCACTGTTGTAAAGAACATCTGCTACCTCTGTAGAATTTTTTTGCACCTTTTTCTTGCTGCGTTTGGCAAATATAATGTATATAATGGATAGGGCCCTACATTACATATCAGAAAATTGTTTAAGAATTGTCTAAAAATAGCTGGAGCCAAAGGTGGATAGTGTCTGCCCTATTATTAGTTTTTAACACTTTAGTACTAAACATTTGTATCTTGGGCTCTGATTGACAACTTCTGTAAAGCTAATAACTAAAATAAGCCACATTCACTGCTTCTAAAATGGAATTATTAGATATTTATTCAGATCTTGCACATGACCTCTGAAGGGTAAATTTATCCTCCCAAATCTTCCCTGCCACTTATTTATATTATTTATTATTTGTATATGTTAGTGGCAATTGCATTTTAAGCATTGTTCCAGCTTTGAATGAAAGATGCTCCGAGAGGTACATTTGGACTGTGTGGAGCTTAGTGTCCAAAAAAAAAGACAAATTGCTATGGCAAAATAAATAGCCAGTGGGAATTTAAAACATATATATGTACATTTGCATGTATATATGAGTCAGCTAGTTTAGTGAAGGCTGCAGAACAATGTAATAGATTTTGTTCAAATGAGTGAAAAATGGTTTAAAAATATAATTATTCTACTCCTGAGTAAGGCTGTTTTTCATTTTTGCTGTTATTGCCTTTAGTATGTATTCAGTCCTTAGGGAAAATTGTTTTATCTGAGTTACTAAATGTGTGCAAGCTCAAATTTGCTGCTGGAGCACGATTTGGTCTTAATGTGATCTTTAATATAAACAGATCTTCAGTTCTAACTGTATTTTTTAAAGTTTTAAAGAATACAATAAATTAATTCAGAATCTGAAGAAACACGAAACAGGAATATGTCCTGTATTTTTTTCCATTAACTTCATATTAGAAGACACTTGAAAGAGTGATCCCGGAACAGAGCAATTTTTTTTCCCTACTCATGGTGTCACAGGGTCTCCGTGCACTTACTAGCCCTTACCGAATTTCCATTTGCATCTAGTAGCATTAAGATCAAATAAGCTTCCATTTCCGAGGCACACCTATAATTACATAGGCAGTAATTATAATATTATAATATTATTATAATAAATTATAATAATTACATGTACAGTTAATAAATACACAAATTGAATTGTTTCCTTTTTTCTCAGTTGTGTGTGCTTCTTCTCTCCCCTGGCTGCACCTTCTCCATATCTGGAGAGAACTTTTCCTCCTGGTGTTGGTCCTACTGTTAGTAACATTATTCTGAGCTCTTATGGTTGTCCTTTTTCTAACTACAGCTGTGACAACCCTTTATTCTCTTCTGGTTCCCACAAACCTTTGGTTGCAACCAGTGCCTGCCTTTTGGCTTGGACACATGATAAGGAATAAAAAAGAAAACATTGTCATTATCTTCTGTTTTGCTTATCCACTGCTTTATATCATGTGAGCCAAATAGTAATCTCCAAGATCTCCTCTAATGATGCTTTGGAACACAAGCCTGGAAAATTTGGCCCACAATAACTGTACTTGTAATACCTTGTACTTGCTAAATGATTATCTTAGTAGAAGATCTTACTAAACCTTCTATGGACCATCAAATAAATTTCAGCCCAGGTCCACTCAAGGATATCAGTTGTCTGGTTAAATATGAATCAGCAAAGCCAATAGCCAGGCAGAGAGAAGCTGAAAGGTAGCTATTAAGAAATACCAAGGAGAAAATAGTGTTTTATACCTAAACTAAATGCAGCCCTACTTTGTCTGCGCATGTGAGATGAGATTTCGCAGTCTGAAAGCCTCTTGCATACTTGGATTCCTGATGAAACTCATTGTAATAAGAACTTCAGAACTGAGAAGCAGAAGTTTAAACTGCTTTGGTGAAGAAAAGATAAAAAAACCAACAAAACAAAACAAAACAAAACAAAAGAATGACAATGTTATGGTTTTGAGCAGCATCAGGTGCTGGATAAAAACAACAGATTTTTACAATTGGGCATAAATTCAAGAAATTGCCCAATCTGAAACCCAGAGATGCTGCCTTAGATCATGGACACTAAATGATGTTACCTGCTCTTGACCTTAGTCTTACTACTTTTATTGCTATCTATGTATCACAATTTTCTTTTTCCTCTGCATATATGAAAATATTTAAGATTTCTAACTTCTCCCTTCATGAGAGCATTTTCTTTTCTGGAAAGTACAATATGAAATTGATTCGGAACACAATGCCGCTGTGACAGAAGTGGTTTATGTGTAATCATACAATATTGAGACTGAGCCATTATTTTTTTCTACCAGTGAACCTCAACTTACATTAATTTCTGTAGGGGACTGAGACAGCAGACAAATCATGAAATGTTTTCACCTAGTCCAGTTCCTAAGGCTGACAAAACTGCATTGAGCCTCTTAATTGCTTAGGGATTTATCTAATTTGTGATGAAAAATGACCCCTAACTATTTAGTAATGTGCATAAAATCTAAATACTGATAGGAAAGTGTTAAAATACCTAGTGGAAAATAAAACTTGCCTATGCCTTAAAAGCAAACCTAGAATGATTCTGTGTGTTGTTTTCTGCATGCTGCTGAAGTATTTTTAACAGAACATTGTTATGACGGTCCCTGTGGACCTTAACTTCTGCTTTATACATCTTCTAATTTCATCCCACATGAAGTCTGTTTAGACTTACCCATAAAAACACATTTTAGGTTGAATTTCAGAAACATCTGCTTGCATAATCCCTACAGACCTCACACATATCTGTTGAAATCAGTACATGGTCCTGTGGTCTGTCCTCAGTGGACTTTGACTCACATCCAGGGTCACAATGTAAATTTAAATTGTAATTTTTAACAGAAATAAATATAATTTAATTAAAATTATAAGAGTTAATATATGCAAACTTACTATACGTGTAGTATTAATTTAAGAAAAAAATGTGTGTTTATGTCATAGAACTGTAGAAAGGAATATTAGACCGTCCCTTTTGTGTCTACATGGATATAATTTTCTATTCTACAAAATAGAGCATTGCCCAGTCTAGCATCCAATGTTTCAGTAGTAAGACATGCATGTACTTTAAAGAAGCTATTTTGAGATGTTCCATTAGATAACATTGGTAGAATATTTTTTTTTAGTTAATTACTCTAAGTTCTCCTGTGACACTGCTCTGTATCTACTCAAAATACAATTTAATAAATCTATTTGTCTATATCTAAAACCTTATTCTTACCTAGCTGAAAAAGAAAATCCTCATAAAAACACTTTCTTATTACTTCTGAAGCTTTGAGAGACACCAGTCTAATTCTTGTGGACTTGTGTTGCCTGACTATTTTCTCATGTACTGCAGACTCTCAACTGTTACTCGGTATTATATCAATGCTCAATGCTCAAATCCAGGGTGTAATTCCAAATTTAAAATTCCTACTTTCAGAGAGGCAAAAGTACAGCTAATTAGCAATAGCCTTGTGGTGAACAGGGGCACACTCCCTGGCTGAGATAGGAACTCAAGGGAATCTGGGTATCAGGAGTAATTGCAAGTCACAATGGTTTGCCACTTCCTCCAGCAGAAGACAACTGTTTGGTGTTGTCTTCCTCCCAAAGTGGTTGTGACTTTTCAGTTAGCTTAATTTTGTGGGACCAATGGAATATAGTTGTCTACAAACGCAAATGCTTCCGTCTCTCCAGGTGAGACATTTGTGTGGAAATGGAGATTTCTTAATTGGTTACAGACAAATCACTTCAAACACTGCAAATTATGCTGCTCAGACCTTTTAATCTTTCATAGAAACATAGAATCATAGAATACTCAAAGTTTGAAGGAACCTTTAAGATCATCAAGTCCGACTGTACTCCTAACACTGCCAAAACCAGCACTAAACCATGCTGCTGAGCACAAAGTATACATTGACTATTAAATATCTCCAGGGATGGTGGTTCAACCACTTCTCTGGACAGCCTGTTTCAATGCTTGATAACCATTTTGGTAAAGAATTTTTTCCTAATATATAGTCTAAACCTCCCCTGGTGCAGCTTGATGCCATTGTTTCTCATTATATCACTTGCTACTTAGGAGAAGGGATTGATGTCCACTCCTTCACAACCTCCTCTCACATACTCGTAGAGAGTGATAAGGTCTATCCTCAGCCTCCTCCAGACTAAAGAATCCCAGTTCCCTCCGCTGCTCCTCACAGGACTTGTTCTCCAGACCCTTCACCAGCTTAATTGGTCTTCTTTGGATGAGCTCCAGTACCTCAATGTCAATGTCTTTGTTGCAGTGAGGATTCCAAAATGGAGCACAGTGTTTGAGGTGGGGCCTCACCAGTACTGAGCACAGGGGGATGATACCTTCCCTTGTATTTTTCCTTTTCTGAAATCAAAGTCAGAAACAGCACATTCCCAAACTTTCAGTCGCTACTGTTACACATTGATGAATTCTGTTTGGCATGTCTATTGGCATCTTTTGACAGCGCTTTCCATAAATGAATACAATGTGCCTCATGAAACTCTTAGCAGGAACATTGACACTTTGCATTACTCTTCCCATCCATAGCATGATGTAAACTACCTTTTAACTAGAACTGTTCTGTTCTACCACATCAAATGTGTCCTATTAACTGTACATTGATAATTTTGGGGTATTTTCAACATTATTTCTTTGCAGGTTTCTGCTCATACATATTTTATTTGTATTTCACATTATACTCTCTTCAGTCTAATAGCCTGCGTCTTACCATGTGAATTGTTTTTTCATTCTTCTGGTCATCATGCTAACCTTCTTAGTGCGTCTTTTATATGTCAGTCTTTGCTGATGCTTGCTACATTTCTGGGTCATTAATGAAGATGTAGGCTACAACTTGACATGATATTGATTTTCTCAGTGATTTGCTTGAAATGTATCCAACCTGATTCATCGACAGTTTGTGTTTTTCTTGTTTACTTGTCAACAAACAATGGTGAATAATTTTTCTTCTTTTCTAGTTAGCTAAGTAACTTATATGTTACAGTAAGGCTAGTATTTTGCAGCCAAGGATGTCTAATTAATTTCTCCCAACAGGTGTTTATATTTAGTAGCCATGAGAACAGATATCTTCCATTATTATAAAGTAGTATGAATTGTAAGTTGGTCTGTGTACAGACTACTTAAAAGTGGGATGCAAACACCACCAGAATATTTGGACATTCTCTGTCTGCCTCCATGTTCAAAGATATCTCCACCTTTGCCAACAGTTATAGAGTTTGGAGGCTCTTGTTATAATGACCTGGTCTTCATCAACACAACAAAAATGTCTACAAAAGTATCCCTGATCTCCAACTGTTACTTATTTTTTTATTGAAGCAAAACACAGTGAGTAGAGTGGGTAACATATAATGTAACAGACACTGTCTTTTTAGAATCCTGTAGTATGGTGTCTAATCTGTAACATAGCTGAAAATAACCTTGATAAATTAGAAGTTTCCCAGGGCAAATCTTTTTCAGACTTTCACACTGAACCAAATAACTCTCCGCAAAAACTTAGCACACTTTCACTTGCTCTGTAGTCTTTGATATTAACTGACTGCAACAAATGTCAGCATTTCCTGAATATAACTAGGATACTAGGTACTTCTTAATGACCAGTTGTTTATATATATTAAAAATAAATTATTATTTTATTTTGCGTTAAAGTTTACCTTTTTTTCTTCCGTTCAAAAATACCTAGGTAGCACTAGGTTTGTTGGTCCTTAGAGAGGTGGCCAAAATAAACTTGTACTGCTTGAAGATTTTAATGAACCTAGTGAGATATTTCATTTCCACCTCAGTGTGTCTTTAGAAACAAGTAAAAACAGTGCCAATACAGATGTAGGAGAAGCTGTGCTTGTTAGAAATTCTGAACCAAAGAGAAGCAGAACATTTATTTTTTTTGAAGGGTAAAATCAAAAGTCATGCTGACCTTAATACTTTGAGATGGAGGGTAAAATAAACAGTCTAGTTATTACAATAGATTAAACATGTGGGAAATAATTCTGTATTATGAAAAAAGAGGAATGACGGAACGGCTGTTTCCTCTACAAAGATAGTTGTTCCAGTCACTTTAGGGAGTTAACATGAATAAATGTGGAATTAGATTTTAGTATGGCATTCAGATCCCACTTCATAATAAAAAACAAGGCCTATGGAATCTTGGGCTGCATTAGGAGGTGTGTTGCCAACAGGCCAAGGAAGATGATCCTTCTCCTCTATTCAGGACAGGTGAACTCACATCTGCCCAGTGCTGTGCTCCCTCATGCAAGACAGACATGGATCAAAACTGTTCAGCCTGGGCAATGGAAGGCTCAGGGTAGACCTTATGAATGTACATAAACACCTGAAGAAAATGCGCAAAGAGGACAAAGCCAAGTTCTTTTTAGTGGTGCCCAATGACAGGACCAGAGATAATGGGCACACACTGAAACACAGGAGGTTCCCTCTGAACTTCAGGAAACGTTTTCTCACTGTGAGGATGATCAAGCACTGGCACTGGTGCCAAAGTGGTGGTGAAGTCTTCCTCATTGGAGATACTAAGAAGTCATCTGGATGCAGTTCTGGACAACTGATTCCATATTGCCCTGCTGGGGCAGGGGGCTTGGACCAGATGATCTCCAATGGTCCTTCCAGTCTCAATTTTTCTGTTGTTCTGTGCTTATTCTGTGCTTCTGTCAACAATTTGGTTAGTATTTTAGGTAGCTGAGATAATTTTTTTTTTTGTTTTTGGAAGCTTTAATAATGTGATAGATTTTCTAGATGTTTGATTAAAGCTTTGTATTTCTACTAACAAGAAGAGATGTCCATAAAAATTCTGTCACCCTAATCCTGGAAAAAGGGCTGTACTCCAAGCTGTCTGTTTAAGTGATATAACCTCAGAGCTACTAAAACTGTCTCTCTTTGGATTATTCTGTGAGTGTACAAAATAACAAAACTATCCTGGAGAACTAAGAGGAGCGTTTTCTTTTTTTTGAGCTTTTGGAATATCACTGTCCAATTGGCTATAAATATCTAAAAGGTCAAAACCCCGTTTCTGCCACCTTTACACATATGCTAATGGTATAAAGCAGAATGAGAAGAAATCTAGGAACAGGAAACAGACTTTGGTGTTTAGCTTTCATTTTCCAGAGCATTTGGAGAGATTTTTGTACAAAACTCAAAAAATACTGGAGCTTCTATTTAGTTTTTTCCTCAATAAAACTTCTGAATAGTATGTATTTTCTAATGACAATTCCATAGCCCCGTTTATATTTTCAGATTTAATTCTGAATAAGAATACTTTCCAAACCATAGGTTGAATGATTTTTTTTTTTTTTTTCCAACTTGTAATCCAAGGAATCCTTTGACACACAGAGAAATTACGGAAGTAATGCTCTCAATTATTTTTTTGAAATAAGAGAATAATACTGATAAAATATATAACTGATAGTTATTTTTCTTACTGCTGAGAGTGCTGTTTGTGAGCAGTAATAGTTTTTGATACAGCCAATAAAAACTGTTAAGCAGCATATAGATTTTTTTTTTTCTATTAACCATTTCAAGATTGAAATTATCTGGCTGTTCTTTTAAACCATAATTTCAGCATGACAGTCAAATAAAGTGAAGCATACCAGCGGCAAGCATGGGGTCACTTTCATACAGATTAGTTTTCCATTTCCCAAGTAACAGTCAAAATGTAGAAGTGGCTTTCAAGGACAGTTTGAGTTGCATGAGAAGAAGGCTCTGACTCCATGAGTTACTGCTTAGTTCAGTTGCTGAAGGAACTTCAGAAGCAGGCACGGACACATAAGGGCCTTCTACAATGTCTAATGAAGCCAGATTTTGTCAATTCAATGGATTATAGAACTACACACAAATGGTTTCCAATTACCTAGTACTATTTCAGAATGCATGCAATTTACTCTCTCTGCTTTGTCTCAGTAAATGCAGAAACATTTAAGTACTTCAAAAACTAGGAAGAAAAAGGGAATAGAATGTATAGAGAATCATGAATAAAATTTTTATTACAAGGCACTGAGAAGAGTCTGACCCCATCCTTTTAACACCCACCCTTTGTATATTTAGAAACATTGGTGAGATCCCCTCTCAGTCTTATCTTCTCTAGGCTAAACAGGCCCATGTCTCTCAGTGTTTCCTCATAAGAGAGGTGCTCCATTCTTTTCATCGTCTTTGTAGCCCTCCACTGGATTCTTTCCAGTAGTTACCTGCCATCCTTGAACTAAGAGGCCCAGAACAGGACACAGTACTCAGATGCAGTCTCACCAGGGCGGAATAGAGGAGGAGAGTGACTTGCCTTGACCTGCTGGCCTCACTCTTCTTAATGCACCCCAGGAGATCATTGGTCTTCTTGGCCACAAGGACATATTTCTGCTTGATGGTCAACTTGTTCATCAGGACTCCCCAGTCTCTCCCTGCAGAGCTGTTTTCCATCAGGTCATCCCCCAGCCTGTACCAGTGTATGGGATTATTCCTCCCTAGGTGTAGTAACCTACACTTGCCCTTGTTGAATTTCATCAGGTTACCCTTCGTGCAACTCTCTAGTATGTCCTCTGCATGGCGACAGAAGCTTCTTATGTGTCAGCCACTCCTTCCAGTTTTTTATCATCAGCAAACTTCCCGAGGGCTGGGAGTACAATCTATTCCCTTACCTAGTTTGCTGATAATTTTCCTAAAATAATATGTATTTTAGATATTTGTTAGTAGAAATAATATAGACATATAAACTTTAAAAACACACAAGTCCCTGAAACAAGCATAAAAATTCCTGTGTATATTGCAAAGATTATGCATACTGGTCACAGACACCTGTCAGGGTACAAGAAAAAACATTTTAAAGGGATCAAGAATGTTATGTGTGACACTAATATATACGATTTTAAGCCACTTACTCCACATCCATACTACTTTTCCTGGTCTTGGATCTCTATGTCCCTTCAAATTCAAGCCTGCCTTTTTACTTTAAATCTAGTACACACTGAGAGCAATCAACTTGCCTTTTCCATACTCAGCAACCCCGGTTCCTTTAGTCTGTTCTCAAAATGCATCTCCTCCAGGACTCAGATAATTTGAACTTCTGAAAATTTACCATTGTTAAGTATGCTGGACAAATGATTTCCCATGTTGCATATGTTCACTGGTCTGTACATAGAATCACAGAATGGTTGGAGTTGGAAGGGACCTTAAAGCTCATTGAATGCCAGCCTCCCTGCTATGGGCAGGGACACCTCCCACTAGAGCAGGTTACTCAAAGCCCCATGCAGCTTGACCATAAACATGTCCGCGGATGGGGCATCCACACCTTCTCCAGGCAACCTGTTCAGTGCCTCACCACCCTCACAGGAAAGAATTTCTAGTATCTAATCTAAATCTCCCCTCTTCCAATTTAAAAGCATTACCCCTTGTCCTATCACTACACTTCCTGACAAAGAGTCCCTCTCCAGCTCTCAATAGTACATGTTCCTTTGTATGATATTTGACTGTTTTGCAACAATATGATGTTGTTGACTCAAGTACAACAGGTGTTTGCTAGTAACTACTAGTTATCTTCTGAAGAACTCATTGCCTGGCAGTGCAGCTGATTGTTTCTACCTTCTTCATACTAGCTGTTTCCTATTTCTCTTATAAGTCAAGGTCATTCTGTATTCCTGCCTTGTAAAAGACATAATTTCCTTTCTTGATGCCACCTGAAAATGTAGCAAACCTCTCCGTCAGTCAAATCACTAATGGAAATACTGAGTAGCATCAGGTTCAGGACAGGCTCTGTGGAACGTCACTTGAAACACTCCCCGGCTCTGACTCTTTGAGGAGTGAATCAACTCTGGTTACAGTTGTACCTACTGAATATGATATTGTAATTCTTGTTACTCATCTGTTGTACCTTGCTGTTTTTCCAGTTGCTCACTCTTTTTTCTCATCCTAATTGTGAACTCTTTCATTATATCATACAATCCATCTTTGTATTTTTGACTGACTCATGGTTACTGGTCAGAATCATACCTAAACAAACACCTACCATAATTGGCATCTTCTGATAAAGATATGCTGTGTTTATACACTATCTGGCACATGAAGAAAGGTTCATGGCTGCTCAAAAATACAAAATTCTGCTATTGATGCGAAGTTTGAAGCTGTGCTCCTCCAACAGAAAATTATAAGCTATTTTTTAACCCTTTTTAAAGTTATCTGAGCGACTTCAGCTAGCACAGGTTAATCCAAAAACTTAGAACTCCTTATTTATTTCCTATAAGGCTCCTTCAGTGAGGAGTTTTAAGAACTCTCCTCTTCTTTTGTCTGTCAGATATTCTTTAGGGAAACAAAAGAAAAGCTATTATTAACCTTACTGATTCTCTAATGGTTCTATTTCTCCTAAGTTTCTTCCCACACAGCAATGTCAGTGACATCTGTCATAAAGGAACATATGTGTTGCTTCTTTTGGAACTTTATTTCTAAAAAGATGCACTAGCTCTGCTTGTCAGGCTTGAGAAAACATTATAAAAATTGACTTCATAACAACACACTTGGCTTGGAAGTGTAAATTTGCTTTTAATTCTTTTTAATTAAAAAAAAAAAAAATCACTAAAAATTGAGGCTGCCAAGAGGGAAAGGTAAGTGAAAAAAACCAAATCTTTCCTCTTCCAATTCCATAGTATTATTTTGTGGTCTGTGGTCGCAAACTTTCCATTCTGTTCTCCTATGTGGTTTTACCCAAACAGCATTGCACAGCTAAGATTAAGGAAATAGCCCAGCTGAATGAGATTTGGAGTTGCAAACCACCTCAGTAAAGGCAACAGAAATCAATTGGGCCGGTAAACAATTTAACAAAAACGAAATGGAGGGTAGAGATGTCTAAGTGTGATTATTTGTTAATTATAGCAAAATCCAATCTAGCTCCTGGATACTTTTGAAATATTTCTGCTGAGGTACAGAAAACGAAAGACATAGGTGCAACGAATCCATCGTTATGAATCCCAGGTTGAAGCATGACTGGAGAGTAGTGAGCAAGAAGCTTAAATGTTATTTGGGCCTTCAATTTCTGCAATCCCCAAACATTTTAGTAAGACAAAACCAATGGTAAAAGATACGTTTCTTAAAATTTTAAGATTCTGAGTGGAGGTGATTAGAAAAGATTAAAGTGTTTTAACTTGTTATATTGTTAAAGTACTCAAGGCTTCACATGTGCAGTTTTGCTATAACAATTCATTTAGCTGCCTCCCACCAGCTGAGCTGTAGTAAATGAGTATGTTCATGCTCCTAGCCTGCCCATTTGAGACAAAATGTGAAAGAGTTTAGATGTGAATGAAACGCGCATGCAGTCAGTTTATGTCTGCTGTGAGAAATAACAACACAGTAAGATAATCAGAGCAAAGAAACCTACATATAATAAGAGATTTCAGAATTTTAAAAGCAGAATCATGTCCCCTTCACACCATTTCAGTGGAGAATGTCACTCTTTAACACTAATAAATCATGAATGAGGATGAATGAACTGCCCCAGGCCACTGATCCTGAAATAGGCACATGGTCATACACAAACTGGAGCTTATTCAAACGCAAAGAGGAGGATGTTTCTGTCATAGATCCCTAGTGATTTTTATAAGGATAAAGATGTCAAGGTTAGAAATTACATCACTAAAGATTTTAAGCATTTTCCCTGGACTAAAACAGATTGCAAACACTTGGTCATATGCCACAGTGTATGAAGAGTTTATACTATTAGTGTTGTTATCCATTAAGAAGTACTTCAGAAATATCTGTGGTGTTTTTTTGTAATTAACAAACAATGAAGAAAGCTGACTGGACCAGTCATATGCCAGGCTCCATCAAGCCTTGGTCATGGTAAATCATGATGCGGAGGGCTCTCAAGACATCCTTCCATACCAGACCTCATGGAAAACCCTCAGTTTCACAATGAAGTTGCTCAGTTTTCTAGACTGCAAATGTGGGTGAATATCAGGACTGGATGAAAGCACACTGTGAAGGTGTGTAAATCAGTGGCCGTGTGAGGATTGTAAGCAGTTCATGGAAAGGAAATATCTGTGGGAAAGCCTGGCCTTTTGAAAGCATAAGTACTTCTAAGCAGAAATTAACATCCTGATTTTAAAAGATCAGATTTCTCAACCTTCTTTTTGTCAAAGAGCTTCAAGGAGAATAGAAAGAGGGATTAATACCCTTACAGTGTCAGATGATTTCTTTTCCAAAAAATTATATTCATAAAGGTACCCTACATGCAATGGTGATTCTCTTGGGCATATTTTAGTATCGAGTCGTAGAATAATGGCGCAGATTGAATCCCAATTACTTTTGTGGTTTTCATTTTCTTTCAAACTAGCAAGTACCTTCAGACTCCCCCTTTGCTAGTTGCATTTGATAGGGATAGTCATAAATTTTATGATGCGTTAAGACCATCATAAGTTTGGGCCTGTCAAACTCTCCAACGTGGGATGCAGTGTTACAACCTTGCTGAAAAGCCTGGACTTAAAATGGTTTGTTTGAACTAGTATGGAAGAATATAATCTGCATTTTAACGCCCTTTGGAAATGCAGAAAATAACCAAGGAGGACAGATTTGCCTTCCATAGTTACCTTTTCACTAAATGGAGTAAGTGCAGAAATCTAGTCGATTAAACCCTAACCCAAGAAATCATTCTCTGAATTTAGACCTGAATTAATATGGATAAATTTTTAAAAAGATAAAATCACACAATCAGAGGAAAGTGCAACATACTTGACAAAATGTCACATCAATTTCTGAAGGTTAAAGAAACCGTGAATACCGCTTCTGGTTTTACAAATTTTTCCCTTCTTTAATCCTTCAAGAATGGAGTAACAAGGATGATAAAAGCAACAGTTTTTAACCTTTGAAACAGTACATAAGATTACATTCAAATGTTCAACCACTTTGGTTTTTCTTTTCTTTTTCTGTAACAGATTGATGTTCCATCTAAATCAATTTTTGGTTTACGATTTGCAGAATAGATGTACCTTTGTTATGAAACAAAACAGTGTTCAAACCAAGGTTTTATTTTAATTAGTGAATTTAATTTATTATAAAGTTATGAAGTACACTGCTGTCACAGAACATAGATACACAGGTGGTGACACACAAAAAAAAAATGTCCAAAAACCACCACAAAATAATTTAAATTTTCTATTTAATCTGTACTGCAATGAGAATAAAAATACAACAGAAATATATATACTGATGATCACTACCGAAAACTGGTGTGGCCAACTATACATCTCAGGAGTATACCAAGGTCATCAATCAGTAGAGTTACTCTCCTACCTAAAAGAATGTTAGCTGAAGGGTAGAGGTATAATGAAGCATTTGTGTAGAAAAGTCATAGCATACCTGAAAGAAGTTGGGGTGATGTATATTGTCTGAGGGAAGAAATAAAAAAAATTCCTTTCCATCTCACAATATAGACAAGAAGACAGAGGACCTATGGACATTGTTACTTTGTCTGCAGGAAAACAGAACATGAGATCAGTTCTCAACAGCTTTGAAAAGCTCTAGAAATCCTAGGCTAAAGCTAAATAAGCGTACATACAGAAGTTAGTTCTAACTGAAATGACAAGTGTCATTGAAAATGAAATTACAGAACAGACAGACAAAATCCAGTAAAGTCATTGCCAGTATAACTGTTTCTGTTTTCTATGCTCCTATTTCATGCTCTAGGCCAAAAAAACTTTCATGTGGGATAGAAGGTAAAGAATTTTCTTTGAAAACCAACAGTTTCAACAATATTTTTGTTTACATTTGAGTATTAACTTTATTTTCTTATTAAATGCAATGTTGGAGTACTTTCATTGTATCCCTTCAGGTGAATTAAACATGTTTGTGTTTAAATATAAAGAGGTTTAATGAGCTACGCATTGGGCAGAGTCCTACTGCCATAAGTAGTGCTGTCAGGAGTCTGCAAGGATGCCCCACAAGACAATTACTTACACACGTTTGTACCAGCACGCATTAGGAGAGCACCAGTGGTGTGGGGCATCTCGGCCCCAGGGCTTGTTTTGTCTCTCCAGCTCTGTTTACCAAAAATGGCATCCCATCATTGTTACAAGATGTGGTTTTCAAACTTTTAACTTCTAATGTTATTTATACAACACCAATTTCTGTCTTTCATACAATGCACAATGACTAGAGCAGTGAGTTAGACCATGATGTATTTGATAAAGGATTAACATTATGTAGGTTGCTATACAGAATACCAAAAACCAAAGTGCTCTTACTGAGAACTTTTATTGTGAAAGGATAAATGAGTAACAAAGCAGTGTATCTAACTAATGAAGTCAGAATATATTGCATTAATTTCATTATTTATTGAAACTTCACATGACGGAATGTTGATCGCAAGGCTCCTGATTAAGGAAACCAGTTACATTTTTCAAACCCCGATACATAAAATCACACTTTCACTTGTGACAAGTTATTTTAAAGGATTGGTAGGACAGAAGCGTTACGCTAGGAGATTTTCTGTGGTTTATTTCATCATCAGCAATTTACATACAGTGACACAGTAAACTATTGAAGAGAGGCAGAAATTCATATGTAATTCATACACTTACTGACTCTGTAAAGCCTTCCCTTTTCTACCATTCCATTCCTCTCACATCCTTCCAACACCTACTTCATTTTCTCCATGCCATCTAAGTAAAAATGTAGCTGCAACACTTTGGGTGGGGGTAACATGTGTAAAAGTTAATTCCATGTGAAATTAGTCCTGGGGACCATTCATGAAGGCAGGGAGTGTCAACTGCCCTTTTTTCCCCAGGTTCCATTCGTGCATAGAAGGAGCAGTCAGAATTTGCAGCAGTACTGTCAAAGCAGTTATTTTCAATTTCAGAAAGGTCAATATGCAGAAGAATGTTCCTTATTTAAAATGAGCTTGATTTAGGAATTGTTTTGGGTCTCGTATTTGAACTGTACTGATATGAAGAAGTTACAAGCTGAAATTAGCCTTTAAATTCCTAGGTTTGAAACATATTAAATTAACGGTGATCTAACCACCACAGAAAAGCAAATGGAGAACTCAAAATATTATTTCAACTCTCTTGGATATCTAATGATTTTCCTGTCTTACTTCTTCCCCCCCCCCNCACTCCCTCCTCATTAAGGACTCCTGATGCTAAGCTTTTTATATCTTTGCCGGGATATCGCTTGCTGAGCTGTCAGGGGCATATTTCCTTTCAATATATTTAGAATACCATTTTTGATAGTTGCCCCTAGGTCACTGACAGGAGAACAGAGGAGCGCCATGTGATACTGTAGGAAACCTGGATGAGTAGTTCTGGAACAGTCGGGTTTCCAAGCAAATGTCTAGATATGGTTATTAAACTACAGTCCACATTTTTATGACAATCCAGCATATCGCCATCTGTCTTTATAAACAGATTTGGGGGGGGGATGAATTAGCTCTGTGACATTTGAGCATGATAGGTTCTCTTCACAAATATTCTTCAAGAAGCCTGTAGCTGAGTTTAAATCAACAAGAGAAGAGCCATATGGCTCTCTTATTAAATCATCAATGGCTTTTAAAAGGAATTGTGACTCGCTGGAACACAGTTGACTGAACGTTTTTATGCTTTGCAAGCAGTCTAGCAGATTTTACAGCAAATCACATTCAGATTTATGGCTTTTCTGTCATGCTTCTAATGCATTGCTGTTCATTGAGACAAGATTTAGGGTATGCAAAGAGAAACAGTTTGTGTGAAATGAATTTGGGGGTTTTTAATGAAAAACAGTAGACTGATAATCCTCATGAAGATATTAAACTTTGTAAAGCCATTGAATTTAATTATGTAGTGTTAATAGGTATAGTGACACAAACTCAATTTTACAGATCTTTCTGTTAGGCATGGGTAGAGTCGGCTGTACTTCCCATTCTCTCAAAGCAGCATAATCTTTCCAAGCCAAGAAAACAGACCCTTTCTGTGTTCATAATAGGATATAAGCAAATTCCCAGAAAACACAAGTTGCATTTACAAAATAGCAAAAGAAATACATGAAGATTCAGAATTGTTACTAGACTTGTAGTACTTGTGACTTTAGTAAGTCAACCTCTGTGCTATGCTTCCTCCTCTGCTGGCTATTCCTCCCTACCCTGCCTCCCACTAGCAACTTTGAAAGACGCATTTTCTCCAGTCACTATGTTTGTCTGAAACCTACCTCATCAGTTTAAGAAACCCCTTAAGAAGGGCCATCAGTTCCCACGCATTTTGATATGAAGCGCAGTTTCTTTCCTGAAACTTGAAACCCTCATAGAGTTGCTCCAAACTCTTAATAGACCCTGTATTTCCTAATCTTTATTCAACTCCCCCTTCATATTCTGTACTGCATCTCCAGTCTGCTTCTTCATGAAGTATAACACTGTGGGCGGACAGGCTTCTTAGCAGTTCCTGCTAACTGGAGCAAACTTCTCCTGCCTCTCGTCTGCTTTTCATCAGTGGTATGTCCACTTCAAACAAACAAACAAACAAACAACCTTTTTCTAAATACAATTTTTGTCCCTTCTGTTGGCAAAATGTCTCTATTTTTCCTAACAGCTATTTTTGCTATTATTTTTGATATGATAATAGCTTATTGAAAGCTCTAAAATATCTTGTAGCATATTTTCTATGTATAATTCACCAGAAACAGGACTGGATTGTGTACAAATCATGTCATACAATGATCATTCTTATGTTTTGTGTGATAACCAGCTCTCAACTAATTAATCTTCCAGAAACTGTTCTGTGATCCCTACCTATGACTATCTGTCTTTCTGGAATTCTTTTGTCTGTTTCTTCTGTTTGCCATTCTGCTATCTTTGCATTTTTTCAGAATATTATGACTGATGGAACAAATTCACTGCAACTGTTTATACTCCTATTATCTTTAATATTTAAATCTGTAGTCATAGGTGTGGTTTTAAAAGTCTTCAGTAAAAATTAGTTAAGACCTTACTAGTCTTGATATTATGTCTTTCATATTTATTTTTTTTAAGTAAATTAATCATCTTCAACTCATTACATATTTTGCTTAAAAGTTCTGGGCCAGATTATACTAATGTGACACTGACAACATATAATGCTATCAAAATCTTGTTAATTAGAAAATTCTTGGTATTAAGCATAGTATTGGTATTAGTATAAACATACTTGGTATTAGTAAAAAATCTTGGCATTAAACACAATTCTATGTGCTACCTTAATTTTTTTTAGGTTGTCCCTTAAGTCACACATGATCAGAAACAATTAGGTGACAGACCTGTTTCTTGGAAATTGATAACTTTCAGTTGGAACAATATACTCCTGTCTTATTCAGAACAGTCTGAAAAGAAGTACATATACAATACTGCTCAATCCTAAATTGATTAAATTAAGAAAACCAGAAACAGTGTTTGCTAGAGCTAGTCAGAATGATTTAGTAATACTGTTTACATACATAAATGGTTTTTGTTACAATTTAATTTTTCTTGTGCCTAGATAGTCTGTTTTGCTGGGATGATGTACAAAAGATTGTGTAAGGAATTTTATTTCCACTAGCTTTAAGCTATGCATGTTTTAAACTTAAATGGGGTACGTATGTTCCAAGTTCCTCTAAATTTGAACAAGAACCAACAACTTTCTCAGTTTGTATCTCTAATTCTGAATATTTCGTATGCAAACACCAAAAATTCCTCTTGGCCCTTTGTGTAAGTCAAACATGATTACACAGTGGCCTCCACTAATACCTGTTTAATCCAGTCATCCAGAAAGGTGCTGAGTTCCCTCTTGTGAATCCTGATGTCAGCTGTATTCAGAATGCCTTTGATAACAGTTGACAACGCTGAACATCTTTCAGAAGATATTTCAGCATGGTGCAGGCTCAAGCTACTACATGACTAATAGCATGTTAATATGCAAAATATTCTCTCTACATGTTTGAAAGGACAAAAACCCCCACTTGTGACTGTTTTGTAAGGAAACATGAGAGAATGTTTGAGGACGGCTGCTCGGCTGCTCTACTTCAACTTCTTTAATTCTTTTGATATACAGAGTGCTCTTACAATTCACCTGATTTTCCTCTGCTTGAAACAAAAGAGGGGAATTGCTGTTTTTTCCATAACAGCTGAAGAACAGTTAACTGAGATAATTTCAATAGAAATCTTTTTGTGAGTTTAGAAATTGGAGACTGATTTCCATTAACAACAGGCATAAGTATCATCTAACCTCCCTCTGAGCCTTTCCTCCTCTGTTCCACACATACATAACACAGTTTTCCTGGACAAAATCATTTTCTAAAGCTTATGCCAACAAAATCCATGAGCTGAGAGATTTTATTCTTCTGTTTCAAAATTAGATATCCCCTGTAGGAGGTCTCAAATCACTAAGCCAAATTCTTTTGCAACTCTGCCCACAAAGATCTGAAAGCACATTTTGCTGGTATTGTAAAAAAAAACCTCGTTTCATTTAATGAAAGCTTTCTGCTTCTTCATTACTCCCTGAAACATACTCAGCCGACAGCAAAATTGTTGCGTGTTTCATGCAGCAAAATGTAATTATTTGCAGGTGAGGATCTATTCTGAGCTATTCACTATAGACTAGTTTACTGGTTAGCTATGATCTGCAATGAGCTCAGTGGGGATGTAAATTGAGAAGGATTAAGGTATGCCGTATGGAAAGCCTTACAGGAAGAAAAGCATGGGGAAAAGCACAGCAGAGTTCTCTGTGCTGTAATAGTGGTTGAGGTATGCTCAAAACCAAGGGGATCACCCATTTGGTATGCTGACTGCAGGTGATCTTTGAATTTTATTTATTTTCTTTTACTGAAAAACGCAGGTAGTTTCAAGGAATATCCTCAGAGTCATGACTAGCAAGGACACTGGTTAGTGATATACATGCCATTAGCCTCTGCTGATGCCCCTTCTTTTTAAAACATAGAGATATTTTATTTAATGATTGGTATAAAATGGTTACCGCTGAAGTGACCTATTTCAGATTTGTTTTGTAGAAGAGACTAGTCTGGATTTTTAAATCCTCTGAGAATTTAGTTGCATTTTTAACAGAGGACTGTGTTATAAAAAAACCAGCACTGAATTAATGAAGAGTTTGTCTTACCTGCTTACTGTCAAGCAATTAACTGCTGATATCTTTATGTTCTGCTGGTATTCATAATGACAGGTGGACAGACAGGAATAAAAAGACTGTTATGCAAATTAGTGCTCAGGGAGAAAATTCTCAGCGTTTCCGAAGGTCTGACCTAGCTGCCCTGGAAATCGGTACTGAAACTCCACCAGCTCCAGTACTGTGGGGTTGAATATTGCCTTCCCTGCAGTGTTGTTTGGAAAATCTGTTCTAATTAGAGCATCTTTGTGCTGGCAAGAGTACAGACCTGCAAGAACAGAAATATGTGTATGTATACATGTACATATATGGAACTTGAGGTGTATACATGAAAAAGCTTGCTATAGGTTTCCGTTATGTACTAGCTCCCCAGGTGCTTCATAGCACATTCAATTCTTAAGCTTTAGCCAACTGTGGAATAAGTTATTAACCATTTATATAGGTATTGGGAACCACTCAGGTCAGGCCCAGGAGTTATTAACATCTTTTAAGTGGCTCAGTTTGCTGGGAAGAAGGGCTAAGGCCCTTCCTTCTTCTGTAAATGAATAATAAATAAGCACGGGGACAATTTTTCATCTAAATGATTCCAAGGGTTGGTCTGTACTGCAAAGAAATTACACATCCTCCTGACCTGGTCTGCCTTCTGCAAGTATAGCCCGAAGTTGTAAGTTTTGGGAAAATCAGCTAAGAATCTGTGAAATACCTGCCAGTTTCATATGAGGTAAAAGATTGGCAGGGTAGTATGGGAAGAACTGGAGGGGAGAAGGGCACAAGAAAGCTGGCTAGTGCTCAATGATCACCTCCTCCAAGCTCAGGAGAGGTGCATCCCAAAAAAGAAGTCAGGTAAAATAGCCAGAGGGTCTGCATGGATGAACAAGGGACTTCTAGATAAGCTCAGAACCAAAAGGAGACCTACAGAAGGTGGAAGCAAGGACAAGTAGACTGGGTGCAATATAGAGAAACTGTACAAATAGTCAGGAACTACATCAGGCAAGTGAAAGCCCAGAGAGAGTTAAATCTGGCCAAGGACATCAAAGACAACAAGAAAAACTATAGATATATCAGGGAAAAAGGCAAGACTAGGATAGCTGTAGGCCCTCTCTGGAAGGAATTGGGAGACCTAGCCAACTAGGATATGGATAAGGCTGAGGTACTGAATGACTATTTTCCCTCAGTCTTCACTGGCAGGGGCTGTAACCAAGTCACTGCCCAAGTCACAGAGGGCAAAAAACGGGGGCTCTGAGGATGAAGAACTACCCACAGTGGGAGAAGATCAGGTTCAAGACCACCTGAGGAACCTGAAGGTGTCATTCACGTGTCCTGAAAGAGCTGGTGGATCAAGCTGCTAAGATGCTTTCCATCATATTTGAGAAATCATGGCAATCTGGCGCCATTCCTGCAGTGTGGAAAAAGGGGAACATAACCCTAATATTCAAAAAAGAAAAAAAAGAGGACCCACAGAACTATAGGCCAGTCAGTCTCACCTCTGTGCCTGGCAAGACCATGGAGCAGATCCTCCTGGAATTTCTGCTAGGGTACATGGAAAATAAGAATGTGATTGGAGACAGCCAACATGGCTTCACCAAGGGCAAATACTGCCTGACAAATTTGGTAGTCTTTTACAATACTGTCACAGACTTGGTGGACAAAGGCAGAGCAACTGATGTCATCTACCTGAACTTATGCAAAGCATTTAACACTGTCCCGCATGACGTTCTGGTCTCAAAATTAGAAAGTCATGGGTTCAACGGATGGACCACTTGGTGGATAAGGAACTGATTGGATGGCCATACTCAAAGGATTGTGGTCAACCCCTCAATATCCAAGTAGTGGCTGGTGAAGAGTGGTGTTCCTCAGGGGTCGATACTGGGACAATACTATTTAACACCTTTGTTGGAGACATGGACAGTGGGATAGAATGNGGCCGTGAAGATGATTAGAGGGATGGAGTACTTCTCCTATGAAGACAGGCTGAGAGAGCTGGGGCTATTCAGCCTGGAAAAGGCTCCGGGGAGATCTGATAGCAGCCTTTCAGTATTTGAAGGGAGCTACAGGAGAGCTGGGGAGGGACTCTATGTTAGGAAGTGTAGTGATAGAAAGAGGGGTAATGTTTTTAAATTGGAAGAAGGGAGATTTAGATTAAATCAGGCTGCCCAGAGAAGTTGTAGATGACCTATCCCTGAAAGTGTTTAAGGCCAGGCTGGATGGGGCTTTGAGCAACCTGCTCTAGGGAGAGTTGTCCCTGCCTGTGGCAGGGGGATTGAACTCGATGATCTTTACGGTCCCTTCCAACTCTAACCATTCTATGATTCTATGAAAACTGAGCCAACCAGATTAGATAGTTTCTGTTTTTGCTCACCCATTTTAGCAACATTACAAACATATTGCCTGTTTTGGATAACTAAACTTACAGTTCATACAATAACATTTTGAGGATAACTAAAAACTGCATCATTTCCTTTCACAAGCTGTCCATCCCATTTTAAGTGCTCTTGGGGATATGTGCAGGTACACCCTTCTTTAGCTACCATTACAGTTTAGTAAGTACTAATGTAGGAGTCAGTGGTGATGAAGCATTTTCCAGTAACTTGTATCGACTGGTAAGACTACTTGGTGTGTGTAAATAAGAATATGGATGGCACGTAACACTATTTGATTCAAAACAAATGATAACCTAGCAAGATTTAAAAAAAACCCTGAGCTCTACTGCTGGCTTTGGGAAATTTCCCAGATCTTCACTATGCTCGTGTTCTTAACACCTAACAGCTAATCTAATCCTTAACACCTAACATAAATCTTTCTGAAAGTTAAAATCATTATTTTTAATCATGTCCACTATGAAATGAGTAGACAATTTCTTCCATGTTTCTCCCTAGGTTAAAGAACTTTAATTTATTAAAGACTTTCTGATACAGTTTACTTTCAGTATCTTTGATATTCTTTCCACTTTTCATCATGCATTTTCCAATGGCCCAATTTTTCTTTAAGTGCAGTTGCCTAAATCTAGACACAACGCTCTAACCAGGCTTTACTAGCACTGAGTAAAGAACAAGAATAATTTCATATGGCCTTTCACAACAGAAGTCAAGACAGAAAAAAGCCTCATATCCTGTCTTACAGATGGCGAACAGAGGCCCACAGAAGTCAGTGATGTGGCCGGAGGAAGGCACAGAGGAAAGCTTTGTGAAAATCAGGAAATTAACACAGGTTCTTGAGTCTCAATTAAATGCTGAAATGACATAATTTTCTTATTCTCAAAGATTAAACAGTAAATGAAGTCTGGAAAATATTATGATATATTTTGTATATTATATTATGATAAAAGTAAGTGTTTAAAAAGCAAATTCTCGGTGTTAAAATCAAGCTGACTGAAAGAGGAGTCCCATGTCTATAGTAACCTTTGTCAAACTGCAGATGGGATTTATTCTTCAGGGGATTAAAAATACTTTCTGAGCTTCTTTATGAAAATGGTATTTTACAAGGGAACTCTGAATGTCTGTTACATTTTACAGCTTCGTGGTTAAGGTACTGACTGAAGTTGTCAGGCTTAACTCTCTGCCTCAAATTTTTTCATTCTGGAAAATTTCAAATTAAGCAGAGCAAATATTTGACCTTGGGTCTACCAGATCATGGCCCAGCTGCAAAGAAATTCCCCTCAAAAAAACATTCAACATGAACTGATAAGACATTGAGGTGCTGGAGTGTGTCCAGAGAAGGGCAACGAAGCCGGTGAGGGGTCTGGAGGATAAGCCTTATGAGGAGAGGCTGAGGGAGCTGGGGCTGTTCAGTCTGGAGAAAAGAAGGCTGAGGGGATACTTTATCTCTCTCTACAACTACCTGAATGGAGGCTGTAGAGAGGTAGGAGCTGGTCTCTTCTCTGAAGTCACAGATGACAGGACAAAAGGAAATGACCTCAAGTTGGGCCAGGGGAGGTTCAGACTGGGTATCAGGAAAAATTCTTACTTTGAGAGGGTTATCAAGCATTGGAATGGGCTGCCCAAGGAGGTGATTGTGGCACCATCCATGGAGGTATTCAAAGGACAGATTGATACAAAGTTTAGTGCCATGGTTTAGTGATGAGTTGTTTTTATCAGATTTAGGTTCATGGTTTGACTAGATGATGCTTCCAACCTAGAAAATTCTATGATTCCATGATATATTTCAGCTTAAGGAAACAACATATTTCACCAAAATTTGTCACAACCAGCTAAAACTGTAAACAGAATCTATAATAATATATTAAAGGCAGGGATCCAGATGGATAGAATCCATGGAACTACATGGATTGATCTGAGAATAAATATGGTATTAAAAAAACACCTTTTTACCTTTATGTGGAAGTAGGCAGAATTTTATTGTTCATTTATATTTCCTCTACTGATGTCTGCATCGCTTTACAGAGAAGTTAAGGGAATCCCACAACACTGAATGTCTGGGTACAACAAGAGTAATGTTAAGGTACGTGTTTTTTCAGTTATGGGAAGCAGCAAAACATGGACTGGGCTGATGTCAAAAAGTCATCTCTCTCTATTAAAAAATGAATTTGAATGGGTCCAAAGATGGAGAGTCCACTACCTGCTTGGGCAGCCTGTGCCAGGGCTTGACCATTCTCACAGGGAAAAAATGTTTGCTGATGTTCAGATGGAGCCTCCTCTGCTTGTGCAGTTCTTGCTCACTGTGTCATATCCTGTCACTAGGCACCACTGGGAAGAACCTGGAGCCATCTCCTCTAAACTCTCCCTTCAGGCATTTGCACATGTTGATGATGTCCCCTGTGAGTCTTCTCCAGGCTGAACAGCTCCAGTTCTCTTAGCCTTTCCTTGTAGGGGAGATGCTCTAATCCCATAATTGTTTTTGCGGTCCTCCATTGGACTCTGCGGTATATTCATGTTTCTTTTGTACTGAGGAGTCCAGAGCTGGACACAGTACTCGTGATACAGGAATTTCAAACACATTTTTTTTTACATTAGAGATGCTTGAATTCAGCAAAGTGTATGAAATGGAGCAATGTTCAACATTTCTGTATCACCAACATTTTCAGCTAAACAAGTTTTCTCTTATACGTGGGACAAAATCAATATTATACAAGTTACTGTTTGTCAACTTGAATTAGCTGTTTTGATTCAATCAGGTAAGGAAATTGGGAATCTGATTAGGTGTAAAGGAGGTAAAAGCTTCCATAAATGCCTCCATGAAAACACTTAATGGAAATAGATTATGGCCGAAGGAGGTGTATTTGGGTATCTATCACAGCATAATAATAATTGAACAGAAAAAAACATATGTAGTGATAACTGAAGACTATGGACAGATAACTTTCTCCTTCTTTCCGTAAAAGAGAAAAAAGAAGAAAAGTATCTACAGAATTTAAATTTATTTTTTATTTATTTTTAAAAATACGTTTTAAATAGCATGAATCTTTTAAGTGAAATAGGGTGAGTTATAATTTAGGGAAACTAACTTGCTGAAAGACGTACCAGTAGAGAAGTTATATTCTGTCTTGAAGGCATTGACCATTCCTATTACCTTGGGAAATAGATATGAAAGTCTGATCTATTTAACCAAGATGGAAATAGTACAGAGAGATTCCAAATTCTACTTGTTGATATCCTAGAAAAAAAGAAGAAATTTGTCTTCCATTTGCTCTTAGATACTTGCCTTGTCCAACAGAGCTACATGACACAACCTACTTTGCCCTTTAAAAAGGCAGTGACGGGGAGAACTGCAGACAAAAAGAACAAATCCTCCCCAGATACTCTGACCATCCAGCCCAATTCCTGACAGCCTGCAGCCTGTAACAGGAGACTGAGGAACTTATAAAAGAACAAAGGAAGCACAGGGTAGTCTTTCTCCTCATATATCCTTCTCTCTTATGGCAGTCACTGGCTTAAGGAACTCTTGAGCAGGCATCTAGACGATGGTGTTTAATGGAGCTTTCCTCTATAAATTTCTCTAATCTATTTCTGAACCCATTTACACTACTGACCTCCACAACACTCTACAGCACTAAGTTCCATAATTTATGCATTAAGTGATAAAGTATTTCCACTGAGTGTTTTAAACCTAATGATTGATTGGGTGACCCTTAGCTTTTGTATTATAAGAAATAGTGAGTAATCACTTCTTATTCACCTTCTCCAAACTATTCAAGATTTTATAGACCCCTGTCATATATCTTGTTGCCTCCTATCCAGGTTTAAGTTTCCTAGCCCCCTCATACAAATGTGTCCCCTCATACAAATGCTGTTCCGTGCATTTGCTGATCTGTTTTGGTCTTTGTTTTTGTTGTTGTTGTTTTGTTTTGTTTTGTTTTGTTTTGTTTTGTTTTGTATACTTTCTAGTTTTATTGTAACTTTCTGATCCTGAGATAAGGGTTACCAGAGTTATCTTAAATATTCAGGATGTAGGCACATCATATATTTAACATAGTAGAGTGATGTTTTCCACTTTCTTATCTGTTTTTCCCTAATAACTCCTATTTTCCTTTTTGACTGCTGCTTGGCAATGAGCAGAGTATTTCCTGACAAATGTCCCCAGAGACAGAGAATTCTTTTCCAGAATGCTAGTAGCTAATTTAGAAGAAGCAAGAGCAGGCGGCAGACACTGAAGGGCTCTTTGAACACTGGTAGGTATAGCCTTTCATGACTAATAGCAAACTGGAACGATAAGGAGTCTTATGATTGAGTTTGAGGCATAATTGAGAACCTTCTCATGTGCTTTTCAGCACCCAGGGAATTGTACTTGAGGATGCACAGTGACACCACAGGCTCTGAGGAACATTGTGGATCCTGTGGCACCACTATGGTCCCTCAGACACCAATGGAGACTCCTGCTGCTGTGGGAGCATTTCCTCTGAATCTTGGTTTATGTCCACAGTGCTGAGAGCAGGAAAATAAGATGAAGATGGTCTCCTGCTCTTCCTGCAGCTATCAGGCTTAAGCCAGCAGCTGGTCTCCAGTATATGCTAGGTCAAACCTAAAACATGACTTCAAACGCCTCCTAGAGGTGAATAATGAACAATTCTATACATTTAATTCAGATTTGAAACAAGCAGCTGCTTTTCTCACTGAAAAGTGCCTGCATACAGCAGGCTAAGTTTGTCCCTGTGGAAAATAGTTTCTCTTGAAATAATATTTTCAACTTCTGCAAGGAAATACAATGAGTTTTTGTTTAAAGTCTTTGAAAGGAGAATTTTTTTCCCAAATTACTCTCACCTAGAGACAGAATATAAATGTATCTTCTCAATTAAGTGCAATGATGAATATTTTTCTTCAGGCTTGTTGCAAATTAATGAAAAACTGAACTACTAAAACAAGGGACTTCCTATTGCTAATCAACAATCTCTCTGCTGTGACAGATCTACAGACCTGGCAGATAGATTGTGGTAGGAGCTTAAAAATTTCTGCCAGGATGTACAGAGGAGCTGCTTTTTTAAATTGTGGTGGATGCCATGCTTTACCACGCTGTGAAAACTAAAAAAAACCCCATCCTGTAACATCATTGTTATTAAGACTATCACCGTAAGTTTCTCCAAATAGGCTCATTGGTTGAATTACACAGAGGTCCGAGAAGAGTAGAAAGACGGAGCAAGCAGTGGATCAACTCATACTAGAGAAAAACATCTCTCTAGATATACAAGAGCAATTTCTTACTATGTTTCTAGAGGCCTCCAACATTTTCCGTGTTTCTAAATATTTTACCCATAATTCATGTACTCTAAAAATATAATATCAGAACAGAATTTCTGTTGAAAGTGCACTTTTGTAAAAATCTAAGCCAAACATATGACTATTTTGAATCTGCAAAAAATGTTTAATTTTCCATTTAGAAAATAAAAATAAAAGCATGATTATGCTTTATGTCAAATACAATTAGAACAATTCATAAAAAAATCACATTATTTTTTAGTTCAATAACACAATATACAACATTTTCTTTCTCATATTGCCTTACAGAAGGTGTAACTCAGGCTATCTCTCTTCTCTTTTTCTTGTTAAGTCTTGGTTTTAAATCCTATCACACAGGAAGGGCTGTGTTTAATACTTGTGATACGTTGTAATGCTTAGTGAGTTGGGAGACAGGGCCCAGCCAGGGAGATTAACCTGTAGGAGAAGATGAGACTACTAGGGTCCCAAAATTACATGGCGCCTTTGGCTAGATCTCTAAATTAGGACACAGAAATGATTTGCAATCCTAGCTCTACTTGCTTGCTGTGTGACATCTTGGGAAAGTCACATCATTCTCCTATGCCTCAGAGGTAGTGCATATACAGTGGGAATTTTAAAGAATTAAGTGAGAGAAGCCACTGACTGCTGTTTTTAAAATTCTAATTTTTAATGTATTATTAAAAACTAGCATATTGTTATTAACATGAATTATTAAACAGCACTGAACTAGGAGACAAATAATTTTGTGGTATTACATACTGTCCAGCCTGCCCAGATTTGTTCAGGGCAACTGTGAATATGTATTACACCTCATGACCTTCACGCTTATAGCTGCAGATTAGTGCCTGTTTTGCTTCATATATGTGTTAGGTATCTATTTAAAATTACCGTTTCCCCCTATATTTTATCCTGAATTTTTGTTTTTCTTCATGTCCTTAAATATTAGGAAATTCCATTCTTCACAGAATCACAGAATGATATGGGGTTGAATGGGACCTCTGGAGATCATCTAGTCCAACCCCGCTCTGCCAAAGCAGGTCCTCCTAGAGCAGGTTGCACAGAAATGTGTCCAGGCAGGTTTTGAATGTCTCCAGAGACAGAGACTCCACCACTTCTCAGGGCAGCCTATTCCGTTGCTCTGCCACCCTCAAAGTGAAGCAGTTCCTCCTCATGTTTCGATGGAACTTCTTATGTACAGTTTGTGGCCGTTTCCTCTTGCCCTGGACATGGCTGAAAGAAGACTGACCCCCTTCTTGACACCCATCCTTTAAGTATGTATAGGTGTTGATCAGACCCCCCCTCAGCCTTTTCTTCTCCAGAATAAAAAGACCCAAGTCCCTCAGCCTTTCCTAGTAAGAGAGATGCTTCTAATTGTCTTGGTGGACAATGTCCACCTCCCTACCCTCATCTATCTATCCAGTCATGCCATCATAGAAGGTCATCAGGTTAGTCAGACATGTTTTCCCCTTGGTGAATCCATGTTGCCTACTTCTGGTGGTTTTCTTTTCTCTAGATGCATTGAGATGATGCCCAGAATTAATTGTTCCATCATTTTTCCAGGGATGGATGTGATGTTGACCAGTCTGTTGTTTCCTGGGTCTTCCTTCTTGCCCTTTTTGAAGACCAGGATGACATTGGCTTTCCTCTGGTCCTCAGGCACCTCGCCTTTTCTCCAGGACCTTTCAAAGGTGATGGAGTGCAGCTCAGCAATGATTTCTACCAGCTCCCTAAGCACTCTTGGTTACATCCTATCAGGACTTATGGGCTTGAGGATATTTAATGTACTTAACTTAATGTACTTCCCTAGCTTGATCTTCCTCAACCAAAGGGAAGCCTTCTTCTGTCCAGAATTTCTCTGTTTCTACCAAGTGTGGGACTCCTGAGGGCTGAGCAGTAAAGACAGAAGCAAAGAAGGTAAGACAGAAGCAATTCCGCCTTCTCTGCATCCTCTGCCTCTGCGACTCCCCTCTCATTCAACAGCAAACTGCATTTTGCCTGGTTTTCCTTTTGCCTCCAATGTTCTTGAAAAAATCTTTCTTGTTGACTTTGACATCCCTTGCCAATTTTAATTCCAAGGAGGCCTCGGCTTTCCTCATTTCATCTCTGCATACTATAACAGCATTCTTGTAATCTTCCCAAGTGATCAGTCCTTTTTTCCATTTAATGTAAACTTCCATCTTCCACTTTTTCAGAAGCTTCCTGCTCA